>JAYKKM010000094.1:1970000-2420219 GCA_035772405.1 Chrysogorgia sp. JL179-B06 | reverse complement strand
CATTATTTTAAAGCAGATTGTTTGTTGATTTCCCCGGAACTTTGTTTCTTCAATGCAATTAAGCAGAAATATGAAACCTTCATGATGACATGTTAGTTAAAGCACGTGCGCCTGCAAAATGCGACCCAAATACAAAGTTATTCGTTTCATATTAGAATGCCACATGGGCATTCGAAATGATACAATTTATTTTCTATGACAAACTGCTACAAAAAGCTATTAATAATATGGAATGTGGTTGAATTTCAGTCACGTAATATTGAAATATTCCTCGGGTGAACGATATGCCGTTTACGTCAATCCTTTTGAACAAACAGCTTGCGCATGTTATACTATCCCTTGCGTTATATTTCCAGTTGAATTTTTGAAATTACAATATTAGTGGTAATGAACAACCAGTGTGAATATTCTTCAATGCGCACAGAATCAGTAGAACTGCGTTTGAGAGAAACGCTCAAGGTTTATATGGCCATTTAAAGTCATTGAAATCGTTTATATAGAAAGTTCTCAATTTCTAAACTAAACGCTCGCAGGCACAATAACAGGAAATGCCCTCTGAGCGGCATATTTCTCTCGCTAGGAAAGTTCATCCCCAATTAAATGGCAGTAAAAAAGACCAAGTAGCAAAGTAAACAATATATGATACTGATATTGTTCTTTGGAAACGATTTTAGTCAAGTAACCATATCAAAAGTTCTATATTTTTAGAAGTTAGCACAAGTAACCACAAGTAACCACAAGTAACCATGGCAAATTAAAATAAATTAGATTATCATTCTATATTTTTAGAATGTTCGTGGTTACTTGTGGTTACTTGTGGTTACTTGTGGTTACTTGTGCAAATTTTATCATAAATAGCTGGTTACTTGTGTGAATTAAGTATTATTTGAATTTCAGTAATCGTAAGGTATATAATTCGCAAGGAAAAAGTAACTTGCGAATGCAATGGCCATGTAACGTGAAACTTTATGCACTGCAGGAAGCCTTAGTAACTTTTCAAATGCTTGACAAAAGTGTTAGTTCATGAGTGTAGTGATCTTCAATTTGTGCTACTATGCGAAGTAAGAACAGTGTTGATCAGTTTTTCGCGTACTGTAGTTAGGCACGGACGCGCAAGCGATAACAGGCCTGCTTACTATTTCACGAGAGATTTTAAAGCCAAATTTTCGCTGTGAACTTACAGCATATGTGTATCGGCAATTTTTTTAGTCAAAATTCCCAGAGTGTTTGCTCCTATAGATGTCCTAATGCCATTTTTGCCATTTGAAAACTATTTCCAAAACAAATTATAAAATGCTTAACGTGTATTTTTCAGACAATCAGTGACATTATTATTGGGACACTTCACTGGAAATATTCATTACTCCCCTTGCCCCCTATTCAATGTTGGATAAAGAAAAACACATTTATATTTCATCGTACCATTGCTGTTTGTTTTCTAAACCGATTAGTACAACATTGAAAAGGGGGGAGGGGGGTTCAAGGTGTAAAGTTAAAACATTTTTGTAAAAAATCGATTCATTTGATGTGTCGCAGGTTTTTTTGTCACTGATTGTCTGATTAAAAAACTTCATCAATGGCATACAAATTCCGTATTATTACATTACAATTGCCAATAAAAAATAAAGTTTTTCGGTTTGGGACATTAACTAGATGTGCTAACATTATTTTAAAGCAGATTGTTTGTTGATTTCCCCGGAACTTTGTTTCTTCAATGCAATTAAGCAGAAATATGAAACCTTCATGATGACATGTTAGTTAAAGCACGTGCGCCTGCAAAATGCGACCCAAATACAAAGTTATTCGTTTCATATTAGAATGCCACATGGGCATTCGAAATGATACAATTTATTTTCTATGACAAACTGCTACAAAAAGCTATTAATAATATGGAATGTGGTTGAATTTCAGTCACGTAATATTCCTCGGGTGAACGATATGCCGTTTACGTCAATCCTTTCACAAACAGCTTGCGCATGTTATACTATCCCTTGCGTTATATTTCCAGTTGAATTTTTGAAATTACAATATTAGTGGTAATGAACAACCAGTGTGAATATTCTTCAATGCGCACAGAATCAGTAGAACTGCGTTTGAGAGAAACGCTCAAGGTTTATATGGCCATTTAAAGTCATTGAAATCGTTTATATAGAAAGTTCTCAATTTCTAAACTAAACGCTCGCAGGCACAATAACAGGAAATGCCCTCTGAGCGGCATATTTCTCTCGCTAGGAAAGTTCATCCCCAATTAAATGGCAGTAAAAAAGACCAAGTAGCAAAGTAAACAATATATGATACTGATATTGTTCTTTGGAAACGATTTTAGTCAAGTAACCATATCAAAAGTTCTATATTTTAGAAGTTAGCACAAGTAACCACAAGTAACCACAAGTAACCATGGCAAATTAAAATAAATTAGATTATCATTCTATATTTTTAGAATGTTCGTGGTTACTTGTGGTTACTTGTGGTTACTTGTGGTTACTTGTGCAAATTTTATCATAAATAGCTGGTTACTTGTGTGAATTAAGTATTATTTCAATTTCAGTAATCGTAAGGTATATAATTCGCAAGGAAAAAGTAACTTGCGAATGCAATGGCCATGTAACGTGAAACTTTATGCACTGCAGGAAGCCTTAGTAACTTTTCAAATGCTTGACAAAAGTATTAGTTCATGAGTGTGGTGATCTTCAATTTGTGCTACTATGCGAAGTAAGAACAGTGTTGATCAGTTTTTCGCGTACTGTAGTTACGCACGGACGCGCAAGCGATAACAGGCCTGCTTACTATTTCACGAGAGATTTTAAAGCCAAATTTTCGCTGTGAACTTACAGCATATGTGTATCGGCAATTTTTTTAGTCAAAATTCCCAGAGTGTTTGCTCCTATAGATGTCCTAATGCCATTTTTTGCCATTTGAAAACTATTTCCAAAACAAATTATAAAATGCTTAACGTGTATTTTTCAGACAATCAGTGACATTATTATTGGGACACTTCACTGGAAATATTCATTACTCCCCTTGCCCCCTATTCAATGTTGGATAAAGAAAAACACATTTATATTTCATCGTACCATTGCTGTTTGTTTCTAAACCGATTAGTACAAAACATTTGATGTTGGATAAAGAAAACACATTTATATTTCATCGTACCATTGCTGTTTGTTTCTAAACCGATTAGTACAACATTGAAAAGGGGGGAGGGGGGTTCAAGGTGTAAAGTTAAAATATTTTTGTAAAAAAATCGATTCATTTGATGTGTCCCAGGTTTTTTTGTCACTGATTGTCTGATTAAAAAACTTCATCAATGGCATACAAATTCCGTATTATTACATTACAATTGCCAATAAAAAATAAAGTTTTTCGGTTTGGGACATTAACTAGATGTGCTAACATTATTTTAAAGCAGATTGTTTGTTGATTTCCCCGGAACTTTGTTTCTTCAATGCAATTAAGCAGAAATATGAAACCTTCATGATGACATGTTAGTTAAAGCACGTGCGCCTGAAAAATGCGACCCAAATACAAAGTTATTCGTTTCATATTAGAATGCCACATGGGCATTCGAAATGATACAATTTATTTTCTATGACAAACTGCTACAAAAAGCTATTAATAATATGGAATGTGGTTGAATTTCAGTCACGTAATATTCCTCGGGTGAACGATATGCCGTTTACGTCAATCCTTTCACAAACAGCTTGCGCATGTTATACTATCCTTGCGTTATATTTCCAGTTGAATTTTTGAAATTACAATATTAGTGGTAATGAACATCCAGTGTGAATATTCTTCAATGCGCACAGAATCAGTAGAACTGCGTTTGAGAGAAACGCTCAAAGGTTTATATGGCCATTTAAAGTCATTGAAATCGTTTATATAGAAAGTTCTCAATTTCTAAACTAAACGCTCGCAGGCACAATAACAGGAAATGCCCTCTGAGCGGCATATTTCTCTCGCTAGGAAAGTTCATCCCCAATTAAATGGCAGTAAAAAAGACCAAGTAGCAAAGTAAACAATATATGATACTGATATTGTTCTTTGGAAACGATTTTAGTCAAGTAACCATATCAAAAGTTCTATATTTTAGAAGTTAGCACAAGTAACCACAAGTAACCACAAGTAACCATGGCAAATTAAAATAAATTAGATTATCATTCTATATTTTTAGAATGTTCGTGGTTACTTGTGGTTACTTGTGGTTACTTGTGGTTACTTGTGCAAATTTTATCATAAATAGCTGGTTACTTGTGTGAATTAAGTATTATTTGAATTTCAGTAATCGTAAGGTATATAATTCGCAAGGAAAAAGTAACTTGCGAATGCAATGGCCATGTAACGTGAAACTTTTATGCACTGCAGGAAGCCTTAGTAACTTTTCAAATGCTTGACAAAAGTGTTAGTTCATGAGTGTAGTGATCTTCAATTTGTGCTACTATGCGAAGTAAGAACAGTGTTGATCAGTTTTTCGCGTACTGTAGTTACGCACGGACGCGCAAGCGATAACAGGCCTGCTTACTATTTCACGAGAGATTTTAAAGCCAAATTTTCGCTGTGAACTTACAGCATATGTGTATCGGCAATTTTTTTAGTCAAAATTCCCAGAGTGTTTGCTCCTATAGATGTCCTAATGCCATTTTTGCCATTTGAAAACTATTTCCAAAACAAATTATAAAATGCTTAACGTGTATTTTTCAGACAATCAGTGACATTATTATTGGGACACTTCACTGGAAATATTCATTACTCCCCTTGCCCCCTATTCAATGTTGGATAAAGAAAAACACATTTATATTTCATCGTACCATTGCTGTTTGTTTCTAAACCGATTAGTACAACATTGATGTTGGATAAAGAAAACACATTTATATTTCATCGTACCATTGCTGTTTGTTTCTAAAACCGATTAGTACAACATTGAAAAGGGGGGAGGGGGGTTCAAGGTGTAAAGTTTAAAATATTTTTGTAAAAAAATCGATTCATTTGATGTGTCCCCAGGTTTTTTTGTCACTGATTGTCTGATTAAAAAACTTCATCAATGGCATACAAATTCCGTATTATTACATTACAATTGCCAATAAAAAATAAAGTTTTTCGGTTTGGGACATTAACTAGATGTGCTAACATTATTTTAAAGCAGATTGTTTGTTGATTTCCCCGGAACTTTGTTTCTTCAATGCAATTAAGCAGAAATATGAAACCTTCATGATGACATGTTAGTTAAAGCACGTGCGCCTGCAAAATGCGACCCAAATACAAAGTTATTCGTTTCATATTAGAATGCCACATGGGCATTCGAAATGATACAATTTATTTTCTATGACAAACTGCTACAAAAAGCTATTAATAATATGGAATGTGGTTGAATTTCAGTCACGTAATATTCCTCGGGTGAACGATATGCCGTTTACGTCAATCCTTTCACAAACAGCTTGCGCATGTTATACTATCCCTTGCGTTATATTTCCAGTTGAATTTTTGAAATTACAATATTAGTGGTAATGAACAACCAGTGTGAATATTCTTCAATGCGCACAGAATCAGTAGAACTGCGTTTGAGAGAAACGCTCAAGGTTTATATGGCCATTTAAAGTCATTGAAATCGTTTTTATAGAAAGTTCTCAATTTCTAAACTAAACGCTCGCAGGCACAATAACAGGAAATGCCCTCTGAGCGGCATATTTCTCTCGCTAGGAAAGTTCATCCCCAATTAAATGGCAGTAAAAAAGACCAAGTAGCAAAGTAAAACAATATATGATACTGATATTGTTCTTTGGAAACGATTTTAGTCAAGTAACCATATCAAAAGTTCTATATTTTAGAAGTTAGCACAAGTAACCACAAGTAACCACAAGTAACCATGGCAAAATTAAAATAAATTAGATTATCATTCTATATTTTTAGAATGTTCGTGGTTACTTGTGGTTACTTGTGGTTACTTGTGGTTACTTGTGCAAATTTTATCATAAATAGCTGGTTACTTGTGTGAATTAAGTATTATTTCCAATTTCAGTAATCGTAAGGTATATAATTCGCAAGGAAAAAGTAACTTGCGAATGCAATGGCCATGTAACGTGAAACTTTATGCACTGCAGGAAGCCTTAGTAACTTTTCAAATGCTTGACAAAAAGTGTTAGTTCATGAGTGTAGTGATCTTCAATTTGTGCTACTATGCCGAAGTAAGAACAGTGTTGATCAGTTTTTCGCGTACTGTAGTTACGCACGGACGCGCAAGCGATAACAGGCCTGCTTACTATTTCACGAGAGATTTTAAAGCCAAATTTTCGCTGTGAACTTACAGCATATGTGTATCGGCAATTTTTTTAGTCAAAATTCCCAGAGTGTTTGCTCCTATAGATGTCCTAATGCCATTTTTGCCATTTGAAAACTATTTCCAAAACAAATTATAAAATGCTTAACGTGTATTTTTCAGACAATCAGTGACATTATTATTGGGACACTTCACTGGAAATATTCATTACTCCCCTTGCCCCCTATTCAATGTTGGATAAAGAAAAACACATTTATATTTCATCGTACCATTGCTGTTTGTTTCTAAACCGATTAGTACAACATTGAAAAGGGGGGAGGGGGGTTCAAGGTGTAAAGTTAAAACATTTTTGTAAAAAAATCGATTCATTTGATGTGTCCCAGGTTTTTTTTTGTCACTGATTGTCTGATTAAAAAACTTCATCAATGGCATACAAATTCCGTATTATTACATTACAATTGCCAATAAAAAATAAAGTTTTTCGGTTTGGGACATTAACTAGATGTGCTAACATTATTTTAAAGCAGATTGTTTGTTGATTTCCCCGGAACTTTGTTTCTTCAATGCAATTAAGCAGAAATATGAAACCTTCATGATGACATGTTAGTTAAAGCACGGGCGCCTGCAAAATGCGACCCAAATACAAAGTTATTCGTTTCATATTAGAATGCCACATCGGCATTCGAAATGATACAATTTATTTTCTATGACAAACTGCTACAAAAAGCTATTAATAATATGGAATGTGGTTGAATTTCAGTCACGTAATATTGAAATATTCCTCGGGTGAACGATATGCCGTTTACGTCAATCCTTTCACAAACAGCTTGCGCATGTTATACTATCCCTTGCGTTATATTTCCAGTTGAATTTTTGAAATTACAATATTAGTGGTAATGAACAACCAGTGTGAATATTCTTCAATGCGCACAGAATCAGTAGAACTGCGTTTGAGAGAAACGCTCAAGGTTTATATGGCCATTTAAAGTCATTGAAATCGTTTATATAGAAAGTTCTCAATTTCTAAACTAAACGCTCGCAGGCACAATAACAGGAAATGCCCTCTGAGCGGCATATTTCTCTCGCTAGGAAAGTTCATCCCCAATTAAATGGCAGTAAAAAAGACCAAGTAGCAAAGTAAACAATATATGATACTGATATTGTTCTTTGGAAACGATTTTAGTCAAGTAACCATATCAAAAGTTCTATATTTTAGAAGTCAGCACAAGTAACCACAAGTAAACCACAAGTAAACCATGGCAAATTAAAATAAATTAGATTATCATTCTATATTTTTAGAATGTTCGTGGTTACTTGTGGTTACTTGTGGTTACTTGTGGTTAATTGTGCAAATTTTATCATAAATAGCTGGTTACTTGTGTGAATTAAGTATTATTTGAATTTCAGTAATCGTAAGGTATATAATTCGCAAGGAAAAAGTAACTTGCGAATGCAATGGCCATGTAACGTGAAACTTTATGCACTGCAGGAAGCCTTAGTAACTTTTCAAATGCTTGACAAAAGTGTTAGTTCATGAGTGTAGTGATCTTCAATTTGTGCTACTATGCGAAGTAAGAACAGTGTTGATCAGTTTTTCGCGTACTGTAGTTACGCACGGACGCGCAAGCGATAACAGGCCTGCTTACTATTTCACGAGAGATTTTAAAGCCAAATTTTCGCTGTGAACTTACAGCATATGTGTATCGGCAATTTTTTTAGTCAAAATTCCCAGAGTGTTTGCTCCTATAGATGTCCTAATGCCATTTTTTGCCATTTGAAAACTATTTCCAAAACAAATTATAAAATGCTTAAACGTGTATTTTTTCAGACAATCAGTGACATTATTATTGGGACACTTCACTGGAAATATTCATTACTCCCCTTGCCCCCTATTCAATGTTGGATAAAGAAAAACACATTTATATTTCATCGTACCATTGCTGTTTGTTTCTAAACCGATTAGTACAACATTGGAAAGGGGGGAGGGGGGTTCAAGGTGTAAAGTTAAAACATTTTTGTAAAAAAAATCGATTCATTTGATGTGTCGCAGGTTTTTTTGTCACTGATTGTCTGATTAAAAAACTTCATCAATGGCATACAAATTCCGTATTATTACATTACAATTGCCAATAAAAAATAAAGTTTTTCGGTTTGGGACATTAACTAGATGTGCTAACATTATTTTAAAGCAGATTGTTTGTTGATTTCCCCGGAACTTTGTTTCTTCAATGCAATTAAGCAGAAATATGAAACCTTCATGATGACATGTTAGTTAAAGCACGTGCGCCTGCAAAATGCGACCCAAATACAAAGTTATTCGTTTCATATTAGAATGCCACATGGGCATTCGAAATGATACAATTTATTTTCTATGACAAACTGCTACAAAAAGCTATTAATAATATGGAATGTGGTTGAATTTCAGTCACGTAATATTCCTCGGGTGAACGATATGCCGTTTACGTCAATCCTTTCACAAACAGCTTGCGCATGTTATACTATCCCTTGCGTTATATTTCCAGTTGAATTTTTGAAATTACAATATTAGTGGTAATGAACAACCAGTGTGAATATTCTTCAATGCGCACAGAATCAGTAGAACTGCGTTTGAGAGAAACGCTCAAGGTTTATATGGCCATTTAAAGTCATTGAAATCGTTTATATAGAAAGTTCTCAATTTCTAAACTAAACGCTCGCAGGCACAATAACAGGAAATGCCCTCTGAGCGGCATATTTCTCTCGCTAGGAAAGTTCATCCCCAATTAAATGGCAGTAAAAAAGACCAAGTAGCAAAGTAAACAATATATGATACTGATATTGTTCTTTGGAAACGATTTTAGTCAAGTAACCATATCAAAAGTTCTATATTTTAGAAGTTAGCACAAGTAACCACAAGTAACCACAAGTAACCATGGCAAATTAAAATAAATTAGATTATCATTCTATATTTTTAGAATGTTCGTGGTTACTTGTGGTTACTTGTGGTTACTTGTGGTTACTTGTGCAAATTTTATCATAAATAGCTGGTTACTTGTGTGAATTAAGTATTATTTGAATTTCAGTAATCGTAAGGTATATAATTCGCAAGGAAAAAGTAACTTGCGAATGCAATGGCCATGTAACGTGAAACTTTATGCACTGCAGGAAGCCTTAGTAACTTTTCAAATGCTTGACAAAAGTGTTAGTTCATGAGTGTAGTGATCTTCAATTTGTGCTACTATGCGAAGTAAGAACAGTGTTGATCAGTTTTTCGCGTACTGTAGTTACGCACGGACGCGCAAGCGATAACAGGCCTGCTTACTATTTCACGAGAGATTTTAAAGCCAAATTTTCGCTGTGAACTTACAGCATATGTGTATCGGCAATTTTTTTAGTCAAAATTCCCAGAGTGTTTGCTCCTATAGATGTCCTAATGCCATTTTTGCCATTTGAAAACTATTTCCAAAACAAATTATAAAATGCTTAACGTGTATTTTTCAGACAATCAGTGACATTATTATTGGGACACTTCACTGGAAATATTCATTACTCCCCTTGCCCCCTATTCAATGTTGGATAAAGAAAAACACATTTATATTTCATCGTACCATTGCTGTTTGTTTCTAAACCGATTAGTACAACATTGAAAAGGGGGGAGGGGGGTTCAAGGTGTAAAGTTAAAACATTTTTGTAAAAAAATCGATTCATTTGATGTGTCCCAGGTTTTTTTGTCACTGATTGTCTGATTAAAAAACTTCATCAATGGCATACAAATTCCGTATTATTACATTACAATTGCCAATAAAAAATAAAGTTTTTCGGTTTGGGACATTAACTAGATGTGCTAACATTATTTTAAAGCAGATTGTTTGTTGATTTCCCCGGAACTTTGTTTCTTCAATGCAATTAAGCAGAAATATGAAACCTTCATGATGACATGTTAGTTAAAGCACGTGCGCCTGCAAAATGCGACCCAAATACAAAGTTATTCGTTTCATATTAGAATGCCACATGGGCATTCGAAATGATACAATTTATTTTCTATGACAAACTGCTACAAAAAGCTATTAATAATATGGAATGTGGTTGAATTTCAGTCACGTAATATTGAAATATTCCTCGGGTGAACGATATGCCGTTTACGTCAATCCTTTCACAAACAGCTTGCGCATGTTATACTATCCCTTGCGTTATATTTCCAGTTGAATTTTTGAAATTACAATATTAGTGGTAATGAACAACCAGTGTGAATATTCTTCAATGCGCACAGAATCAGTAGAACTGCGTTTGAGAGAAACGCTCAAGGTTTATATGGCCATTTAAAGTCATTGAAATCGTTTATATAGAAAGTTCTCAATTTCTAAACTAAAACGCTCGCAGGCACAATAACAGGAAATGCCCTCTGAGCGGCATATTTCTCTCGCTAGGAAAGTTCATCCCCAATTAAATGGCAGTAAAAAAGACCAAGTAGCAAAGTAAACAATATATGATACTGATATTGTTCTTTGGAAACGATTTTAGTCAAGTAACCATATCAAAAGTTCTATATTTTAGAAGTTAGCACAAGTAACCACAAGTAACCACAAGTAACCATGGCAAATTAAAATAAATTAGATTATCATTCTATATTTTTAGAATGTTCGTGGTTACTTGTGGTTACTTGTGGTTACTTGTGGTTACTTGTGCAAATTTTATCATAAATAGCTGGTTACTTGTGTGAATTAAGTATTATTTGAATTTCAGTAATCGTAAGGTATATAATTCGCAAGGAAAAAGTAACTTGCGAATGCAATGGCCATGTAACGTGAAACTTTATGCACTGCAGGAAGCCTTAGTAACTTTTCAAATGCTTGACAAAAGTGTTAGTTCATGAGTGTAGTGATCTTCAATTTGTGCTACTATGCGAAGTAAGAACAGTGTTGATCAGTTTTTCGCGTACTGTAGTTACGCACGGACGCGCAAGCGATAACAGGCCTGCTTACTATTTCACGAGAGATTTTAAAGCCAAATTTTCGCTGTGAACTTACAGCATATGTGTATCGGCAATTTTTTTAGTCAAAATTCCCAGAGTGTTTGCTCCTATAGATGTCCTAATGCCATTTTTGCCATTTGAAAACTATTTCCAAAACAAATTATAAAATGCTTAACGTGTATTTTTCAGACAATCAGTGACATTATTATTGGGGACACTTCACTGGAAATATTCATTACTCCCCTTGCCCCTATTCAATGTTGGATAAAGAAAAACACATTTATATTTCATCGTACCATTGCTGTTTGTTTCTAAACCGATTAGTACAACATTGAAAAGGGGGGAGGGGGGTTCAAGGTGTAAAGTTAAAACATTTTTGTAAAAAAATCGATTCATTTGATGTGTCCCAGGTTTTTTTGTCACTGATTGTCTGATTAAAAAACTTCATCAATGGCATACAAATTCCGTATTATTACATTACAATTGCCAATAAAAAATAAAGTTTTTCGGTTTGGGACATTAACTAGATGTGCTAACATTATTTTAAAGCAGATTGTTTGTTGATTTCCCCGGAACTTTGTTTCTTCAATGCAATTAAGCAGAAATATGAAACCTTCATGATGACATGTTAGTTAAAGCACGTGCGCCTGCAAAATGCGACCCAAATACAAAGTTATTCGTTTCATATTAGAATGCCACATGGGCATTCGAAATGATACAATTTATTTTCTATGACAAACTGCTACAAAAAGCTATTAATAATATGGAATGTGGTTGAATTTCAGTCACGTAATATTCCTCGGGTGAAACGATATGCCGTTTACGTCAATCCTTTCACAAACAGCTTGCGCATGTTATACTATCCCTTGCGTTATATTTCCAGTTGAATTTTTGAAATTACAATATTAGTGGTAATGAACAACCAGTGTGAATATTCTTCAATGCGCACAGAATCAGTAGAACTGCGTTTGAGAGAAACGCTCAAGGTTTATATGGCCATTTAAAGTCATTGAAATCGTTTATATAGAAAGTTCTCAATTTCTAAACTAAACGCTCGCAGGCACAATAACAGGAAATGCCCTCTGAGCGGCATATTTCTCTCGCTAGGAAAGTTCATCCCCAATTAAATGGCAGTAAAAAAAGACCAAGTAGCAAAGTAAACAATATATGATACTGATATTGTTCTTTGGAAACGATTTTAGTCAAGTAACCATATCAAAAGTTCTATATTTTAGAAGTTAGCACAAGTAACCACAAGTAACCACAAGTAACCATGGCAAATTAAAATAAATTAGATTATCATTCTATATTTTTAGAATGTTCGTGGTTACTTGTGGTTACTTGTGGTTACTTGTGGTTACTTGTGCAAATTTTATCATAAATAGCTGGTTACTTGTGTGAATTAAGTATTATTTGAATTTCAGTAATCGTAAGGTATATAATTCGCAAGGAAAAAGTAACTTGCGAATGCAATGGCCATGTAACGTGAAACTTTATGCACTGCAGGAAGCCTTAGTAACTTTTCAAATGCTTGACAAAAGTGTTAGTTCATGAGTGTAGTGATCTTCAATTTGTGCTACTATGCGAAGTAAGAACAGTGTTGATCAGTTTTTCGCGTACTGTAGTTACGCACGGACGCGCAAGCGATAACAGGCCTGCTTACTATTTCACGAGAGATTTTAAAAGCCAAATTTTCGCTGTGAACTTACAGCATATGTGTATCGGCAATTTTTTTAGTCAAAATTCCCAGAGTGTTTGCTCCTATAGATGTCCTAATGCCATTTTTGCCATTTGAAAACTATTTCCAAAACAAATTATAAAATGCTTAACGTGTATTTTTTCAGACAATCAGTGACATTATTATTGGGACACTTCACTGGAAATATTCATTACTCCCCTTGCCCCCTATTCAATGTTGGATAAAGAAAAACACATTTATATTTCATCGTACCATTGCTGTTTGTTTCTAAACCGATTAGTACAACATTGAAAAGGGGGGAGGGGGGTTCAAGGTGTAAAGTTAAAACATTTTTGTAAAAAAATCGATTAATTTGATGTGTCGCAGGTTTTTTTGTCACTGATTGTCTGATTAAAAAACTTCATCAATGGCATACAAATTCCGTATTATTACATTACAATTGCCAATAAAAAATAAAGTTTTTCGGTTTGGGACATTAACTAGATGTGCTAACATTATTTTAAAGCAGATTGTTTGTTGATTTCCCCGGAACTTTGTTTCTTCAATGCAATTAAGCAGAAATATGAAACCTTCATGATGACATGTTAGTTAAAGCACGTGCGCCTGCAAAATGCGACCCAAATACAAAGTTATTCGTTTCATATTAGAATGCCACATGGGCATTCGAAATGATACAATTTATTTTCTATGACAAACTGCTACAAAAAGCTATTAATAATATGGAATGTGGTTGAATTTCAGTCACGTAATATTCCTCGGGTGAACGATATGCCGTTTACGTCAATCCTTTCACAAACAGCTTGCGCATGTTATACTATCCCTTGCGTTATATTTCCAGTTGAATTTTTGAAATTACAATATTAGTGGTAATGAACAACCAGTGTGAATATTCTTCAATGCGCACAGAATCAGTAGAACTGCGTTTGAGAGAAACGCTCAAGGTTTATATGGCCATTTAAAGTCATTGAAATCGTTTATATAGAAAGTTCTCAATTTCTAAACTAAACGCTCGCAGGCACAATAACAGGAAATGCCCTCTGAGCGGCATATTTCTCTCGCTAGGAAAGTTCATCCCCAATTTAAATGGCAGTAAAAAAGACCAAGTAGCAAAGTAAACAATATATGATACTGATATTGTTCTTTGGAAACGATTTTAGTCAAGTAACCATATCAAAAGTTCTATATTTAAGAAGTTAGCACAAGTAACCACAAGTAACCACAAGTAACCATGGCAAATTAAAATAAATTAGATTATCATTCTATATTTTTAGAATGTTCGTGGTTACTTGTGGTTACTTGTGGTTACTTGTGGTTACTTGTGCAAATTTTATCATAAATAGCTGGTTACTTGTGTGAATTAAGTATTATTTGAATTTCAGTAATCGTAAGGTATATAATTCGCAAGGAAAAAGTAACTTGCGAATGCAATGGCCATGTAACGTGAAACTTTATGCACTGCAGGAAGCCTTAGTAACTTTTCAAATGCTTGACAAAAGTGTTAGTTCATGAGTGTAGTGATCTTCAATTTGTGCTACTATGCGAAGTAAGAACAGTGTTGATCAGTTTTTCGCGTACTGTAGTTACGCACGGACGCGCAAGCGATAACAGGCCTGCTTACTATTTCACGAGAGATTTTAAAGCCAAATTTTCGCTGTGAACTTACAGCATATGTGTATCGGCAATTTTTTTAGTCAAAATTCCCAGAGTGTTTGCTCCTATAGATGTCCTAATGCCATTTTTGCCATTTGAAAACTATTTCCAAAACAAATTATAAAATGCTTAACGTGTATTTTTCAGACAATCAGTGACATTATTATTGGGACACTTCACTGGAAATATTCATTACTCCCCTTGCCCCCTATTCAATGTTGGATAAAGAAAAACACATTTATATTTCATCGTACCATTGCTGTTTGTTTCTAAACCGATTAGTACAACATTGAAAAGGGGGGAGGGGGGTTCAAGGTGTAAAGTTAAAACATTTTTTGTAAAAAAATCGATTCATTTGATGTGTCCCAGGTTTTTTTGTCACTGATTGTCTGATTAAAAAACTTCATCAATGGCATACAAATTCCGTATTATTACATTACAATTGCCAATAAAAAATAAAGTTTTTCGGTTTGGGACATTAACTAGATGTGCTAACATTATTTTAAAGCAGATTGTTTGTTGATTTCCCCGGAACTTTGTTTCTTCAATGCAATTAAGCAGAAATATGAAACCTTCATGATGACATGTTAGTTAAAGCACGTGCGCCTGCAAAATGCGACCCAAATACAAAGTTATTCGTTTCATATTAGAATGCCACATGGGCATTCGAAAATGATACAATTTATTTTCTATGACAAACTGCTACAAAAAGCTATTAATAATATGGAATGTGGTTGAATTTCAGTCACGTAATATTCCTCGGGTGAACGATATGCCGTTTACGTCAATCCTTTCACAAACAGCTTGCGCATGTTATACTATCCCTTGCGTTATATTTCCAGTTGAATTTTTGAAATTACAATATTAGTGGTAATGAACAACCAGTGTGAATATTCTTCAATGCGCACAGAATCAGTAGAACTGCGTTTGAGAGAAACGCTCAAGGTTTATATGGCCATTTAAAGTCATTGAAATCGTTTATATAGAAAGTTCTCAATTTCTAAACTAAACGCTCGCAGGCACAATAACAGGAAATGCCCTCTGAGCGGCATATTTCTCTCGCTAGGAAAGTTCATCCCCAATTAAATGGCAGTAAAAAAGACCAAGTAGCAAAGTAAACAATATATGATACTGATATTGTTCTTTGGAAACGATTTTAGTCAAGTAACCATATCAAAAGTTCTATATTTTAGAAGTTAGCACAAGTAACCACAAGTAACCACAAGTAACCATGGCAAATTAAAATAAATTAGATTATCATTCTATATTTTTAGAATGTTCGTGGTTACTTGTGGTTACTTGTGGTTACTTGTGGTTACTTGTGCAAATTTTATCATAAATAGCTGGTTACTTGTGTGAATTAAGTATTATTTGAATTTCAGTAATCGTAAGGTATATAATTCGCAAGGAAAAAGTAACTTGCGAATGCAATGGCCATGTAACGTGAAACTTTATGCACTGCAGGAAGCCTTAGTAACTTTTCAAATGCTTGACAAAAGTGTTAGTTCATGAGTGTAGTGATCTTCAATTTGTGCTACTATGCGAAGTAAGAACAGTGTTGATCAGTTTTTCGCGTACTGTAGTTACGCACGGACGCGCAAGCGATAACAGGCCTGCTTACTATTTCACGAGAGATTTTAAAGCCAAATTTTCGCTGTGAACTTACAGCATATGTGTATCGGCAATTTTTTTAGTCAAAATTCCCAGAGTGTTTGCTCCTATAGATGTCCTAATGCCATTTTTGCCATTTGAAAACTATTTCCAAAACAAATTATAAAATGCTTAACGTGTATTTTTCAGACAATCAGTGACATTATTATTGGGACACTTCACTGGAAATATTCATTACTCCCCTTGCCCCCTATTCAATGTTGGATAAAGAAAAACACATTTATATTTCATCGTACCATTGCTGTTTGTTTCTAAACCGATTAGTACAACATTGAAAAGGGGGGAGGGGGGTTCAAGGTGTAAAGTTAAAACATTTTTGTAAAAAAATCGATTCATTTGATGTGTCGCAGGTTTTTTTGTCACTGATTGTCTGATTAAAAAACTTCATCAATGGCATACAAATTCCGTATTATTACATTACAATTGCCAATAAAAAATAAAGTTTTTCGGTTTGGGACATTAACTAGATGTGCTAACATTATTTTAAAGCAGATTGTTTGTTGATTTCCCCGGAACTTTGTTTCTTCAATGCAATTAAGCAGAAATATGAAACCTTCATGATGACATGTTAGTTAAAGCACGTGCGCCTGCAAAATGCGACCCAAATACAAAGTTATTCGTTTCATATTAGAATGCCACATGGGCATTCGAAATGATACAATTTATTTTCTATGACAAACTGCTACAAAAAGCTATTAATAATATGGAATGTGGTTGAATTTCAGTCACGTAATATTCCTCGGGTGAACGATATGCCGTTTACCGTCAATCCTTTCACAAACAGCTTGCGCATGTTATACTATCCCTTGCGTTATATTTCCAGTTGAATTTTTGAAATTACAATATTAGTGGTAATGAACAACCAGTGTGAATATTCTTCAATGCGCACAGAATCAGTAGAACTGCGTTTGAGAGAAACGCTCAAGGTTTATATGGCCATTTAAAGTCATTGAAATCGTTTATATAGAAAGTTCTCAATTTCTAAACTAAACGCTCGCAGGCACAATAACAGGAAATGCCCTCTGAGCGGCATATTTCTCTCGCTAGGAAAGTTCATCCCCAATTAAATGGCAGTAAAAAAGACCAAGTAGCAAAGTAAACAATATATGATACTGATATTGTTCTTTGGAAACGATTTTAGTCAAGTAACCATATCAAAAGTTCTATATTTTAGAAGTTAGCACAAGTAACCACAAGTAACCACAAGTAACCATGGCAAATTAAAATAAATTAGATTATCATTCTATATTTTTAGAATGTTCGTGGTTACTTGTGGTTACTTGTGGTTACTTGTGGTTACTTGTGCAAATTTTATCATAAATAGCTGGTTACTTGTGTGAATTAAGTATTATTTGAATTTCAGTAATCGTAAGGTATATAATTCGCAAGGAAAAAAGTAACTTGCGAATGCAATGGCCATGTAACGTGAAACTTTATGCACTGCAGGAAGCCTTAGTAACTTTTCAAATGCTTGACAAAAGTGTTAGTTCATGAGTGTAGTGATCTTCAATTTGTGCTACTATGCGAAGTAAGAACAGTGTTGATCAGTTTTTCGCGTACTGTAGTTACGCACGGACGCGCAAGCGATAACAGGCCTGCTTACTATTTCACGAGAGATTTTTAAAGCCAAATTTTCGCTGTGAACTTACAGCATATGTGTATCGGCAATTTTTTTAGTCAAAATTCCCAGAGTGTTTGCTCCTATAGATGTCCTAATGCCATTTTTGCCATTTGAAAACTATTTCCAAAACAAATTATAAAATGTTTAACGTGTATTTTTCAGACAATCAGTGACATTATTATTGGGACACTTCACTGGAAATATTCATTACTCCCCTTGCCCCCTATTCAATGTTGGATAAAGAAAAACACATTTATATTTCATCGTACCATTGCTGTTTGTTTCTAAACCGATTAGTACAACATTGAAAAGGGGGAGGGGGGTTCAAGGTGTAAAGTTAAAACATTTTTGTAAAAAAATCGATTCATTTGATGTGTCGCAGGTTTTTTTGTCACTGATTGTCTGATTAAAAAACTTCATCAATGGCATACAAATTCCGTATTATTACATTACAATTGCCAATAAAAAATAAAGTTTTTCGGTTTGGGACATTAACTAGATGTGCTAACATTATTTTAAAGCAGATTGTTTGTTGATTTCCCCGGAACTTTGTTTCTTCAATGCAATTAAGCAGAAATATGAAACCTTCATGATGACATGTTAGTTTAAAGCACGTGCGCCTGCAAAATGCGACCCAAATACAAAGTTATTCGTTTCATATTAGAATGCCACATGGGCATTCGAAATGATACAATTTATTTTCTATGACAAACTGCTACAAAAAGCTATTAATAATATGGAATGTGGTTGAATTTCAGTCACGTAATATTCCTCGGGTGAACGATATGCCGTTTACGTCAATCCTTTCACAAACAGCTTGCGCATGTTATACTATCCCTTGCGTTATATTTCCAGTTGAATTTTTGAAATTACAATATTAGTGGTAATGAACAACCAGTGTGAATATTCTTCAATGCGCACAGAATCAGTAGAACTGCGTTTGAGAGAAACGCTCAAGGTTTATATGGCCATTTAAAGTCATTGAAATCGTTTATATAGAAAGTTCTCAATTTCTAAACTAAACGCTCGCAGGCACAATAACAGGAAATGCCCTCTGAGCGGCATATTTCTCTCGCTAGGAAAGTTCATCCCCCAATTAAATGGCAGTAAAAAAGACCAAGTAGCAAAGTAAACAATATATGATACTGATATTGTTCTTTGGAAACGATTTTAGTCAAGTAACCATATCAAAAGTTCTATATTTTAGAAGTTAGCACAAGTAACCACAAGTAACCACAAGTAACCATGGCAAATTAAAAATAAATTAGATTATCATTCTATATTTTTAGAATGTTCGTGGTTACTTGTGGTTACTTGTGGTTACTTGTGGTTACTTGTGCAAATTTTATCATAAATAGCTGGTTACTTGTGTGAATTAAGTATTATTTGAATTTCAGTAATCGTAAGGTATATAATTCGCAAGGAAAAAGTAACTTGCGAATGCAATGGCCATGTAACGTGAAACTTTATGCACTGCAGGAAGCCTTAGTAACTTTTCAAATGCTTGACAAAAGTGTTAGTTCATGAGTGTAGTGATCTTCAATTTGTGCTACTATGCGAAGTAAGAACAGTGTTGATCAGTTTTTCGCGTACTGTAGTTACGCACGGACGCGCAAGCGATAACAGGCCTGCTTACTATTTCACGAGAGATTTTAAAGCCAAATTTTCGCTGTGAACTTACAGCATATGTGTATCGGCAATTTTTTTTAGTCAAAATTCCCAGAGTGTTTGCTCCTATAGATGTCCTAATGCCATTTTTGCCATTTGAAAACTATTTCCAAAACAAATTATAAATGCTTAACGTGTATTTTTCAGACAATCAGTGACATTATTATTGGGACACTTCACTGGAAATATTCATTACTCCCCTTGCCCCCTATTCAATGTTGGATAAAGAAAAACACATTTATATTTCATCGTACCATTGCTGTTTGTTTCTAAACCGATTAGTACAACATTGAAAAGGGGGGAGGGGGGTTCAAGGTGTAAAGTTAAAACATTTTTGTAAAAAAATCGATTCATTTGATGTGTCGCAGGTTTTTTTGTCACTGATTGTCTGATTAAAAAACTTCATCAATGGCATACAAATTCCGTATTATTACATTACAATTGCCAATAAAAAATAAAGTTTTTCGGTTTGGGACATTAACTAGATGTGCTAACATTATTTTAAAGCAGATTGTTTGTTGATTTCCCCGGAACTTTGTTTCTTCAATGCAATTAAGCAGAAATATGAAACCTTCATGATGACATGTTAGTTAAAGCACGTGCGCCTGCAAAAATGCGACCCAAATACAAAGTTATTCGTTTCATATTAGAATGCCACATGGGCATTCGAAATGATACAATTTATTTTCTATGACAAACTGCTACAAAAAGCTATTAATAATATGGAATGTGGTTGAATTTCAGTCACGTAATATTCCTCGGGTGAACGATATGCCGTTTACGTCAATCCTTTCACAAACAGCTTGCGCATGTTATACTATCCCTTGCGTTATATTTCCAGTTGAATTTTTGAAATTACAATATTAGTGGTAATGAACAACCAGTGTGAATATTCTTCAATGCGCACAGAATCAGTAGAACTGCGTTTGAGAGAAACGCTCAAGGTTTATATGGCCATTTAAAGTCATTGAAATCGTTTATATAGAAAGTTCTCAATTTCTAAACTAAACGCTCGCAGGCACAATAACAGGAAATGCCCTCTGAGCGGCATATTTCTCTCGCTAGGAAAGTTCATCCCCAATTAAATGGCAGTAAAAAAGACCAAGTAGCAAAGTAAACAATATATGATACTGATATTGTTCTTTGGAAACGATTTTAGTCAAGTAACCATATCAAAAGTTCTATATTTTAGAAGTTAGCACAAGTAACCACAAGTAACCACAAGTAACCATGGCAAATTAAAATAAATTAGATTATCATTCTATATTTTTAGAATGTTCGTGGTTACTTGTGGTTACTTGTGGTTACTTGTGGTTACTTGTGCAAATTTTATCATAAATAGCTGGTTACTTGTGTGAATTAAGTATTATTTGAATTTCAGTAATCGTAAGGTATATAATTCGCAAGGAAAAAGTAACTTGCGAATGCAATGGCCATGTAACGTGAAACTTTATGCACTGCAGGAAGCCTTAGTAACTTTTCAAATGCTTGACAAAAGTGTTAGTTCATGAGTGTAGTGATCTTCAATTTGTGCTACTATGCGAAGTAAGAACAGTGTTGATCAGTTTTTCGCGTACTGTAGTTACGCACGGACGCGCAAGCGATAACAGGCCTGCTTACTATTTCACGAGAGATTTTAAAGCCAAATTTTCGCTGTGAACTTACAGCATATGTGTATCGGCAATTTTTTTAGTCAAAATTCCCAGAGTGTTTGCTCCTATAGATGTCCTAATGCCATTTTTGCCATTTGAAAACTATTTCCAAAACAAATTATAAAATGCTTAACGTGTATTTTTCAGACAATCAGTGACATTATTATTGGGACACTTCACTGGAAATATTCATTACTCCCCTTGCCCCCTATTCAATGTTGGATAAAGAAAAACACATTTATATTTCATCGTACCATTGCTGTTTGTTTCTAAACCGATTAGTACAACATTGAAAAGGGGGGAGGGGGGTTCAAGGTGTAAAGTTAAAACATTTTTGTAAAAAAATCGATTCATTTGATGTGTCGCAGGTTTTTTTGTCACTGATTGTCTGATTAAAAAACTTCATCAATGGCATACAAATTCCGTATTATTACATTACAATTGCCAATAAAAAATAAAGTTTTTCGGTTTGGGACATTAACTAGATGTGCTAACATTATTTTAAAGCAGATTGTTTGTTGATTTCCCCGGAACTTTGTTTCTTCAATGCAATTAAGCAGAAATATGAAACCTTCATGATGACATGTTAGTTAAAGCACGTGCGCCTGCAAAATGCGACCCAAATACAAAGTTATTCGTTTCATATTAGAATGCCACATGGGCATTCGAAATGATACAATTTATTTTCTATGACAAACTGCTACAAAAAAGCTATTAATAATATGGAATGTGGTTGAATTTCAGTCACGTAATATTCCTCGGGTGAACGATATGCCGTTTACGTCAATCCTTTCACAAACAGCTTGCGCATGTTATACTATCCCTTGCGTTATATTTCCAGTTGAATTTTTGAAATTACAATATTAGTGGTAATGAACAACCAGTGTGAATATTCTTCAATGCGCACAGAATCAGTAGAACTGCGTTTGAGAGAAACGCTCAAGGTTTATATGGCCATTTAAAGTCATTGAAATCGTTTATATAGAAAGTTCTCAATTTCTAAACTAAACGCTCGCAGGCACAATAACAGGAAATGCCCTCTGAGCGGCATATTTCTCTCGCTAGGAAAGTTCATCCCCAATTAAATGGCAGTAAAAAAGACCAAGTAGCAAAGTAAACAATATATGATACTGATATTGTTCTTTGGAAACGATTTTAGTCAAGTAACCATATCAAAAGTTCTATATTTTAGAAGTTAGCACAAGTAACCACAAGTAACCACAAGTAACCATGGCAAATTAAAATAAATTAGATTATCATTCTATATTTTTAGAATGTTCGTGGTTACTTGTGGTTACTTGTGGTTACTTGTGGTTACTTGTGCAAATTTTATCATAAATAGCTGGTTACTTGTGTGAATTAAGTATTATTTGAATTTCAGTAATCGTAAGGTATATAATTCGCAAGGAAAAAGTAACTTGCGAATGCAATGGCCATGTAACGTGAAACTTTATGCACTGCAGGAAGCCTTAGTAACTTTTCAAATGCTTGACAAAAGTGTTAGTTCATGAGTGTAGTGATCTTCAATTTGTGCTACTATGCGAAGTAAGAACAGTGTTGATCAGTTTTTCGCGTACTGTAGTTACGCACGGACGCGCAAGCGATAACAGGCCTGCTTACTATTTCACGAGAGATTTTAAAGCCAAATTTTCGCTGTGAACTTACAGCATATGTGTATCGGCAATTTTTTTAGTCAAAATTCCCAGAGTGTTTGCTTCCTATAGATGTCCTAATGCCATTTTTGCCATTTTGAAAACTATTTCCAAAACAAATTATAAAATGCTTAACGTGTATTTTTCAGACAATCAGTGACATTATTATTGGGACACTTCACTGGAAATATTCATTACTCCCCTTGCCCCCTATTCAATGTTGGATAAAGAAAAACACATTTATATTTCATCGTACCATTGCTGTTTGTTTCTAAACCGATTAGTACAACATTGAAAAGGGGGGAGGGGGGTTCAAGGTGTAAAGTTAAAACATTTTTGTAAAAAAATCGATTCATTTGATGTGTCGCAGGTTTTTTTGTCACTGATTGTCTGATTAAAAAACTTCATCAATGGCATACAAATTCCGTATTATTACATTACAATTGCCAATAAAAAATAAAGTTTTTCGGTTTGGGACATTAACTAGATGTGCTAACATTATTTTAAAGCAGATTGTTTGTTGATTTCCCCGGAACTTTGTTTCTTCAATGCAATTAAGCAGAAATATGAAACCTTCATGATGACATGTTAGTTAAAGCACGTGCGCCTGCAAAATGCGACCCAAATACAAAGTTATTCGTTTCATATTAGAATGCCACATGGGCATTCGAAATGATACAATTTATTTTTCTATGACAAACTGCTACAAAAAGCTATTAATAATATGGAATGTGGTTGAATTTCAGTCACGTAATATTCCTCGGGGTGAACGATATGCCGTTTACGTCAATCCTTTCACAAAACAGCTTGCGCATGTTATACTATCCCTTGCGTTATATTTCCAGTTGAATTTTTGAAATTACAATATTAGTGGTAATGAACAACCAGTGTGAATATTCTTCAATGCGCACAGAATCAGTACAACTGCGTTTGAGAGAAACGCTCAAGGTTTATATGGCCATTTAAAGTCATTGAAATCGTTTATATAGAAAGTTCTCAATTTCTAAACTAAACGCTCGCAGGCACAATAACAGGAAATGCCCTCTGAGCGGCATATTTCTCTCGCTAGGAAAGTTCATCCCCAATTAAATGGCAGTAAAAAAGACCAAGTAGCAAAGTAAACAATATATGATACTGATATTGTTCTTTGGAAACGATTTTAGTCAAGTAACCATATCAAAAGTTCTATATTTTAGAAGTTAGCACAAGTAACCACAAGTAACCACAAGTAACCATGGCAAATTAAAATAAATTAGATTATCATTCTATATTTTTAGAATGTTCGTGGTTACTTGTGGTTACTTGTGGTTACTTGTGGTTACTTGTGCAAATTTTATCATAAATAGCTGGTTACTTGTGTGAATTAAGTATTATTTGAATTTCAGTAATCGTAAGGTATATAATTCGCAAGGAAAAAGTAACTTGCGAATGCAATGGCCATGTAACGTGAAACTTTATGCACTGCAGGAAGCCTTAGTAACTTTTCAAATGCTTGACAAAAGTGTTAGTTCATGAGTGTAGTGATCTTCAATTTGTGCTACTATGCGAAGTAAGAACAGTGTTGATCAGTTTTTCGCGTACTGTAGTTACGCACGGACGCGCAAGCGATAACAGGCCTGCTTACTATTTCACGAGAGATTTTAAAGCCAAATTTTCGCTGTGAACTTACAGCATATGTGTATCGGCAATTTTTTTAGTCAAAATTCCCAGAGTGTTTGCTCCTATAGATGTCCTAATGCCATTTTTGCCATTTGAAAACTATTTCCAAAACAAATTATAAAATGCTTAACGTGTATTTTTCAGACAATCAGTGACATTATTATTGGGACACTTCACTGGAAATATTCATTACTCCCCTTGCCCCCTATTCAATGTTGGATAAAGAAAAACACATTTATATTTCATCGTACCATTGCTGTTTGTTTCTAAACCGATTAGTACAACATTGAAAAGGGGGGAGGGGGGTTCAAGGTGTAAAGTTAAAACATTTTTGTAAAAAAATCGATTCATTTGATGTGTCGCAGGTTTTTTTGTCACTGATTGTCTGATTAAAAAACTTCATCAATGGCATACAAATTCCGTATTATTACATTACAATTGCCAATAAAAAATAAAGTTTTTCGGTTTGGGACATTAACTAGATGTGCTAACATTATTTTAAAGCAGATTGTTTGTTGATTTCCCCGGAACTTTGTTTCTTCAATGCAATTAAGCAGAAATATGAAACCTTCATGATGACATGTTAGTTAAAGCACGTGCGCCTGCAAAATGCGACCCAAATACAAAGTTATTCGTTTCATATTAGAATGCCACATGGGCATTCGAAATGATACAATTTATTTTCTATGACAAACTGCTACAAAAAGCTATTAATAATATGGAATGTGGTTGAATTTCAGTCACGTAATATTCCTCGGGTGAACGATATGCCGTTTACGTCAATCCTTTCACAAACAGCTTGCGCATGTTATACTATCCCTTGCGTTATATTTCCAGTTGAATTTTTGAAATTACAATATTAGTGGTAATGAACAACCAGTGTGAATATTCTTCAATGCGCACAGAATCAGTACAACTGCGTTTGAGAGAAACGCTCAAGGTTTATATGGCCATTTAAAGTCATTGAAATCGTTTATATAGAAAGTTCTCAATTTCTAAACTAAACGCTCGCAGGCACAATAACAGGAAATGCCCTCTGAGCGGCATATTTCTCTCGCTAGGAAAGTTCATCCCCAATTAAATGGCAGTAAAAAAGACCAAGTAGCAAAGTAAACAATATATGATACTGATATTGTTCTTTGGAAACGATTTTAGTCAAGTAACCATATCAAAAGTTCTATATTTTAGAAGTTAGCACAAGTAACCACAAGTAACCACAAGTAACCATGGCAAATTAAAATAAATTAGATTATCATTCTATATTTTTAGAATGTTCGTGGTTACTTGTGGTTACTTGTGGTTACTTGTGGTTACTTGTGCAAATTTTATCATAAATAGCTGGTTACTTGTGTGAATTAAGTATTATTTGAATTTCAGTAATCGTAAGGTATATAATTCGCAAGGAAAAAGTAACTTGCGAATGCTATGGCCATGTAACGTGAAACTTTATGCACTGCAGGAAGCCTTAGTAACTTTTCAAATGCTTGACAAAAGTGTTAGTTCATGAGTGTAGTGATCTTCAATTTGTGCTACTATGCGAAGTAAGAACAGTGTTGATCAGTTTTTCGCGTACTGTAGTTACGCACGGACGCGCAAGCGATAACAGGCCTGCTTACTATTTCACGAGAGATTTTAAAGCCAAATTTTCGCTGTGAACTTACAGCATATGTGTATCGGCAATTTTTTTAGTCAAAATTCCCAGAGTGTTTGCTCCTATAGATGTCCTAATGCCATTTTTTGCCATTTGAAAACTATTTCCAAAACAAATTATAAAATGCTTAACGTGTATTTTTCAGACAATCAGTGACATTATTATTGGGACACTTCACTGGAAATATTCATTACTCCCCTTGCCCCCTATTCAATGTTGGATAAAGAAAAACACATTTATATTTCATCGTACCATTGCTGTTTGTTTCTAAACCGATTAGTACAACATTGAAAAGGGGGGAGGGGGGTTCAAGGTGTAAAGTTAAAACATTTTTGTAAAAAAATCGATTCATTTGATGTGTCCCAGGTTTTTTTGTCACTGATTGTCTGATTAAAAAACTTCATCAATGGCATACAAATTCCGTATTATTACATTACAATTGCCATTAAAAAATAAAGTTTTTCGGTTTGGGACATTAACTAGATGTGCTAACATTATTTTAAAGCAGATTGTTTGTTGATTTCCCCGGAACTTTGTTTCTTCAATGCAATTAAGCAGAAATATGAAACCTTCATGATGACATGTTAGTTAAAGCACGTGCGCCTGCAAAATGCGACCCAAATACAAAGTTATTCGTTTCATATTAGAATGCCACATGGGCATTCGAAATGATACAATTTATTTTCTATGACAAACTGCTACAAAAAGCTATTAATAATATGGAATGTGGTTGAATTTCAGTCACGTAATATTCCTCGGGTGAACGATATGCCGTTTACGTCAATCCTTTCACAAACAGCTTGCGCATGTTATACTATCCCTTGCGTTATATTTCCAGTTGAATTTTTGAAATTACAATATTAGTGGTAATGAACAACCAGTGTGAATATTCTTCAATGCGCACAGAATCAGTAGAACTGCGTTTGAGAGAAACGCTCAAGGTTTATATGGCCATTTAAAGTCATTGAAATCGTTTATATAGAAAGTTCTCAATTTCTAAACTAAACGCTCGCAGGCACAATAACAGGAAATGCCCTCTGAGCGGCATATTTCTCTCGCTAGGAAAGTTCATCCCCAATTAAATGGCAGTAAAAAAGACCAAGTAGCAAAGTAAACAATATATGATACTGATATTGTTCTTTGGAAACGATTTTAGTCAAGTAACCATATCAAAAGTTCTATATTTTAGAAGTTAGCACAAGTAACCACAAGTAACCACAAGTAACCATGGCAAATTAAAATAAATTAGATTATCATTCTATATTTTTAGAATGTTCGTGGTTACTTGTGGTTACTTGTGGTTACTTGTGGTTACTTGTGCAAATTTTATCATAAATAGCTGGTTACTTGTGTGAATTAAGTATTATTTGAATTTCAGTAATCGTAAGGTATATAATTCGCAAGGAAAAAGTAACTTGCGAATGCAATGGCCATGTAACGTGAAACTTTATGCACTGCAGGAAGCCTTAGTAACTTTTCAAATGCTTGACAAAAGTGTTAGTTCATGAGTGTAGTGATCTTCAATTTGTGCTACTATGCGAAGTAAGAACAGTGTTGATCAGTTTTTCGCGTACTGTAGTTACGCACGGACGCGCAAGCGATAACAGGCCTGCTTACTATTTCACGAGAGATTTTAAAGCCAAATTTTCGCTGTGAACTTACAGCATATGTAAAATAAAGTTTTTCGGTTTGGGACATTAACTAGATGTGCTAACATTATTTTAAAGCAGATTGTTTGTTGATTTCCCCGGAACTTTGTTTCTTCAATGCAATTAAGCAGAAATATGAAACCTTCATGATGACATGTTAGTTAAAGCACGTGCGCCTGCAAAATGCGACCCAAATACAAAGTTATTCGTTTCATATTAGAATGCCACATGGGCATTCGAAATGATACAATTTATTTTCTATGACAAACTGCTACAAAAAGCTATTAATAATATGGAATGTGGTTGAATTTCAGTCACGTAATATTCCTCGGGTGAACGATATGCCGTTTACGTCAATCCTTTCACAAACAGCTTGCCCATGTTATACTATCCCTTGCGTTATATTTCCAGTTGAATTTTTGAAATTACAATATTAGTGGTAATGAACAACCAGTGTGAATATTCTTCAATGCGCACAGAATCAGTAGAACTGCGTTTGAGAGAAACGCTCAAGGTTTATATGGCCATTTAAAGTCATTGAAATCGTTTATATAGAAAGTTCTCAATTTCTAAACTAAACGCTCGCAGGCACAATAACAGGAAATGCCCTCTGAGCGGCATATTTCTCTCGCTAGGAAAGTTCATCCCCAATTAAATGGCAGTAAAAAAGACCAAGTAGCAAAGTAAACAATATATGATACTGATATTGTTCTTTGGAAACGATTTTAGTCAAGTAACCATATCAAAAGTTCTATATTTTAGAAGTTAGCACAAGTAACCACAAGTAACCACAAGTAACCATGGCAAATTAAAATAAATTAGATTATCATTCTATATTTTTAGAATGTTCGTGGTTACTTGTGGTTACTTGTGGTTACTTGTGGTTACTTGTGCAAATTTTATCATAAATAGCTGGTTACTTGTGTGAATTAAGTATTATTTGAATTTCAGTAATCGTAAGGTATATAATTCGCAAGGAAAAAGTAACTTGCGAATGCAATGGCCATGTAACGTGAAACTTTATGCACTGCAGGAAGCCTTAGTAACTTTTCAAATGCTTGACAAAAGTGTTAGTTCATGAGTGTAGTGATCTTCAATTTGTGCTACTATGCGAAGTAAGAACAGTGTTGATCAGTTTTTTCGCGTACTGTAGTTACGCACGGACGCGCAAGCGATAACAGGCCTGCTTACTATTTCACGAGAGATTTTAAAGCCAAATTTTCGCTGTGAACTTACAGCATATGTGTATCGGCAATTTTTTTAGTCAAAATTCCCAGAGTGTTTGCTCCTATAGATGTCCTAATGCCATTTTTGCCATTTGAAAACTAT
The DNA here is from genome assembly GCA_035772405.1 of Chrysogorgia sp. JL179-B06. Taxonomy (NCBI): domain Eukaryota; kingdom Metazoa; phylum Cnidaria; class Anthozoa; order Scleralcyonacea; family Chrysogorgiidae; genus Chrysogorgia; species Chrysogorgia sp. JL179-B06. The sequence goes on along the minus strand of JAYKKM010000094.1, from coordinate 2,391,096 downwards.
TTCCAAAACAAATTATAAAATGCTTAACGTGTATTTTTCAGACATGTCTGAAAAATACACGTTAAGCATTTTATAATTTGTTTTGGAAATAGTTTTCAAATGGCAAAAATGGCATTAGGACATCTATAGGAGCAAACACTCTGGGAATTTTGACTAAAAAAATTGCCGATACACATATGCTGTAAGTTCACAGCGAAAATTTGGCTTTAAAATCTCTCGTGAAATAGTAAGCAGGCCTGTTATCGCTTGCGCGTCCGTGCGTAACTACAGTACGCGAAAAACTGATCAACACTGTTCTTACTTCGCATAGTAGCACAAATTGAAGATCACCACACTCATGAACTAACACTTTTGTCAAGCATTTGAAAAGTTACTAAGGCTTCCTGCAGTGCATAAAGTTTCACGTTACATGGCCATTGCATTCGCAAGTTACTTTTTCCTTGCGAATTATATACCTTATACGATTACTGAAATTCAAATAATACTTAATTCACACAAGTAACCAGCTATTTATGATAAAATTTGCACAAGTAACCACAAGTAACCACAAGTAACCACAAGTAACCACGAACATTCTAAAAATATAGAATGATAATCTAATTTATTTTAATTTGCCATGGTTACTTGTGGTTACTTGTGGTTACTTGTGCTAACTTCTAAAATATAGAACTTTTGATATGGTTACTTGACTAAAATCGTTTCCAAAGAACAATATCAGTATCATATATTGTTTACTTTGCTACTTGGTCTTTTTTACTGCCATTTAATTGGGGATGAACTTTCCTAGCGAGAGAAATATGCCGCTCAGAGGGCATTTCCTGTTATTGTGCCTGCGAGCGTTTAGTTTAGAAATTGAGAACTTTCTATATAAACGATTTCAATGACTTTAAATGGCCATATAAACCTTGAGCGTTTCTCTCAAACGCAGTTCTACTGATTCTGTGCGCATTGAAGAATATTCACACTGGTTGTTCATTACCACTAATATTGTAATTTCAAAAATTCAACTGGAAATATAACGCAAGGGATAGTATAACATGCGCAAGCTGTTTGTGAAAGGATTGACGTAAACGGCATATCGTTCACCCGAGGAATATTACGTGACTGAAATTCAACCACATTCCATATTAAAAATAAATTGTATCATTTCGAATGCCCATGTGGCATTCTAATATGAAACGAATAACTTTGTATTTGGGTCGCATTTTGCAGGCGCACGTGCTTTAACTAACATGTCATCATGAAGGTTTCATATTTCTGCTTAATTGCATTGAAGAAACAAAGTTCCGGGGAAATCAACAAACAATCTGCTTTAAAATAATGTTAGCACATCTAGTTAATATCCCAAACCGAAAAACTTTATTTTTTATTGGCAATTGTAATGTTATAATACGGAATTTGTATGCCATTGATGAAGTTTTTTAATCAGACAATCAGTGACAAAAAAACCTGGGACACATCAAATGAATCGATTTTTTTACAAAAATGTTTTAACTTTACACCTTGAACCCCCCTCCCCCCTTTTCAATGTTGTACTAATCGGTTTAGAAACAAACAGCAATGGTACGATGAAATATAAATGTGTTTTTCTTTATCCAACATTGAATAGGGGGCAAGGGGAGTAATGAATATTTCCAGTGAAGTGTCCCAATAATAATGTCACTGATTGTCTGAAAAATACACGTTAAGCATTTTATAATTTGTTTTGGAAATAGTTTTCAAATGGCAAAAATGGCATTAGGACATCTATAGGAGCAAACACTCTGGGAATTTTGACTAAAAAAATTGCCGATACACATATGCTGTAAGTTCACAGCGAAAATTTGGCTTTAAAATCTCTCGTGAAATAGTAAGCAGGCCTGTTATCGCTTGCGCGTCCGTGCGTAACTACAGTACGCGAAAAACTGATCAACACTGTTCTTACTTCGCATAGTAGCACAAATTGAAGATCACCACACTCATGAACTAACACTTTTGTCAAGCATTTGAAAAGTTACTAAGGCTTCCTGCAGTGCATAAAGTTTCACGTTACATGGCCATTGCATTCGCAAGTTACTTTTTCCTTGCGAATTATATACCTTACGATTACTGAAATTCAAATAATACTTAATTCACACAAGTAACCAGCTATTTATGATAAAATTTGCACAAGTAACCACAAGTAACCACAAGTAACCACAAGTAACCACGAACATTCTAAAAATATAGAATGATAATCTAATTTATTTTAATTTGCCATGGTTACTTGTGGTTACTTGTGGTTACTTGTGCTAACTTCTAAAATATAGAACTTTTGATATGGTTACTTGACTAAAATCGTTTCCAAAGAACAATATCAGTATCATATATTGTTTACTTTGCTACTTGGTCTTTTTTACTGCCATTTAATTGGGGATGAACTTTCCTAGCGAGAGAAATATGCCGCTCAGAGGGCATTTCCTGTTATTGTGCCTGCGAGCGTTTAGTTTAGAAATTGAGAACTTTCTATATAAACGATTTCAATGACTTTAAATGGCCATATAAACCTTGAGCGTTTCTCTCAAACGCAGTTCTACTGATTCTGTGCGCATTGAAGAATATTCACACTGGTTGTTCATTACCACTAATATTGTAATTTCAAAAATTCAACTGGAAATATAACGCAAGGGATAGTATAACATGCGCAAGCTGTTTGTGAAAGGATTGACGTAAACGGCATATCGTTCACCCGAGGAATATTACGTGACTGAAATTCAACCACATTCCATATTATTAATAGCTTTTTGTAGCAGTTTGTCATAGAAAATAAATTGTATCATTTCGAATGCCCATGTGGCATTCTAATATGAAACGAATAACTTTGTATTTGGGTCGCATTTTGCAGGCGCACGTGCTTTAACTAACATGTCATCATGAAGGTTTCATATTTCTGCTTAATTGCATTGAAGAAACAAAGTTCCGGGGAAATCAACAAACAATCTGCTTTAAAATAATGTTAGCACATCTAGTTAATGTCCCAAACCGAAAAACTTTATTTTTTATTGGCAATTGTAATGTAATAATACGGAATTTGTATGCCATTGATGAAGTTTTTTAATCAGACAATCAGTGACAAAAAAACCTGGAACACATCAAATGAATCGATTTTTTTACAAAAATGTTTTAACTTTACACCTTGAACCCCCCTCCCCCCTTTTCAATGTTGTACTAATCGGTTTAGAAACAAACAGCAATGGTACGATGAAATATAAATGTGTTTTCTTTATCCAACATCAATGTTGTACTAATCGGTTTAGAAACAAACAGCAATGGTACGATGAAATATAAATGTGTTTTTCTTTATCCAACATCAATGTTGTACTAATCGGTTTAGAAACAAACAGCAATGGTACGATGAAATATAAATGTGTTTTCTTTATCCAACATCAATGTTGTACTAATCGGTTTAGAAACAAACAGCAATGGTACGATGAAATATAAATGTGTTTTTCTTTATCCAACATTGAATAGGGGGCAAGGGGAGTAATGAATATTTCCAGTGAAGTGTCCCAATAATAATGTCACTGATTGTCTGAAAAATACACGTTAAGCATTTTATAATTTGTTTTGGAAATAGTTTTCAAATGGCAAAAATGGCATTAGGACATCTATAGGAGCAAACACTCTGGGAATTTTGACTAAAAAAATTGCCGATACACATATGCTGTAAGTTCACAGCGAAAATTTGGCTTTAAAATCTCTCGTGAAATAGTAAGCAGGCCTGTTATCGCTTGCGCGTCCGTGCGTAACTACAGTACGCGAAAAACTGATCAACACTGTTCTTACTTCGCATAGTAGCACAAATTGAAGATCACCACACTCATGAACTAACACTTTTGTCAAGCATTTGAAAAGTTACTAAGGCTTCCTGCAGTGCATAAAGTTTCACGTTACATGGCCATTGCATTCGCAAGTTACTTTTTCCTTGCGAATTATATACCTTACGATTACTGAAATTCAAATAATACTTAATTCACACAAGTAACCAGCTATTTATGATAAAATTTGCACAAGTAACCACAAGTAACCACAAGTAACCACAAGTAACCACGAACATTCTAAAAATATAGAATGATAATCTAATTTATTTTAATTTGCCATGGTTACTTGTGGTTACTTGTGGTTACTTGTGCTAACTTCTAAAATATAGAACTTTTGATATGGTTACTTGACTAAAATCGTTTTCCAAAGAACAATATCAGTATCATATATTGTTTACTTTGCTACTTGGTCTTTTTTACTGCCATTTAATTGGGGATGAACTTTCCTAGCGAGAGAAATATGCCGCTCAGAGGGCATTTCCTGTTATTGTGCCTGCGAGCGTTTAGTTTAGAAATTGAGAACTTTCTATATAAACGATTTCAATGACTTTAAATGGCCATATAAACCTTGAGCGTTTCTCTCAAACGCAGTTCTACTGATTCTGTGCGCATTGAAGAATATTCACACTGGTTGTTCATTACCACTAATATTGTAATTTCAAAAATTCAACTGGAAATATAACGCAAGGGATAGTATAACATGCGCAAGCTGTTTGTGAAAGGATTGACGTAAACGGCATATCGTTCACCCGAGGAATATTACGTGACTGAAATTCAACCACATTCCATATTAAAAATAAATTGTATCATTTCGAATGCCCATGTGGCATTCTAATATGAAACGAATAACTTTGTATTTGGGTCGCATTTTGCAGGCGCACGTGCTTTAACTAACATGTCATCATGAAGGTTTCATATTTCTGCTTAATTGCATTGAAGAAACAAAGTTCCGGGGAAATCAACAAACAATCTGCTTTAAAATAATGTTAGCACATCTAGTTAATATCCCAAACCGAAAAACTTTATTTTTTATTGGCAATTGTAATGTTATAATACGGAATTTGTATGCCATTGATGAAGTTTTTTAATCAGACAATCAGTGACAAAAAAACCTGGGACACATCAAATGAATCGATTTTTTTACAAAAATGTTTTAACTTTACACCTTGAACCCCCCTCCCCCTTTTCAATGTTGTACTAATCGGTTTAGAAACAAACAGCAATGGTACGATGAAATATAAATGTGTTTTTCTTTATCCAACATTGAATAGGGGGCAAGGGGAGTAATGAATATTTCCAGTGAAGTGTCCCAATAATAATGTCACTGATTGTCTGAAAAATACACGTTAAGCATTTTATAATTTGTTTTGGAAATAGTTTTCAAATGGCAAAAATGGCATTAGGACATCTATAGGAGCAAACACTCTGGGAATTTTGACTAAAAAAATTGCCGATACACATATGCTGTAAGTTCACAGCGAAAATTTGGCTTTAAAATCTCTCGTGAAATAGTAAGCAGGCCTGTTATCGCTTGCGCGTCCGTGCGTAACTACAGTACGCGAAAAACTGATCAACACTGTTCTTACTTCGCATAGTAGCACAAATTGAAGATCACCACACTCATGAACTAACACTTTTGTCAAGCATTTGAAAAGTTACTAAGGCTTCCTGCAGTGCATAAAGTTTCACGTTACATGGCCATTGCATTCGCAAGTTACTTTTTCCTTGCGAATTATATACCTTACGATTACTGAAATTCAAATAATACTTAATTCACACAAGTAACCAGCTATTTATGATAAAATTTGCACAAGTAACCACAAGTAACCACAAGTAACCACAAGTAACCACGAACATTCTAAAAATATAGAATGATAATCTAATTTATTTTAATTTGCCATGGTTACTTGTGGTTACTTGTGGTTACTTGTGCTAACTTCTAAAATATAGAACTTTTGATATGGTTACTTGACTAAAATCGTTTCCAAAGAACAATATCAGTATCATATATTGTTTACTTTGCTACTTTGTCTTTTTTACTGCCATTTAATTGGGGATGAACTTTCCTAGCGAGAGAAATATGCCGCTCAGAGGGCATTTCCTGTTATTGTGCCTGCGAGCGTTTAGTTTAGAAATTGAGAACTTTCTATATAAACGATTTCAATGACTTTAAATGGCCATATAAACCTTGAGCGTTTCTCTCAAACGCAGTTCTACTGATTCTGTGCGCATTGAAGAATATTCACACTGGTTGTTCATTACCACTAATATTGTAATTTCAAAAATTCAACTGGAAATATAACGCAAGGGATAGTATAACATGCGCAAGCTGTTTGTGAAAGGATTGACGTAAACGGCATATCGTTCACCCGAGGAATATTACGTGACTGAAATTCAACCACATTCCATATTATTAATAGCTTTTTGTAGCAGTTTGTCATAGAAAATAAATTGTATCATTTCGAATGCCCATGTGGCATTCTAATATGAAACGAATAACTTTGTATTTGGGTCGCATTTTGCAGGCGCACGTGCTTTAACTAACATGTCATCATGAAGGTTTCATATTTCTGCTTAATTGCATTGAAGAAACAAAGTTCCGGGGAAATCAACAAACAATCTGCTTTAAAATAATGTTAGCACATCTAGTTAATGTCCCAAACCGAAAAACTTTATTTTTTATTGGCAATTGTAATGTAATAATACGGAATTTGTATGCCATTGATGAAGTTTTTTAATCAGACAATCAGTGACAAAAAAACCTGGAACACATCAAATGAATCGATTTTTTTACAAAAATGTTTTTAACTTTACACCTTGAACCCCCCTCCCCCCTTTTCAATGTTGTACTAATCGGTTTAGAAACAAACAGCAATGGTACGATGAAATATAAATGTGTTTTCTTTATCCAACATCAATGTTGTACTAATCGGTTTAGAAACAAACAGCAATGGTACGATGAAATATAAATGTGTTTTTCTTTATCCAACATCAATGTTGTACTAATCGGTTTAGAAACAAACAGCAATGGTACGATGAAATATAAATGTGTTTTCTTTATCCAACATCAATGTTTGTACTAATCGGTTTAGAAACAAACAGCAATGGTACGATGAAATATAAATGTGTTTTTCTTTATCCAACATTGAATAGGGGGCAAGGGGAGTAATGAATATTTCCAGTGAAGTGTCCCAATAATAATGTCACTGATTGTCTGAAAAATACACGTTAAGCATTTTATAATTTGTTTTGGAAATAGTTTTCAAATGGCAAAAATGGCATTAGGACATCTATAGGAGCAAACACTCTGGGAATTTTGACTAAAAAAAATTGCCGATACACATATGCTGTAAGTTCACAGCGAAAATTTGGCTTTAAAATCTCTCGTGAAATAGTAAGCAGGCCTGTTATCGCTTGCGCGTCCGTGCGTAACTACAGTACGCGAAAAACTGATCAACACTGTTCTTACTTCGCATAGTAGCACAAATTGAAGATCACCACACTCATGAACTAACACTTTTGTCAAGCATTTGAAAAGTTACTAAGGCTTCCTGCAGTGCATAAAGTTTCACGTTACATGGCCATTGCATTCGCAAGTTACTTTTTCCTTGCGAATTATATACCTTACGATTACTGAAATTCAAATAATACTTAATTCACACAAGTAACCAGCTATTTATGATAAAATTTGCACAAGTAACCACAAGTAACCACAAGTAACCACAAGTAACCACGAACATTCTAAAAATATAGAATGATAATCTAATTTATTTTAATTTGCCATGGTTACTTGTGGTTACTTGTGGTTACTTGTGCTAACTTCTAAAATATAGAACTTTTGATATGGTTACTTGACTAAAATCGTTTCCAAAGAACAATATCAGTATCATATATTGTTTACTTTGCTACTTGGTCTTTTTTACTGCCATTTAATTGGGGATGAACTTTCCTAGCGAGAGAAATATGCCGCTCAGAGGGCATTTCCTGTTATTGTGCCTGCGAGCGTTTAGTTTAGAAATTGAGAACTTTCTATATAAACGATTTCAATGACTTTAAATGGCCATATAAACCTTGAGCGTTTCTCTCAAACGCAGTTCTACTGATTCTGTGCGCATTGAAGAATATTCACACTGGTTGTTCATTACCACTAATATTGTAATTTCAAAAATTCAACTGGAAATATAACGCAAGGGATAGTATAACATGCGCAAGCTGTTTGTGAAAGGATTGACGTAAACGGCATATCGTTCACCCGAGGAATATTACGTGACTGAAATTCAACCACATTCCATATTATTAATAGCTTTTTGTAGCAGTTTGTCATAGAAAATAAATTGTATCATTTCGAATGCCCATGTGGCATTCTAATATGAAACGAATAACTTTGTATTTGGGTCGCATTTTGCAGGCGCACGTGCTTTAACTAACATGTCATCATGAAGGTTTCATATTTCTGCTTAATTGCATTGAAGAAACAAAGTTCCGGGGAAATCAACAAACAATCTGCTTTAAAATAATGTTAGCACATCTAGTTAATGTCCCAAACCGAAAAACTTTATTTTTTATTGGCAATTGTAATGTAATAATACGGAATTTGTATGCCATTGATGAAGTTTTTTAATCAGACAATCAGTGACAAAAAAACCTGGAACACATCAAATGAATCGATTTTTTTACAAAAATGTTTTAACTTTACACCTTGAACCCCCCTCCCCCCTTTTCAATGTTGTACTAATCGGTTTAGAAACAAACAGCAATGGTACGATGAAATATAAATGTGTTTTCTTTATCCAACATCAATGTTGTACTAATCGGTTTAGAAACAAACAGCAATGGTACGATGAAATATAAATGTGTTTTTCTTTATCCAACATCAATGTTGTACTAATCGGTTTAGAAACAAACAGCAATGGTACGATGAAATATAAATGTGTTTTCTTTATCCAACATCAATGTTGTACTAATCGGTTTAGAAACAAACAGCAATGGTACGATGAAATATAAATGTGTTTTTCTTTATCCAACATTGAATAGGGGGCAAGGGGAGTAATGAATATTTCCAGTGAAGTGTCCCAATAATAATGTCACTGATTGTCTGAAAAATACACGTTAAGCATTTTATAATTTGTTTTGGAAATAGTTTTCAAATGGCAAAAATGGCATTAGGACATCTATAGGAGCAAACACTCTGGGAATTTTGACTAAAAAAATTGCCGATACACATATGCTGTAAGTTCACAGCGAAAATTTGGCTTTAAAATCTCTCGTGAAATAGTAAGCAGGCCTGTTATCGCTTGCGCGTCCGTGCGTAACTACAGTACGCGAAAAACTGATCAACACTGTTCTTACTTCGCATAGTAGCACAAATTGAAGATCACCACACTCATGAACTAATACTTTTGTCAAGCATTTGAAAAGTTACTAAGGCTTCCTGCAGTGCATAAAGTTTCACGTTACATGGCCATTGCATTCGCAAGTTACTTTTTCCTTGCGAATTATATACCTTACGATTACTGAAATTCAAATAATACTTAATTCACACAAGTAACCAGCTATTTATGATAAAATTTGCACAAGTAACCACAAGTAACCACAAGTAACCACAAGTAACCACGAACATTCTAAAAATATAGAATGATAATCTAATTTATTTTAATTTGCCATGGTTACTTGTGGTTACTTGTGGTTACTTGTGCTAACTTCTAAAATATAGAACTTTTTGATATGGTTACTTGACTAAAATCGTTTCCAAAGAACAATATCAGTATCATATATTGTTTACTTTGCTACTTGGTCTTTTTTACTGCCATTTAATTGGGGATGAACTTTCCTAGCGAGAGAAATATGCCGCTCAGAGGGCATTTCCTGTTATTGTGCCTGCGAGCGTTTAGTTTAGAAATTGAGAACTTTCTATATAAACGATTTCAATGACTTTAAATGGCCATATAAACCTTGAGCGTTTCTCTCAAACGCAGTTCTACTGATTCTGTGCGCATTGAAGAATATTCACACTGGTTGTTCATTACCACTAATATTGTAATTTCAAAAATTCAACTGGAAATATAACGCAAGGGATAGTATAACATGCGCAAGCTGTTTGTGAAAGGATTGACGTAAACGGCATATCGTTCACCCGAGGAATATTACGTGACTGAAATTCAACCACATTCCATATTATTAATAGCTTTTTGTAGCAGTTTGTCATAGAAAATAAATTGTATCATTTCGAATGCCCATGTGGCATTCTAATATGAAACGAATAACTTTGTATTTGGGTCGCATTTTGCAGGCGCACGTGCTTTAACTAACATGTCATCATGAAGGTTTCATATTTCTGCTTAATTGCATTGAAGAAACAAAGTTCCGGGGAAATCAACAAACAATCTGCTTTAAAATAATGTTAGCACATCTAGTTAATGTCCCAAACCGAAAAACTTTATTTTTTATTGGCAATTGTAATGTAATAATACGGAATTTGTATGCCATTGATGAAGTTTTTTAATCAGACAGTCTGAAAAATACACGTTAAGCATTTTATAATTTGTTTTGGAAATAGTTTTCAAATGGCAAAAATGGCATTAGGACATCTATAGGAGCAAACACTCTGGGAATTTTGACTAAAAAAAATTGCCGATACACATATGCTGTAAGTTCACAGCGAAAATTTGGCTTTAAAATCTCTCGTGAAATAGTAAGCAGGCCTGTTATCGCTTGCGCGTCCGTGCGTAACTACAGTACGCGAAAAACTGATCAACACTGTTCTTACTTCGCATAGTAGCACAAATTGAAGATCACCACACTCATGAACTAACACTTTTGTCAAGCATTTGAAAAGTTACTAAGGCTTCCTGCAGTGCATAAAGTTTCACGTTACATGGCCATTGCATTCGCAAGTTACTTTTTCCTTGCGAATTATATACCTTACGATTACTGAAATTCAAATAATACTTAATTCACACAAGTAACCAGCTATTTATGATAAAATTTGCACAAGTAACCACAAGTAACCACAAGTAACCACAAGTAACCACGAACATTCTAAAAATATAGAATGATAATCTAATTTATTTTAATTTGCCATGGTTACTTGTGGTTACTTGTGGTTACTTGTGCTAACTTCTAAAATATAGAACTTTTGATATGGTTACTTGACTAAAATCGTTTCCAAAGAACAATATCAGTATCATATATTGTTTACTTTGCTACTTGGTCTTTTTTACTGCCATTTAATTGGGGATGAACTTTCCTAGCGAGAGAAATATGCCGCTCAGAGGGCATTTCCTGTTATTGTGCCTGCGAGCGTTTAGTTTAGAAATTGAGAACTTTCTATATAAACGATTTCAATGACTTTAAATGGCCATATAAACCTTGAGCGTTTCTCTCAAACGCAGTTCTACTGATTCTGTGCGCATTGAAGAATATTCACACTGGTTGTTCATTACCACTAATATTGTAATTTCAAAATTCAACTGGAAATATAACGCAAGGGATAGTATAACATGCGCAAGCTGTTTGTGAAAGGATTGACGTAAACGGCATATCGTTCACCCGAGGAATATTACGTGACTGAAATTCAACCACATTCCATATTATTAATAGCTTTTTGTAGCAGTTTGTCATAGAAAATAAATTGTATCATTTCGAATGCCCATGTGGCATTCTAATATGAAACGAATAACTTTGTATTTGGGTCGCATTTTGCAGGCGCACGTGCTTTAACTAACATGTCATCATGAAGGTTTCATATTTCTGCTTAATTGCATTGAAGAAACAAAGTTCCGGGGAAATCAACAAACAATCTGCTTTAAAATAATGTTAGCACATCTAGTTAATGTCCCAAACCGAAAAACTTTATTTTTTATTGGCAATTGTAATGTAATAATACGGAATTTGTATGCCATTGATGAAGTTTTTTAATCAGACAATCAGTGACAAAAAAACCTGGAACACATCAAATGAATCGATTTTTTTACAAAAATGTTTTAACTTTACACCTTGAACCCCCCTCCCCCCTTTTCAATGTTGTACTAATCGGTTTAGAAACAAACAGCAATGGTACGATGAAATATAAATGTGTTTTTCTTTATCCAACATCAATGTTGTACTAATCGGTTTAGAAACAAACAGCAATGGTACGATGAAATATAAATGTGTTTTTCTTTATCCAACATCAATGTTGTACTAATCGGTTTAGAAACAAACAGCAATGGTACGATGAAATATAAATGTGTTTTCTTTATCCAACATCAATGTTGTACTAATCGGTTTAGAAACAAACAGCAATGGTACGATGAAATATAAATGTGTTTTTCTTTATCCAACATTGAATAGGGGGCAAGGGGAGTAATGAATATTTCCAGTGAAGTGTCCCAATAATAATGTCACTGATTGTCTGAAAAATACACGTTAAGCATTTTATAATTTGTTTTGGAAATAGTTTTCAAATGGCAAAAATGGCATTAGGACATCTATAGGAGCAAACACTCTGGGAATTTTGACTAAAAAAATTGCCGATACACATATGCTGTAAGTTCACAGCGAAAATTTGGCTTTAAAATCTCTCGTGAAATAGTAAGCAGGCCTGTTATCGCTTGCGCGTCCGTGCGTAACTACAGTACGCGAAAAACTGATCAACACTGTTCTTACTTCGCATAGTAGCACAAATTGAAGATCACCACACTCATGAACTAACACTTTTGTCAAGCATTTGAAAAGTTACTAAGGCTTCCTGCAGTGCATAAAGTTTCACGTTACATGGCCATTGCATTCGCAAGTTACTTTTTCCTTGCGAATTATATACCTTACGATTACTGAAATTCAAATAATACTTAATTCACACAAGTAACCAGCTATTTATGATAAAATTTGCACAAGTAACCACAAGTAACCACAAGTAACCACAAGTAACCACGAACATTCTAAAAATATAGAATGATAATCTAATTTATTTTAATTTGCCATGGTTACTTGTGGTTACTTGTGGTTACTTGTGCTAACTTCTAAAATATAGAACTTTTGATATGGTTACTTGACTAAAATCGTTTCCAAAGAAACAATATCAGTATCATATATTGTTTACTTTGCTACTTGGTCTTTTTTTACTGCCATTTAATTGGGGATGAACTTTCCTAGCGAGAGAAATATGCCGCTCAGAGGGCATTTCCTGTTATTGTGCCTGCGAGCGTTTAGTTTAGAAATTGAGAACTTTCTATATAAACGATTTCAATGACTTTAAATGGCCATATAAACCTTGAGCGTTTCTCTCAAACGCAGTTCTACTGATTCTGTGCGCATTGAAGAATATTCACACTGGTTGTTCATTACCACTAATATTGTAATTTCAAAAATTCAACTGGAAATATAACGCAAGGGATAGTATAACATGCGCAAGCTGTTTGTGAAAGGATTGACGTAAACGGCATATCGTTCACCCGAGGAATATTACGTGACTGAAATTCAACCACATTCCATATTATTAATAGCTTTTTGTAGCAGTTTGTCATAGAAAATAAATTGTATCATTTCGAATGCCCATGTGGCATTCTAATATGAAACGAATAACTTTGTATTTGGGTCGCATTTTGCAGGCGCACGTGCTTTAACTAACATGTCATCATGAAGGTTTCATATTTCTGCTTAATTGCATTGAAGAAACAAAGTTCCGGGGAAATCAACAAACAATCTGCTTTAAAATAATGTTAGCACATCTAGTTAATGTCCCAAACCGAAAAACTTTATTTTTTATTGGCAATTGTAATGTAATAATACGGAATTTGTATGCCATTGATGAAGTTTTTTAATCAGACAATCAGTGACAAAAAAACCTGGAACACATCAAATGAATCGATTTTTTTACAAAAATGTTTTAACTTTACACCTTGAACCCCCCTCCCCCCTTTTCAATGTTGTACTAATCGGTTTAGAAACAAACAGCAATGGTACGATGAAATATAAATGTGTTTTCTTTATCCAACATCAATGTTGTACTAATCGGTTTAGAAACAAACAGCAATGGTACGATGAAATATAAATGTGTTTTTCTTTATCCAACATCAATGTTGTACTAATCGGTTTAGAAACAAACAGCAATGGTACGATGAAATATAAATGTGTTTTCTTTATCCAACATCAATGTTGTACTAATCGGTTTAGAAACAAACAGCAATGGTACGATGAAATATAAATGTGTTTTTCTTTATCCAACATTGAATAGGGGGCAAGGGGAGTAATGAATATTTCCAGTGAAGTGTCCCAATAATAATGTCACTGATTGTCTGAAAAATACACGTTAAGCATTTTATAATTTGTTTTGGAAATAGTTTTCAAATGGCAAAAATGGCATTAGGACATCTATAGGAGCAAACACTCTGGGAATTTTGACTAAAAAAATTGCCGATACACATATGCTGTAAGTTCACAGCGAAAATTTGGCTTTAAAATCTCTCGTGAAATAGTAAGCAGGCCTGTTATCGCTTGCGCGTCCGTGCGTAACTACAGTACGCGAAAAACTGATCAACACTGTTCTTACTTCGCATAGTAGCACAAATTGAAGATCACCACACTCATGAACTAACACTTTTGTCAAGCATTTGAAAAGTTACTAAGGCTTCCTGCAGTGCATAAAGTTTCACGTTACATGGCCATTGCATTCGCAAGTTACTTTTTCCTTGCGAATTATATACCTTACGATTACTGAAATTCAAATAATACTTAATTCACACAAGTAACCAGCTATTTATGATAAAATTTGCACAAGTAACCACAAGTAACCACAAGTAACCACAAGTAACCACGAACATTCTAAAAATATAGAATGATAATCTAATTTATTTTAATTTGCCATGGTTACTTGTGGTTACTTGTGGTTACTTGTGCTAACTTCTAAAATATAGAACTTTTGATATGGTTACTTGACTAAAATCGTTTCCAAAGAACAATATCAGTATCATATATTGTTTACTTTGCTACTTGGTCTTTTTTACTGCCATTTAATTGGGGATGAACTTTCCTAGCGAGAGAAATATGCCGCTCAGAGGGCATTTCCTGTTATTGTGCCTGCGAGCGTTTAGTTTAGAAATTGAGAACTTTCTATATAAACGATTTCAATGACTTTAAATGGCCATATAAACCTTGAGCGTTTCTCTCAAACGCAGTTCTACTGATTCTGTGCGCATTGAAGAATATTCACACTGGTTGTTCATTACCACTAATATTGTAATTTCAAAAATTCAACTGGAAATATAACGCAAGGGATAGTATAACATGCGCAAGCTGTTTGTGAAAGGATTGACGTAAACGGCATATCGTTCACCCGAGGAATATTACGTGACTGAAATTCAACCACATTCCATATTATTAATAGCTTTTTGTAGCAGTTTGTCATAGAAAATAAATTGTATCATTTCGAATGCCCATGTGGCATTCTAATATGAAACGAATAACTTTGTATTTGGGTCGCATTTTGCAGGCGCACGTGCTTTAACTAACATGTCATCATGAAGGTTTCATATTTCTGCTTAATTGCATTGAAGAAACAAAGTTCCGGGGAAATCAACAAACAATCTGCTTTAAAATAATGTTAGCACACATCTAGTTAATGTCCCAAACCGAAAAACTTTATTTTTTATTGGCAATTGTAATGTAATAATACGGAATTTGTATGCCATTGATGAAGTTTTTTAATCAGACAATCAGTGACAAAAAAACCTGGAACACATCAAATGAATCGATTTTTTTACAAAAATGTTTTAACTTTACACCTTGAACCCCCCTCCCCCCTTTTCAATGTTGTACTAATCGGTTTAGAAACAAACAGCAATGGTACGATGAAATATAAATGTGTTTTCTTTATCCAACATCAATGTTGTACTAATCGGTTTAGAAACAAACAGCAATGGTACGATGAAATATAAATGTGTTTTTCTTTATCCAACATCAATGTTGTACTAATCGGTTTAGAAACAAACAGCAATGGTACGATGAAATATAAATGTGTTTTCTTTATCCAACATCAATGTTGTACTAATCGGTTTAGAAACAAACAGCAATGGTACGATGAAATATAAATGTGTTTTTCTTTATCCAACATTGAATAGGGGGCAAGGGGAGTAATGAATATTTCCAGTGAAGTGTCCCAATAATAATGTCACTGATTGTCTGAAAAATACACGTTAAGCATTTTATAATTTGTTTTGGAAATAGTTTTCAAATGGCAAAAATGGCATTAGGACATCTATAGGAGCAAACACTCTGGGAATTTTGACTAAAAAAATTGCCGATACACATATGCTGTAAGTTCACAGCGAAAATTTGGCTTTAAAAATCTCTCGTGAAATAGTAAGCAGGCCTGTTATCGCTTGCGCGTCCGTGCGTAACTACAGTACGCGAAAAACTGATCAACACTGTTCTTACTTCGCATAGTAGCACAAATTGAAGATCACCACACTCATGAACTAACACTTTTGTCAAGCATTTGAAAAGTTACTAAGGCTTCCTGCAGTGCATAAAGTTTCACGTTACATGGCCATTGCATTCGCAAGTTACTTTTTCCTTGCGAATTATATACCTTACGATTACTGAAATTCAAATAATACTTAATTCACACAAGTAACCAGCTATTTATGATAAAATTTGCACAAGTAACCACAAGTAACCACAAGTAACCACAAGTAACCACGAACATTCTAAAAATATAGAATGATAATCTAATTTATTTTAATTTGCCATGGTTACTTGTGGGTTACTTGTGGTTACTTGTGCTAACTTCTAAAATATAGAACTTTTGATATGGTTACTTGACTAAAATCGTTTCCAAAGAACAATATCAGTATCATATATTGTTTACTTTGCTACTTGGTCTTTTTTACTGCCATTTAATTGGGGATGAACTTTCCTAGCGAGAGAAATATGCCGCTCAGAGGGCATTTCCTGTTATTGTGCCTGCGAGCGTTTAGTTTAGAAATTGAGAACTTTCTATATAAACGATTTCAATGACTTTAAATGGCCATATAAACCTTGAGCGTTTCTCTCAAACGCAGTTCTACTGATTCTGTGCGCATTGAAGAATATTCACACTGGTTGTTCATTACCACTAATATTGTAATTTCAAAAATTCAACTGGAAATATAACGCAAGGGATAGTATAACATGCGCAAGCTGTTTGTGAAAGGATTGACGTAAACGGCATATCGTTCACCCGAGGAATATTACGTGACTGAAATTCAACCACATTCCATATTATTAATAGCTTTTTGTAGCAGTTTGTCATAGAAAATAAATTGTATCATTTCGAATGCCCATGTGGCATTCTAATATGAAACGAATAACTTTGTATTTGGGTCGCATTTTGCAGGCGCACGTGCTTTAACTAACATGTCATCATGAAGGTTTCATATTTCTGCTTAATTGCATTGAAGAAACAAAGTTCCGGGGAAATCAACAAACAATCTGCTTTAAAATAATGTTAGCACATCTAGTTAATGTCCCAAACCGAAAAACTTTATTTTTTATTGGCAATTGTAATGTAATAATACGGAATTTGTATGCCATTGATGAAGTTTTTTAATCAGACAATCAGTGACAAAAAAACCTGGAACACATCAAATGAATCGATTTTTTTACAAAAATGTTTTAACTTTACACCTTGAACCCCCCTCCCCCCTTTTCAATGTTGTACTAATCGGTTTAGAAACAAACAGCAATGGTACGATGAAATATAAATGTGTTTTCTTTATCCAACATCAATGTTGTACTAATCGGTTTAGAAACAAACAGCAATGGTACGATGAAATATAAATGTGTTTTTCTTTATCCAACATCAATGTTGTACTAATCGGTTTAGAAACAAACAGCAATGGTACGATGAAATATAAATGTGTTTTTCTTTATCCAACATTGAATAGGGGGCAAGGGGAGTAATGAATATTTCCAGTGAAGTGTCCCAATAATAATGTCACTGATTGTCTGAAAAATACACGTTAAGCATTTTATAATTTGTTTTGGAAATAGTTTTCAAATGGCAAAAATGGCATTAGGACATCTATAGGAGCAAACACTCTGGGAATTTTGACTAAAAAAATTGCCGATACACATATGCTGTAAGTTCACAGCGAAAATTTGGCTTTAAAAATCTCTCGTGAAATAGTAAGCAGGCCTGTTATCGCTTGCGCGTCCGTGCGTAACTACAGTACGCGAAAAACTGATCAACACTGTTCTTACTTCGCATAGTAGCACAAATTGAAGATCACCACACTCATGAACTAACACTTTTGTCAAGCATTTGAAAAGTTACTAAGGCTTCCTGCAGTGCATAAAGTTTCACGTTACATGGCCATTGCATTCGCAAGTTACTTTTTCCTTGCGAATTATATACCTTAACGATTACTGAAATTCAAATAATACTTAATTCACACAAGTAACCAGCTATTTATGATAAAATTTGCACAAGTAACCACAAGTAACCACAAGTAACCACAAGTAACCACGAACATTCTAAAAATATAGAATGATAATCTAATTTATTTTAATTTGCCATGGTTACTTGTGGTTACCTGTGGTTACTTGTGCTAACTTCTAAAATATAGAACTTTTGATATGGTTACTTGACTAAAATCGTTTCCAAAGAACAATATCAGTATCATATATTGTTTACTTTGCTACTTGGTCTTTTTTACTGCCATTTAATTGGGGATGAACTTTCCTAGCGAGAGAAATATGCCGCTCAGAGGGCATTTCCTGTTATTGTGCCTGCGAGCGTTTAGTTTAGAAATTGAGAACTTTCTATATAAACGATTTCAATGACTTTAAATGGCCATATAAACCTTGAGCGTTTCTCTCAAACGCAGTTCTACTGATTCTGTGCGCATTGAAGAATATTCACACTGGTTGTTCATTACCACTAATATTGTAATTTCAAAAATTCAACTGGAAATATAACGCAAGGGATAGTATAACATGCGCAAGCTGTTTGTGAAAGGATTGACGTAAACGGCATATCGTTCACCCGAGGAATATTACGTGACTGAAATTCAACCACATTCCATATTATTAATAGCTTTTTGTAGCAGTTTGTCATAGAAAATAAATTGTATCATTTCGAATGCCCATGTGGCATTCTAATATGAAACGAATAACTTTGTATTTGGGTCGCATTTTGCAGGCGCACGTGCTTTAACTAACATGTCATCATGAAGGTTTCATATTTCTGCTTAATTGCATTGAAGAAACAAAGTTCCGGGGAAATCAACAAACAATCTGCTTTAAAATAATGTTAGCACATCTAGTTAATGTCCCAAACCGAAAAACTTTATTTTTTTATTGGCAATTGTAATGTAATAATACGGAATTTGTATGCCATTGATGAAGTTTTTTAATCAGACAATCAGTGACAAAAAAACCTGGAACACATCAAATGAATCGATTTTTTACAAAAATGTTTTAACTTTACACCTTGAACCCCCCTCCCCCCTTTTCAATGTTGTACTAATCGGTTTAGAAACAAACAGCAATGGTACGATGAAATATAAATGTGTTTTCTTTATCCAACATCAATGTTGTACTAATCGGTTTAGAAACAAACAGCAATGGTACGATGAAATATAAATGTGTTTTTCTTTATCCAACATTGAATAGGGGGCAAGGGGAGTAATGAATATTTCCAGTGAAGTGTCCCAATAATAATGTCACTGATTGTCTGAAAAAATACACGTTAAGCATTTTATAATTTGTTTTGGAAATAGTTTTCAAATGGCAAAAATGGCATTAGGACATCTATAGGAGCAAACACTCTGGGAATTTTGACTAAAAAAATTGCCGATACACATATGCTGTAAGTTCACAGCGAAAATTTGGCTTTAAAATCTCTCGTGAAATAGTAAGCAGGCCTGTTATCGCTTGCGCGTCGGTGCGTAACTACAGTACGCGAAAAACTGATCAACACTGTTCTTACTTCGCATAGTAGCACAAATTGAAGATCACCACACTCATGAACTAACACTTTTGTCAAGCATTTGAAAAGTTACTAAGGCTTCCTGCAGTGCATAAAGTTTCACGTTACATGGCCATTGCATTCGCAAGTTACTTTTTCCTTGCGAATTATATACCTTACGATTACTGAAATTCAAATAATACTTAATTCACACAAGTAACCAGCTATTTATGATAAAATTTGCACAAGTAACCACAAGTAACCACAAGTAACCACAAGTAACCACGAACATTCTAAAAATATAGAATGATAATCTAATTTATTTTAATTTGCCATGGTTACTTGTGGTTACTTGTGGTTACTTGTGCTAACTTCTAAAATATAGAACTTTTGATATGGTTACTTGACTAAAATCGTTTCCAAAGAACAATATCAGTATCATATATTGTTTACTTTGGCTACTTGGTCTTTTTTACTGCCATTTAATTGGGGATGAACTTTCCTAGCGAGAGAAATATGCCGCTCAGAGGGCATTTCCTGTTATTGTGCCTGCGAGCGTTTAGTTTAGAAATTGAGAACTTTCTATATAAACGATTTCAATGACTTTAAATGGCCATATAAACCTTGAGCGTTTCTCTCAAACGCAGTTCTACTGATTCTGTGCGCATTGAAGAATATTCACACTGGTTGTTCATTACCACTAATATTGTAATTTCAAAAATTCAACTGGAAATATAACGCAAGGGATAGTATAACATGCGCAAGCTGTTTGTGAAAGGATTGACGTAAACGGCATATCGTTCACGACCGAGGAATATTACGTGACTGAAATTCAACCACATTCCATATTATTAATAGCTTTTTGTAGCAGTTTGTCATAGAAAATAAATTGTATCATTTCGAATGCCCATGTGGCATTCTAATATGAAACGAATAACTTTGTATTTGGGTCGCATTTTGCAGGCGCACGTGCTTTAACTAACATGTCATCATGAAGGTTTCATATTTCTGCTTAATTGCATTGAAGAAACAAAGTTCCGGGGAAATCAACAAACAATCTGCTTTAAAATAATGTTAGCACATCTAGTTAATGTCCCAAACCGAAAAACTTTATTTTTTATTGGCAATTGTAATGTAATAATACGGAATTTGTATGCCATTGATGAAGTTTTTTAATCAGACAATCAGTGACAAAAAAACCTGGAACACATCAAATGAATCGATTTTTTTACAAAAATGTTTTAACTTTACACCTTGAACCCCCCTCCCCCCTTTTCAATGTTGTACTAATCGGTTTAGAAACAAACAGCAATGGTACGATGAAATATAAATGTGTTTTCTTTATCCAACATCAATGTTGTACTAATCGGTTTAGAAACAAACAGCAATGGTACGATGAAATATAAATGTGTTTTTCTTTATCCAACATTGAATAGGGGGCAAGGGGAGTAATGAATATTTCCAGTGAAGTGTCCCAATAATAATGTCACTGATTGTCTGAAAAATACACGTTAAGCATTTTATAATTTGTTTTGGAAATAGTTTTCAAATGGCAAAAATGGCATTAGGACATCTATAGGAGCAAACACTCTGGGAATTTTGACTAAAAAAAATTGCCGATACACATATGCTGTAAGTTCACAGCGAAAATTTGGCTTTAAAATCTCTCGTGAAATAGTAAGCAGGCCTGTTATCGCTTGCGCGTCCGTGCGTAACTACAGTACGCGAAAAACTGATCAACACTGTTCTTACTTCGCATAGTAGCACAAATTGAAGATCACCACACTCATGAACTAACACTTTTGGTCAAGCATTTGAAAAGTTACTGAGGCTTCCTGCAGTGCATAAAGTTTTCACGTTACATGGCCATTGCATTCGCAAGTTACTTTTTCCTTGCGAATTATATACCTTACGATTACTGAAATTCAAATAATACTTAATTCACACAAGTAACCAGCTATTTATGATAAAATTTGCACAAGTAACCACAAGTAACCACAAGTAACCACAAGTAACCACGAACATTCTAAAAATATAGAATGATAAATCTAATTTAATTTTAATTTGCCATGGTTACTTGTGGTTACTTGTGGTTACTTGTGCTAACTTCTAAAATATAGAACCTTTTGATATGGTTACTTGACTAAAATCGTTTTCCAAAGAACAATATCAGTATCATATATTGTTTACTTTGCTACTTGGTCTTTTTTACTGCCATTTAATTGGGGATGAACTTTCCTAGCGAGAGAAATATGCCGCTTCAGAGGGCATTTCCTGTTATTGTTGCCTGCGAGCGTTTAGTTTAGAAATTGAGAACTTTCTATATAAACGATTTCAATGACTTTAAAATGGCCATATAAACCTTGAGCGTTTCTCTCAAACGCAGTTCATACTGATTCTGTGCGCATTGAAGAATATTCACACTGGTTGTTCATTACCACTAATATTGTAATTTCAAAAATTCAACTGGAAATATAACGCAAGGGATAGTATAACATGCGCAAGCTGTTTGTGAAAGGATTGACGTAAACGGCATATCGTTCACCCGAGGAATATTACGTGACTGAAATTCAACCACATTCCATATTATTAATAGCTTTTTGTAGCAGTTTGTCATAGAAAATAAATTGTATCATTTCGAATGCCCATGTGGCATTCTAATATGAAACGAATAACTTTGTATTTGGGTCGCATTTTGCAGGCGCACGTGCTTTAACTAACATGTCATCATGAAGGTTTCATATTTCTGCTTAATTGCATTGAAGAAACAAAGTTCCGGGGAAATCAACAAACAATCTGCTTTAAAATAATGTTAGCACATCTAGTTAATGTCCCAAACCGAAAAACTTTATTTTTTATTGGCAATTGTAATGTAATAATACGGAATTTGTATGCCATTGATGAAGATTTTTAATCAGACAATCAGTGACAAAAAAACCTGGAACACATCAAATGAATCGATTTTTTTACAAAAATGTTTTAACTTTACACCTTGAACCCCCCTCCCCCCTTTTCAATGTTGTACTAATCGGTTTAGAAACAAACAGCAATGGTACGATGAAATATAAATGTGTTTTCTTTATCCAACATCAATGTTGTACTAATCGGTTTAGAAACAAACAGCAATGGTACGATGAAATATAAATGTGTTTTTCTTTATCCAACATTGAATAGGGGGCAAGGGGAGTAATGAATATTTCCAGTGAAGTGTCCCAATAATAATGTCACTGATTGTCTGAAAAATACACGTTAAGCATTTTATAATTTGTTTTGGAAATAGTTTTTCAAATGGCAAAAATGGCATTAGGACATCTATAGGAGCAAACACTCTGGGAATTTTGACTAAAAAAATTGCCGATACACATATGCTGTAAGTTCACAGCGAAAATTTGGCTTTAAAATCTCTCGTGAAATAGTAAGCAGGCCTGTTATCGCTTGCGCGTCCGTGCGTAACTACAGTACGCGAAAAACTGATCAACACTGTTCTTACTTCGCATAGTAGCACAAATTGAAGATCACCACACTCATGAACTAATACTTTTGTCAAGCATTTGAAAAGTTACTAAGGCTTCCTGCAGTGCATAAAGTTTCACGTTACATGGCCATTGCATTCGCAAGTTACTTTTTCCTTGCGAATTATATACCTTACGATTACTGAAATTCAAATAATACTTAATTCACACAAGTAACCAGCTATTTATGATAAAATTTGCACAAGTAACCACAAGTAACCACAAGTAACCACAAGTAACCACGAACATTCTAAAAATATAGAATGATAATCTAATTTATTTTAATTTGCCATGGTTACTTGTGGTTACTTGTGGTTACTTGTGCTAACTTCTAAAATATAGAACTTTTGATATGGTTACTTGACTAAAATCGTTTCCAAAGAACAATATCAGTATCATATATTGTTTACTTTGCTACTTGGCCTTTTTTACTGCCATTTAATTGGGGATGAACTTTCCTAGCGAGAGAAATATGCCGCTCAGAGGGCATTTCCTGTTATTGTGCCTGCGAGCGTTTAGTATAGAAATTGAGAACTTTCTATATAAACGATTTCAATGACTTTAAATGGCCATATAAACCTTGAGCGTTTCTCTCAAACGCAGTTCTACTGATTCTGTGCGCATTGAAGAATATTCACACTGGTTGTTCATTACCACTAATATTGTAATTTCAAAAATTCAACTGGAAATATAACGCAAGGGATAGTATAACATGCGCAAGCTGTTTGTGAAAGGATTGACGTAAACGGCATATCGTTCACCCGAGGAATATTACGTGACTGAAATTCAACCACATTCCATATTATTAATAGCTTTTTGTAGCAGTTTGTCATAGAAAATAAATTGTATCATTTCGAATGCCCATGTGGCATTCTAATATGAAACGAATAACTTTGTATTTGGGTCGCATTTTGCAGGCGCACGTGCTTTAACTAACATGTCATCATGAAGGTTTCATATTTCTGCTTAATTGCATTGAAGAAACAAAGTTCCGGGGAAATCAACAAACAATCTGCTTTAAAATAATGTTAGCACATCTAGTTAATGTCCCAAACCGAAAAACTTTATTTTTTATTGGCAATTGTAATGTAATAATACGGAATTTGTATGCCATTGATGAAGTTTTTTAATCAGACAATCAGTGACAAAAAAACCTGGGACACATCAAATGAATCGATTTTTTTACAAAAATGTTTTAACTTTACACCTTGAACCCCCTCCCCCCTTTTCAATGTTGTACTAATCGGTTTTAGAAACAAACAGCAATGGTACGATGAAATATAAATGTGTTTTCCTTTATCCAACATTGAATAGGGGGCAAGGGGAGTAATGAATATTTCCAGTGAAGTGTCCCAATAATAATGTCACTGATTGTCTGAAAAATACACGTTAAGCATTTTATAATTTGTTTTGGAAATAGTTTTCAAATGGCAAAAATGGCATTAGGACATCTATAGGAGCAAACACTCTGGGAATTTTGACTAAAAAAATTGCCGATACACATATGCTGTAAGTTCACAGCGAAAATTTGGCTTTAAAATCTCTCGTGAAATAGTAAGCAGGCCTGTTATCGCTTGCGCGTCCGTGCGTAACTACAGTACGCGAAAAACTGATCAACACTGTTCTTACTTCGCATAGTAGCACAAATTGAAGATCACCACACTCATGAACTAACACTTTTGTCAAGCATTTGAAAAGTTTACTAAGGCTTCCTGCAGTGCATAAAGTTTCACGTTACATGCCATTGCATTCGCAAGTTACTTTTTCCTTGCGAATTATATACCTTACGATTACTGAAATTCAAATAATACTTAATTCACACAAGTAACCAGCTATTTATGATAAAATTTGCACAAGTAACCACAAGTAACCACAAGTAACCACAAGTAACCACGAACATTCTAAAAATATAGAATGATAATCTAATTTATTTTAATTTGCCATGGTTACTTGTGGTTACTTGTGGTTACTTGTGCTAACTTCTAAAATATAGAACTTTTGATATGGTTACTTGACTAAAATCGTTTCCAAAGAACAATATCAGTATCATATATTGTTTACTTTGCTACTTGGTCTTTTTTACTGCCATTTAATTGGGGATGAACTTTCCTAGCGAGAGAAATATGCCGCTCAGAGGGCATTTCCTGTTATTGTGCCTGCGAGCGTTTAGTTTAGAAATTGAGAACTTTCTATATAAACGATTTCAATGACTTTAAATGGCCATATAAACCTTGAGCGTTTCTCTCAAACGCAGTTCTACTGATTCTGTGCGCATTGAAGAATATTCACACTGGTTGTTCATTACCACTAATATTGTAATTTCAAAAATTCAACTGGAAATATAACGCAAGGGATAGTATAACATGCGCAAGCTGTTTGTGAAAGGATTGACGTAAACGGCATATCGTTCACCCGAGGAATATTACGTGACTGAAATTCAACCACATTCCATATTATTAATAGCTTTTTGTAGCAGTTTGTCATAGAAAATAAATTGTATCATTTCGAATGCCCATGTGGCATTCTAATATGAAACGAATAACTTTGTATTTGGGTCGCATTTTGCAGGCGCACGTGCTTTAACTAACATGTCATCATGAAGGTTTCATATTTCTGCTTAATTGCATTGAAGAAACAAAGTTCCGGGGAAATCAACAAACAATCTGCTTTAAAATAATGTTAGCACATCTAGTTAATGTCCCAAACCGAAAAACTTTATTTTTTATTGGCAATTGTAATGTAATAATACGGAATTTTGTATGCCATTGATGAAGTTTTTTAATCAGACAATCAGTGACAAAAAAACCTGGGACACATCAAATGAATCGATTTTTTCACAAAAATGTTTTAACTTTACACCTTGAACCCCCCTCCCCCCTTTTCAATGTTGTACTAAATCGGTTTAGAAACAAACAGCAATGGTACGATGAAATATAAATGTGTTTTCTTTATCCAACATCAATGTTGTACTAATCGGTTTAGAAACAAACAGCAATGGTACGATGAAATATAAATGTGTTTTTCTTTATCCAACATTGAATAGGGGGCAAGGGGAGTAATGAATATTTCCAGTGAAGTGTCCCAATAATAATGTCACTGATTGTCTGAAAAATACACGTTAAGCATTTTATAATTTGTTTTGGAAATAGTTTTCAAATGGCAAAAATGGCATTAGGACATCTATAGGAGCAAACACTCTGGGAATTTTGACTAAAAAAATTGCCGATACACATATGCTGTAAGTTCACAGCGAAAATTTGGCTTTAAAATCTCTCGTGAAATAGTAAGCAGGCCTGTTATCGCTTGCGCGTCCGTGGCGTAACTACAGTACGCGAAAAACTGATCAACACTGTTCTTACTTCGCATAGTAGCACAAATTGAAGATCACCACACTCATGAACTAACACTTTTTGTCAAGCATTTGAAAAGTTACTAAGGCTTCCTGCAGTGCATAAAGTTTCACGTTACATGGCCATTGCATTCGCAAGTTACTTTTTCCTTGCGAATTATATACCTTACGATTACTGAAATTCAAATAATACTTAATTCACACAAGTAACCAGCTATTTATGATAAAATTTGCACAAGTAACCACAAGTAACCACAAGTAACCACAAGTAACCACGAACATTCTAAAAATATAGAATGATAATCTAATTTATTTTAATTTGCCATGGTTACTTGTGGTTACTTGTGGTTACTTGTGCTAACTTCTAAAATATAGAACTTTTGATATGGTTACTTGACTAAAATCGTTTCCAAAGAACAATATCAGTATCATATATTGTTTACTTTGCTACTTGGTCTTTTTTACTGCCATTTAATTGGGGATGAACTTTCCTAGCGAGAGAAATATGCCGCTCAGAGGGCATTTCCTGTTATTGTGCCTGCGAGCGTTTACTGGTTTAGTTTAGAAATTGAGAACTTTCTATATAAACGATTTCAATGACTTTAAATGGCCATATAAACCTTGAGCGTTTCTCTCAAACGCAGTTCTACTGATTCTGTGCGCATTGAAGAATATTCACACTGGTTGTTCATTACCACTAATATTGTAATTTCAAAAATTCAACTGGAAATATAACGCAAGGGATAGTATAACATGCGCAAGCTGTTTGTGAAAGGATTGACGTAAACGGCATATCGTTCACCCGAGGAATATTACGTGACTGAAATTCAACCACATTCCATATTATTAATAGCTTTTTGTAGCAGTTTGTCATAGAAAATAAATTGTATCATTTCGAATGCCCATGTGGCATTCTAATATGAAACGAATAACTTTGTATTTGGGTCGCATTTTGCAGGCGCACGTGCTTTAACTAACATGTCATCATGAAGGTTTCATATTTCTGCTTAATTGCATTGAAGAAACAAAGTTCCGGGGAAATCAACAAACAATCTGCTTTAAAATAATGTTAGCACATCTAGTTAATGTCCCAAACCGAAAAACTTTATTTTTTATTGGCAATTGTAATGTAATAATACGGAATTTGTATGCCATTGATGAAGTTTTTTAATCAAGACAATCAGTGACAAAAAAACCTGGGACACATCAAATGAATCGATTTTTTTACAAAAATGTTTTAACTTTACACCTTGAACCCCCCTCCCCCCTTTTCAATGTTGTACTAATCGGTTTAGAAACAAACAGCAATGGTACGATGAAATATAAATGTGTTTTCCTTTATCCAACATTGAATAGGGGGCAAGGGGAGTAATGAATATATTCCAGTGAAGTGTCCCAATAATAATGTCACTGATTGTCTGAAAAATACACGTTAAGCATTTTATAATTTGTTTTGGAAATAGTTTTCAAATGGCAAAAATGGCATTAGGACATCTATAGGAGCAAACACTCTGGGAATTTTGACTAAAAAAATTGCCGATACACATATGCTGTAAGTTCACAGCGAAAATTTGGCTTTAAAATCTCTCGTGAAATAGTAAGCAGGCCTGTTATCGCTTGCGCGTCCGTGCGTAACTACAGTACGCGAAAAACTGATCAACACTGTTCTTACTTCGCATAGTAGCACAAATTGAAGATCACCACACTCATGAACTAACACTTTTGTCAAGCATTTGAAAAGTTACTAAGGCTTCCTGCAGTGCATAAAGTTTCACGTTACATGCCATTGCATTCGCAAGTTACTTTTTCCTTGCGAATTATATACCTTACGATTACTGAAATTCAAATAATACTTAATTCACACAAGTAACCAGCTATTTATGATAAAATTTGCACAAGTAACCACAAGTAACCACAAGTAACCACAAGTAACCACGAACATTCTAAAAATATAGAATGATAATCTAATTTATTTTAATTTGCCATGGTTACTTGTGGTTACTTGTGGTTACTTGTGCTAACTTCTAAAATATAGAACTTTTGATATGGTTACTTGACTAAAATCGTTTCCAAAGAACAATATCAGTATCATATATTGTTTACTTTGCTACTTGGTCTTTTTTACTGCCATTTAATTGGGGATGAACTTTCCTAGCGAGAGAAATATGCCGCTCAGAGGGCATTTCCTGTTATTGTGCCTGCGAGCGTTTAGTTTAGAAATTGAGAACTTTCTATATAAACGATTTCAATGACTTTAAATGGCCATATAAACCTTGAGCGTTTCTCTCAAACGCAGTTCTACTGATTCTGTGCGCATTGAAGAATATTCACACTGGTTGTTCATTACCACTAATATTGTAATTTCAAAAATTCAACTGGAAATATAACGCAAGGGATAGTATAACATGCGCAAGCTGTTTGTGAAAGGATTGACGTAAACGGCATATCGTTCACCCGAGGAATATTACGTGACTGAAATTCAACCACATTCCATATTATTAATAGCTTTTTGTAGCAGTTTGTCATAGAAAATAAATTGTATCATTTCGAATGCCCATGTGGCATTCTAATATGAAACGAATAACTTTGTATTTGGGTCGCATTTTGCAGGCGCACGTGCTTTAACTAACATGTCATCATGAAGGTTTCATATTTCTGCTTAATTTGCATTGAAGAAACAAAGTTCCGGGGAAATCAACAAACAATCTGCTTTAAAATAATGTTAGCACATCTAGTTAATGTCCCAAACCGAAAAACTTTATTTTTTATTGGCAATTGTAATGTAATAATACGGAATTTGTATGCCATTGATGAAGTTTTTTAATCAGACAATCAGTGACAAAAAAACCTGGGACACATCAAATGAATCGATTTTTTTACAAAAATGTTTTAACTTTACACCTTGAACCCCCCTCCCCCCTTTTCAATGTTGTACTAATCGGTTTAGAAACAAACAGCAATGGTACGATGAAATATAAATGTGTTTTCTTTATCCAACATTGAATAGGGGGCAAGGGGAGTAATGAATATTTCCAGTGAAGTGTCCCAATAATAATGTCACTGATTGTAGGTAAATCGCACAGTAAGGTGAAACTAATCTCGGATCCAGCCGAATACTTTGATCTTCTTTCCAGTGACAAAGTGAACGTGACCGATGCAAACTTCATCAACGACGAGATCATCAAAGTCCATTATGAGATTGTCGATGAGTTTGTCGAGGCCAACGGTAAAACCAATGTCGTCATCGCCGCCTTCACCACTGCTCATGCTCGCCTCAAGCTCTATGGTGTCCTGGAACAACTCGACCGCCGCGTCTTATATTTCGACACAGACTCAGTGATATACGTGTCAAAATAGGGGGATTTGGAACCACCTACTGGTTCCTACCTTGGCGAGCTGACAGACGAACTTGACGGAGGTTATATCACAACCTTTGTCTCAGGTGGTCCAAAGAATTACACTTACCAGATGAACACGGGTGAAACGATGTGTAAGGTTCGAGGGATTACCCTCAATTATAGAACCCAGCAAACTGTTAATTTTAATGTAATGGCAAACATGGTGCAAGGTGTAGGTCCAGAAACCGTAACTGTAAATATACCTTTTAAAATTGTGCGTGACAGAACGGAAAAAAATGTATTAACCAGTTGAGAGAATAAGGACTATATGATTGTGTATAATAAACGTGTGATTGTTAATAATTTTGATACGATACCATATGGCTTTTAAATAATATTGTTATGGGTGTTTGTAAATAATTTTTAATTTTTGTGTGTGTTTGTAAATAGGAAAATTATATATTTTATCAACACTATCTGTCGTCTTGTTTTTCAGATTTTCAGATTTTAAGAAAAATTTTCAGAAAAATTGCCAGGTGTGGGATTCGAACCCACGTTCTCTGGGACTTTAGGCCCAGCGCCTTAACCATTCGGCCACCCTAGCTCGCGCTTACATTTGAGGTTCTTTATTTTCTCTTTATAAAAACTGGATCATGGGTCCCTTGCGGATAAGAAAGGGTACATGATGTATTATTTAAACGGGACGAATAAAAGCCCTTAGGATTCAGTCTTAGGATTCAATGATTCAATCTTAGGATTCAAGCTTAGGATTCAATGATTCAATCTTAGGACTCAATGGTTCAATCTCAGGATTCAATGATTCAATCTTAGGATTCAATGCTTCAATCTTAGGATTCAATGATTCAACCTTAGGATTCAATAATTCAATCTTAGGATTCAATGATTCAATCTCAGGATTCAATGATTCAATCTTAGGATTCAATGATTCAATCTTAGGATTCAATGATTCAATCTTAGGACTCGATGATTCAATCTCCGGATTCAATGATTCAATCTTAGGATTCAATGATTCAATCTTAGGATTCAATGATTCAATCTTAGGACTCAATGATTCAACCTTATGATTCAATCTTATAAAAAACAATTGCACGAAAGAGTGATATCAGTTTATGCTTGACAGTCACTGTGTGAACATGTCTTACGTTTGTGAAGTGTGTGAAAAATCATTCGCTACATCAAGTAATCGTCTACGCCATATGAGATCTTTTCATCACAAAAGGTCTATCAGTGATAGAGTAACAACGTTTGCCCCATTTAATAAAATGACATCTACATTCTCCTCTGAGGGTCAAAAAACATACTCGATACAGCTAAGACACCCATTTGGGCTTATGGTCTCTGGAGGCACCAAGACGGGGAAGACAACTTTTGTGAAACAGTTGCTAGCCAACGCAAATGTCATGATCGATCCTCCTCCGGAAAATATTGTTTATTTTTATTCCGAGTATCAGGACACGTTTGCTGAAATGGAGACCCTAGTTCCCGGTATTCAATTTGTCCAAGGTTTGCCTGATTCCATGTTGGATAGTATCAATCCAGAGACACGAAACCTTTTTATGATTGACGATATTATGGGAGAAAAAGATGCCGTGATTGCTAAAGTATTCACGAAAAAGTCGCACCATGGAAACCTCAGTGTAATTTACATCGTACAGAATATGTTTCATCAAAGCAAAGAGCATCGAACTATATCCCTCAACGCCAGTTATTTGGTTCTAACTAAGAATGTCCGCGATGCTAGTCAGGTGGTCCACTTAGCCAAACAGCTGTACCCGAGCAATACCAAATTTTTCCAGCAGGCTTACCAGATGGCAACAAAAGAACCGTATTCTTATATATTTGTCGACCTAACGCCGACATGTCCTGATGAAATACGACTTCGATCCGGAATCTTCCCGACAGATACTCATTACGTTTACCAACCTCGCGTATAAAAATACAATGGTGTCAAACGCGTATTCATTTGAGGATGTCCCGCCGTGTGAAGAGGAACCACGATGTTTTAAAAGTATTGGCAAAGTGTAAACCTTCTATGCGAAGAGCGATCATAAAAGCTGCAGATACAGATTTTTTGGAAGCCATAACCGAGTGCCTTAATTTTGAACATTTGCCGTGAAACGATTAAAATTAGTCCAAAAACGTATAAAAAGCTTGCACCATACTCAGATCATATTGAAGCTGTCGCTGATACGAGAAACCCAATCACGAAAAGAAGGAGAGCTATTTTACAAAAAGGAGACGGATTCTTACCTTTTCTACTCGCTCCTGTCTTAGAACAATTGGCGAGCTTTCTAACCAAATAATGAACACAAGGCTACAAAGGTCCTGAACACAAGGCTACAAAGAAACCCTTGGTTCTTCCACTGACTGCTCCAGTGAACCAACTGGATTCGGAAATGGACAGTTTGATGCAACGTCAAGATATAACACAAGACGATAAAGTGAAGTTGTATAATTAGACCTTTCAACGCTATCTCAATTACTATGACAAACGAATGCATCGACCTGTTCCTGTAAGTATTGCCCATACCCAACCTATCGCAGCAGAAACAGAATCTGAACCTTCAACAGAGACAACACCTGAACCACCTGGAGAAATCGAGAGTGATATAATAGAAAGTGTACCTTCCACGATGAAATCAAGAGCTGTACAACTGATCAAGAAGATAAAAGCAAATAAAGATGTGGTTGGATGGAACGATCAAGGGCAAATGGTTTTGAAGGAAGAACTATTCCGGGTACTAACGTTATTGATTTAGTGAACGATACTCTGCGTCAAAGAAAGAATTTCAATCCTGCAGGATGGCAACTGTTCGCAAAAACTTTTTTGATAGCAGTTTTAACTGAAGTAGTTATCCTGTAAAAATATGTTCTTAATAAAAAGGACGTATGAATGTACCCGAAGGAATCGTTAGAAACGAAGAGCGTCTACATTTGGTGAAGGAATATAGGAACAAGCCTTCATCTTCAAGTGACCCCCCTCTAACGCCGTCACTACAGTCTCCAGGGGCACCAGCGAAACCAAGAAAGAAACGTAAAGACAAAAATCCATATAAATGGCATTCATAATCTTTTTGTAAATTTTTATTGAATAAATATTTTTACAATTACAACGTGGCTTTTTATTACACAAAATACCATTTACGTATAAAATCACGAACTGATGTATCGTTCCACTCCTTTTGATCAGTAAACATACTAGCAATAGTTGACATGGGAATATTTCTACTACGATGTAAAGCATAAAATAAACAGTATTGTCCACACACACACGAGACCACGGTGACTGTAAAGTCTTTTCATTCCAAGTAAATGTACTGCTATGATCTTGTAGAAAGGTTTGAAAGTTTCTGCTGTAAAATTCGGGGCTTTGTCCATAAGAGTCGAATAATTCTCCTTTTCCATCCGATGTGACGTAAACAGCTACCCAGTGTGTACCAGGTCCATCGCTGGGATCCACGTTTATAATAAAACCTCTAGGTCTTTTCTGTATCTGACTTGGTAAACGATCCGTGGTAAAACATCTGTAAACACGTCTGATTTGGCATGGGTCAATTTGTAAGACACGAAGCAGTTGACGTGTGTTCATTTTAGCTTCTGAAGTCACTTAGCACGTTACGGCTGGCATCAATCTCGATAAGATTTTGAAATTCTCCAAGCACCACGATATTTATAGCCCCAGTTAGAGCCGTACCGAACTTGCATTCTAGGGAGACGTTCCCATCCCTGATAGGTTGAAAATGATCTCCAACACATAGATCAGCAGTTAAATCAAACACGTACAGGGTATACCCATTTGCATACTCGTCTCGAGTAATACCGTTGCCTTGATTCTGAAACATCTTGTTGGTACCAGCATACAGCGTTTGGAATGCTGAAACATAGTTGGTCCCTGTTGCTCCGGCGAACTTTAGGTGAAATGGTTTGCCAGGTCGGTGTTCTCCATTCACTGATAATGCAAGAAATGTTGTGTCGTAGTTCTTAAAATTGAAAGGATTCTTGTTATAAACTCCGTTGTAAGCATCTGCATCCACCATCACAATTCTATCGGGAAGAAGTCCTTGGAATATATTCTGTTGATCTCCAGACATGTTTCCCGTTGGTATGGAGAACACTTTGCAGTTTACACGATTGATAGGGTACTTGGTTGTGATATGTTGAAGGCCTGGGTATGACCTATCATTGTAGTGGACGAAACGTTAACACGGCGAACGCGAAACACGCATTCTTCCAGAACCACTTTAAACCCAGGAGCTTCTGCGGATGATACCAGGCAAAAGCGGGCTGTTGATCTCACCAGCTTGAGCTTGATCGGAACAGCGCCAAGGATATAGCGTTCTTGCGCGAACAGATCCGAATGAATTCTTCCTTCCATTGCCACAGACTTGCTTAGGCTTGTATGTGCGTGACGTTCCTTTAATCCTTTGTTCGCATCGGCAACTTCTGCTAGTGGATTGACGGCATCCATCCGTTCAGCCTGGTCTTTGTAGAACAACGCTGAAGTTAAGTGAGACGATTTAGCGTCTTTGCTAAAGTTCAATACAGTTTCTATATATGTTCGGTAAGGATACGAAGTGCTGGATGGTGTGATCAGTTTATTGTTCAGATAAATTTCCACTTGAGAAAATAAGGTATGCATCCATAAATTAACAGGACCCACTTGGGCGGTGCCAGGTAAGTTAGTTCCATCTCCATTCGTTATCTTTGCTTTTACGTGAAGGTAACTGTTTGCCAGATCGGTGTAGACATCAGAATTTGCGGCACACAGAAACTCGATAGTGTTCGAAGTTCCAATGCTTGAAAGAGGGTCGATGTCTTCCCAAAATCCTTTATTCATTTCAACTTGAGTGTCAGGAACAGAAAATAAGTCCAGCTCCGATTTTC
The DNA here is from genome assembly GCA_035772405.1 of Chrysogorgia sp. JL179-B06. Classification (NCBI taxonomy): domain Eukaryota; kingdom Metazoa; phylum Cnidaria; class Anthozoa; order Scleralcyonacea; family Chrysogorgiidae; genus Chrysogorgia; species Chrysogorgia sp. JL179-B06. The sequence goes on along the minus strand of JAYKKM010000094.1, from coordinate 2,356,228 downwards.
CACATGAACAAGAATCTTTATGTAAAGTCTCGTAGCCTTGTGCCATTATTTAAGAAAAGTAGGTTTTTCTTGAGATGTTTTCCGCCTCTTCGTCTGCGATCGACTGGTAGATTTCGATGATGCATTGGTTTTTATAGATGTTTTACGTTTGCGACTGCCTCCTGATTGGTTACCCATGAGTTGTTTAGCACCATGCTGAGCTATATCTTTGACGGCGGCGACGCCACGCCCTTTCACAGCCTGCTTTACACTTTTCCCTGCCAGAACATCTTGACCGGCATCTGTCGCTGCTTGCAGAGCTCTCCGTCCAATCGCTTGTGCTCCTCGTTTCACCAGAGGTATTGCATATCGGGCAATACTTTTAAAGAAACTTCCAATACCGTAGCCTCTTTGAATCCGTGCACCTCTGAAACCAGATAGACTTCCACCGCGCTGTCCACGTACATAGTATTGTTGAAACTGCTTTGCATCTGGAACGATTGTGGCTCTCATCTTTAAATAAAATACTGTGATCTGCTCTGTCTAAAGTGAAGTGTCACGATGGACTTCCCGAAACCAAATGACACGTTTTCATTTTTGTCGTCTTTTATATCTATTTCGATCATCTCGAATGATTTCACTTTCAGGGGGACGTATTGTAAGTTGCGAAAACTAACGTTAACATTTTCCCCGTATTTTCATTTCATATTCACAATTCGTACAAGAGCCACTTTGACGTCGCCGACATCCCAAAGGTATACGAGCTAGGGTCTGGAAGGAGCCTGAGAACGACGACGTATCCATAAATAATAAGTTGAATATTTAATGAGGCGGCATCCCTTTGGTCCCTGTATGGGGGGGGGGGGGTATCACTACTTATATAAGCCCTATTTATTTTATTTCATCTCGTCTTACTCTGATGAAGGGCTCCGCTCGAAACGTCAGTATCTCGTCACTAAATTCTTGGCAGTTTATCACCTTTTCACTTTGCTATATATTCAAAACACTGTCTACGCAGCACTCTACTTATATATATATATATATATATATATATATATATATATATATATATATATATATTATATATATATATATATATATATATATAAATATATATATATATATATATATATATATATATATATATATATATATATATATATATATATATATATATATATATATAATAGGTAAAAGTAAGGATTGTTTCCTTGAATCGTATAGTGCTCTACAATAATATGGAGCTATACAACTAATGATTAAACAGCAAGGAAAAATTAAGATCCTAACATATACACTACAGTTCTGTTTCGAGAGAACCGACGGGTCCTCTCTCGTCAGGTGCGTAGTTACACCAGCTAACAAAGGTTCTTTATATACACTTATCGTGACGTAATAAATTATAAAAGGATAAAATATTCATGAATTCTTAAGTAAATATCTATTTGCATGCCGGCATGCGCTAGCTAATTCGTTTCTTTTGTTTAAAGTGCAGGTGTTCGGTTTACATATGATAAAATATTTCTATGTTAGGCATAAATTACATTTTTTAGTTATGTTAGAATAAGGGGTAGCACGAGTTATTATTTCCCAGCTCAATGAAAAACCGATGCTACTATCCTTTAGTGACCAAATGTATTTACTCAGTTCCGTTACGTTTCTTTTGTTCTTGTCCCTAAATGAGGCCGTGTGGTTGCGGAATCGTGTTTTGAATTGGTCGCCGGCAACGCCGATATACGTTTCTTTTCCCTTGACGCTTTCTACAGTGGCTTGGTAAATCACATTTTGGGTCAGGCATTTTCCGTTCATAGGGCAACTGGGTTTGGATCTACAGTTGCATGATCTTTCTGATGTTTGCGAGCTTTTCCCGAGGATGGATTTATTGTGGGCACTTGAGTAGCTCACTTTTAAAGTGTTTTTGTTGAAGATCTTTCTTAGTGGATGCCCATTTTTGAAGGATTCCTTTACAATATTTAGGAATTTATTTCCCACATTAGTAGCGACGCGCTTGCTAAAGGGCGGATTGTACCATGTTATATTTCTGCGTCTGATTCTCTTGGTTGGTCCTGGGTTGCTACTTCTTTGTCTCGTTGCCTGTTCGTTGGCTGTTTCGAATTTTAGTTGGTATTCATAACCACTTTTTCGTAACGCGCGTTGGTATGCAGGTGATGCTTTATCGAATAATTATTTATTTGACTAGATTTCATTGAGCCTTTTGTTGATTGCTAATGGAATGTTCTTTATGAAATCTGCAAAGTGTTTCGCAGGACAATGGCCTAAAAATAACAATAGAAGCCAATAAAAAAATCGTAAATTTCCTCGATGTTACCAGCTAGACCTGAATAAAGGCACGTACGAACCGTATTCAAAGCCCAATAACACACACTTTATGTGCACCACGAAAGCAACCACCGGCCAACCATCATAAAAGAACGTAAACGGTAGACAAGCTGACAAATCGAGAAAAACATTAATAGAGATCTTCAATAGCTTCGGACTTACAAACCAGAAAGTCGTTAACTTCCTCGACATCACCTTCAACTTAAATAACGGCACACTTCAACCGTACAGGAAGCTAAACGACGAACATGCGCTCTACATCCACAGCCAATCAAACCACCCACCTTCGATTCTGAGACAGCTCCCAACTTCAATCAACACTGAGTTATTTAGTTATTTAGTTTGATGTCTAATTATGAAACAATGAAATTCAGAACAAGGCGGGCGAGGGGTTGTTGCGTATACGTATTTCTAGTAATATTTTGAATGTTAAGTGTGGTGGAATGGTGACTGTATATTACTTTAAGCTTATGTTTTTTGTTTTTCTTGCTTGCTAAAGTAAAGCTATGAAATGGACACACGAGCATGACTTGGAATTAGGAAAATAAATGCTAGCCGAGACACCATTTGAGCATGTAAAATGCTCGCGTGCAATAAGCAATTGGAAACGTACGGCAAACGATTGTCGACAACTTATATGGAAAATTTGATTGTTTGTGTTGAACACCACTTTAATTAATTATCATGTAAATGTAAGAATTCCTCATCTGAGATGAAACCACTGTCAAAAGACAAGAGCAGAGCGTCGATTGTGTCAATCCATTTTGGAAAAACAAAATTTTGAATTTACCGCCGGCGCCGAAAGAATTTTGCCAAACTCATTTTTTTATTACGGCTACCGGCGCTTAGGACGTATACTCTCTCCAGTATCGCGCTCGGTCGTAGACGTCGCCGTTGTCTTTGACGTCGCGTTTGCCAAACTCACTATTAATCCACAAAGAGGATGCCGGCTTTTCAACCAGTGTTTAACGGAAACCTACTTTTACAGGCTGATATACTATGTTTGACTCATTCAGTTCCGGACGATGATGTCTTATCTCATCGGAAAAACATCTTCAAAAGGATCTGGATGAGTTAAAATCTATATTTCTTTCGAATGGTTACCCTGGACGGTTACTTGATAGGTTATTCAATCAAGACTTTGAAAGGAATAAATTTATAGGTCCTAGCAAATGTCCGGTTTACTTAAAATTACCATGGATTGGTCAAATGTCGGTACGGTTTGAAAAATCTCTCAAATCGATCACCGAGAAAACATTTGTTGTTGCTAGATTAGTTTGTATTTTTTCATCTAAAACTATTCTTCCTCCCACTCACAAAGAGTCTCTACCCGCTTTTTCCTCAAGTTGTGTTATATATGAATTTAAATGCGAGTGCGATTCTCGCTATGTGTAGGTAGAACAACTCAAAGGTTGAGTGACAGGATTAAGCAACATGTTCCTAGCAGTATTAGAAATAAAACAGTGCCAATACGACAACAGCCTTTGCGACATTGTCGCTCAGATTTACCTATTTTTATCTAACTCGGCAATCGGTAAGCACCTTCTGTCTAGTAAGCCTTCCGCTGATGCCTATTCTAATTCTAATTTTAGAATTCTCTCGAAGTGTCGGTCAGCTTTTCCATTAAAGATAATGGAGTCCGCATACATTAACTTAATGATCCGGATCTTTGCAGACAAAAGGAATTCGTTTTCAACTTGGCGTTATTGTGAGATGTCATCCTATACGCGTGGGGTGACATCTGATTATTATTCAGTTTTTCGAATTATATAAAGGCTCGTGTTTCTAATTTTCAGTTAGCAGACGTAGCACTTGATAAGTGGTCTGCATCGTGTTATTTTATTTTATTTTAATCCTATTTTAAATCTTTAAACAGTTCTTTTAGTAACTCATTTCTTTTTCTCATCCTTTGCTCCAACATTACGCCATTGTTAGTTTTTGGTAAATGTGTTTGCAAATAAGCAGTTTAGATTTCAGAACGTTCTGAACTTAATATTAACATTCACCATGGTTAGTACGTTTATTTAAATTTGTCACCACGACAAAATCATTGTTATATATATATATATATATATATATATATATATATATATATATATATATATATATATATATATATATATATATATATATATATATATATATATATATATATATATATATATATATATATATATATATATATATATATATATAATGAAAGGATTTATGGTGAAGGAAAATTTCGAGTGTTGGAATACATACATTTTAAGACCAAACCGGGACCAGTTGCGAAAAATGCAACTTTAAGGCCTTCCGGCTGGGAATTGAACCCGCGACCCTGCGATGCTAGTGCAGTGCTCTGACCACTGAGCTACAGTACGAAAGCCGTTGCCGAGAGCCTAGTCACGAGTTCTGTATATATGGTGGTGGTAATGCCGGGATAAGATTCTGGGTATATTATAGGTAATATTTGGCATTTCACTCATTTTAATGCCAAATATTACCTATATATAATATATATATATATATATTAGATGATTAACGTTGCTACTCCGAGTTTCACGCGTTTAAATGCGTGAAACTCCGAATAACAACGTTAATCATCTAATAAATATATCTCGCTCTACCGTCAAGGTATTGAGCAGTCTATAGTCTATTGTAAACCACTTCTTCAATATATATCAAGTAAAATTTATAGTAAATTTTTCAAACCATTACTTTACTAGTTACTTTAATAGAGAGGGCTAATGATGCCTAAGTAGGGCTAAGGAGTGCTAAGGAGGGCTAAGGATGGTTAAGGAGAGTAAAGAGGCTTAAGAATATACATGGTTATATAGTTATTATATGATACACTATAATGGGGCTCAGATAAAGTACCTACCGAATACTAGTAAAAATCCGCTGACAATATTAGGCGACCGCAGGCTCAAGGTGATTAACGGTATGGCCTTTAGTGCTTTCCTCGACAGAACGGGCAATCTCGTTCCCAGAGCCTGCGTTCCGGGATAATCCATCGCCGGAAACAGGAAAACATGGTTCCGGTTACGAGAACGCATGCGTGGCAATAAACCGGGAGGCCTGCGAACAAGCATTTGTTTTGCTTTTGGCATAATTTGTTGGACGAGGATATTGATATTTTTCATGCTGCTTTAGGAAAGTCTTTACAAAAACTGAACAAAGGGAATATTGTATAAAGGAGCACCAATATGAAGCGCTCAAGAGTATAGTCGCCTGACGAAATACCCGTCCGGGCCGTCCACTTTTGACGTTTATATTGTGTGTACTTGTTGATAGTTATCAAATTAAATGGGGTTTTAAAATAGAACGAACTTTCCGTAATTTGACCCTTTTACTATTAACTGTCAACAGATACAAATATTAAATAGCGAAAGTGGACAGGTATTTTGCAATTTAGCGCAAACGGACAACGAAAGGTTGAGTTTCTTTATATGAGCAGATTGTCCAGCCAAGCCAACTAATATTCGCCCACCCAGAAGCCTTAATAGAACTAGAAGATAGATAGGTCTTCCAAAACATTTTGTTCACGCCTGTTCTTGTTTGTTTTTATTAATCCATGACAGAAAAGTGTTAATTATTGCAATTATAATCAGCCAATCAAAATACTTCCGGCGATGGATTATCCCAGAGTCTCCGTTTTCCCCCGCAGGTCAGGGGGAACGCAGGCTCTGGGAACGAGATTGGCGGTGGGCACTAGAACCACTGACCTCTATATATAACGGGTTGAGATATTGCATGGCCTCAGTGGATGTTGTTCCTGTTCTCCTAAATCCTAATATCTCAACCCGGTCTCAGTGGATGTTGAACTATTTTCCTAATATCGAAACGAAGCCTCATTGGATGTTGAACTATTTTCCTAATATTACAACCTGCCCGGCCTCAGTGGATATTGAACTATTTTCGTAATAGTGGATGTTGAACTATTTTCCTAATATTACAACCTGCCTGGCCTCAGTGGATGTTGAACTATTTTCTCTAACTTTGTCTGATGTGGAGTTAAAAATGTTTGCGAAGCAGGCTTACCTATTTATTACACTAGGTTAAGTGAGGTGACATCAACAGTTTTATATTACACATAAATATGAAACAAATGCAGTATGAGTACTTATAGTACAGCTACTTAGTTATTATTTGTCATAATACAGTACAGTACTTACTGAATTTATTTATATTCAATAATCAACAAAGCGTGAGCATCAACGTGGATGTAACAAAAATAAATAAAAATCAAAAACATTAAATAACAAAATTAAATGTTAGTACTTAATTATATATAGCTATGGCTGATACAACTTAAGCAGTGCAGACTTAAATGCACTTAAAGTTGGTGCCTCTATTACATTGAGTTGTAAAGAAACTATATTTATATGTGATTACTTGAGCTGCCAAGATTTATAAAACGCTTAGAATACTTGAATAATTGTAACTTGTGGGCCTCACGTATAAACTAATATAAATAATGTGTAAAGTAAACGAATATATCCTCTTCTTTGCAGCAAATATCGGTCGCCATCTTGATTATTAAAATTTATTTCTAGTTTGAAATAATTTACTTTCTAGTCCCAGTTCCCTCACGGTTACATGGTCTCAGTGGTAGTCAATTAATTAAAAAAAATTAAAAAAATCATGCCATGCCATATGCCATGCCATTTCCTATGCCATGTTTTACACCCACCACTGTCAACTGACGTACTCGTTTACCTCAGGAGCTAGCGGCTGCGAACGAGACTATAGACGGGAATGAACTGATCCACTCGTATAAACACGAGCCAAAAACTATCTCGCTTACCGAGCGATGGCTCGCCTCCATGCAAGTTTATCAGGAAGAGACCGATATTGAATTAATTTATTTATACAAACTTGTGTTAAGTAAAAATATTTGTTACGATAGTTTAAAATAAAGACAATTAAGTGCATTTAACTCGAAAACATGGAATTTATTTTTATATTTTAACCCAAATTTCTGGAGTAAAATTAACTCATCATTGCCGAGTTATTTTTAACTCCGAAAAGAAGAGTAATATTTAACTCCAAAAATCGGATTGTTTTGGACTCAAAATTTAAACCCCGATTCTGGAGTTAAAACTACTCGTTGAAAATAACAGTGTGCAAATACGCCAATATATCGCCCCAATCTTCCACCGAGATCTTTCATGAAACGATAACTGATAAGGAAGTAATTATACATGGTTGCATGCAGCATACCGTCTGCTCGCGAGTAAGGTCGGAAGTGATAAGCTCGCCGCGGCAGTGTCCATTTCTCACGAAAAATAATATATATATATATATATATATATATATATATATATATATATATATATATATATATATATATATATATATATATATATATATATATATATATATATATATATATATATATATATATATATATCTATATATATCTATATATATCTATATGTATATCTATATATATCTATATATATCTATATATATCTATATATATCTATATATATCTATATATATCTATATATATCTATATATATCTATATATATATATCTATTATATATATATATTTAAAAAACTCATTAATAATGCATGAAGAAAACACAAAGGAAAATCACCACCGTGTCGTATCTTTATATGTGATAAAGATTCATCCTAATTTACATAAACTTTAGCTTTGATTTTCTCGGCTTAGACAACGTTATTTTTCAAAATTACTACGCCAACGAACTTACCAAATGCTGGTCGTTTTTTAAGCCGTTTTTGCGCCTCGTGTTTTATATCTGATAAAACACTGCTGCTCGTGTTTTAAACAGTACATATATAATAGGTAATATTTGGCATTTCACTCGATCAAAGTACATGTTGAGAGGATTTATGGTGAAGGAAAATTTCGAGTGTTGGAATACATACATTTTAAGACCAAACCGGGACCAGTTGCGAAAAATGCAACTTTAAGGCCTTCCGGCTGGGAATTGAACCCGCGACCCTGCGATGCTAGTGCAGTGCTCTGACCACTGAGCTACGGAGCCTAGTCACGAGTTCTGTATATATGGTGGTGGTAATGCCGGGATAAGATTATGGGTATATTATAGGTAATATTTGGCATTTCACTCGATCAAACTACATGTTGAGAGGATTTATGGCAAATATTACCTATAATATACCCAGAATCTTATCCCGGCATTACCACCACCATATATACAGAACTCGTGACTAGGCTCCGTAGCTCAGTGGTCAGAGCACTACACTAGCAGTTCAATTCCCAGCCGGAAGGCCTTAAAGTTGCATTTTTCGCAACTGGTCCCGGTTTGGTCTTAAAATGTATGTATTCCAACACTCGAAATTTTCCTTCACCATAAATCCTCTCTCTCTCTCTCTCTCTCTCTCTCTCTCTCTCTCTCTCTCTCTCTATATATATATATATATATATATATATATATATATATATATATATATATATATATAGCAAAGTGAAAAGGTGGCAAACTGCCAAGAATTCAGAGTACTCGTCACTAAATTCTTGGCAGTTTACCACGTTTTTCACTTTGCTATATATTCAAAACACTGTCTACGCATCCCTCTATATATATATATATATATATATATATATATATATATATATATATATAATAGTTTGATCTTAAAATGTATATAATATTCCAACACTCTTTTCTGAAATTTTCCTTCACGATAAATCCTTAGAACCTGTAATTCAATCGAGTGAAATGCCAAATATTACTTGTAATATACGTTATATACACAGAATCTTATCCTGGCATAACCACCACTATATATACAGAACTCGTAACGAGGCTCTCGGCAACGGCTTTCGCGTAGTTCAGTGGTCAGAGCACTGCACTATCATCGCGCGTTCAATTCCAGCCGGAAGACCTCTAAGTTGCATTTTTCGCAACTGGTCCCGGTTTGGTCTTAAAATGTATATATTCCAACACTCGAATATATATACAAAACCATATAAAGGTTTGGCTAAGGTTAAAAAGTGCTGAATACTTAAAAAGTAGAGCGGAATATAATATAATGAACTTAAGACGTCTATATATAAAATATAATGGTTCGAAATCCTTTGTTTCATGAAGGACGATTAATCTCTAAATAACCTGATTAATTTCCTGCATAAAACATATGTGGTACGATTAGTAACTAATATGTTTATGGGAAAACCTGTTTTATCACTCTAAAACATTTCAATAGAATAACAAACGAAGACATGAAGTGAACCATTACTTCATTGTCGAATTCCCAATACAATTAATATAGCAACTCACAAAGTTTTATTCCATTTCAGCTTGTTGAAATTATTGTCTCGGACTCGGTAGCCATAATATTACAAACTAAAGATTAAAGCATGATTTAAGCATGATTAAAGCATGTCCCTCAAGCCTCAGGACTTTAACTAAACCTCCCTCGGCTTTCGGGTACATTTAATCACTAATCAACCTCAATGGCATGCTATTATTATAAGTAATAGCATAAAAAGAGGTGCATTAACCATTAAACGTCCCGCTCGATTCGGGTCGTTTATTAAAATTCCCGAGGGCCCTCGGGAATTTTACTAGATGACCCGAATCGAGCGGGACGTTTAATAATGGTTAATGCACCTCTTTTTGTGATATTCCTTTGTAATATGTTTGCGGGTATTTCTTTTGTTCTTTCGTAATCGTACCTCCGTTGGCGTCAAACCGGGTGTGATTAGTTCTAATCAGACCTGGTTTGCCGTCAACGGAGGTAAGATTAGCACATTTTGCTATCCTGTGAGAACCAAAGAAATACCCGCAAACATTATATTACTTATAATAATAAAATAACGTCTATATATAATATAATGAACTTAAAATGCCGTGGTGTGTATTCTATATGCATGTGCGACTCTGCAGTGATAATCTTTGGCGGATTTCTCGGTTGGAGTCTCCTGCCAAAATGTAAGTTGGCTTAACTTTTTGCTTTTTTGCCAAGGCCGCAGGGTAACGATCGCATAACACATTTAACTCTCTGACAAAGGGCAGTAAGGGCTTTAATTTGATAGAAAGTTAGAACTCCTACACTATTTCCGCAGTTCACCATCCTTTTAGAGTTTAAATAACTGTCAAAAGACTATTCATACAAGAAATAAACATAACATGCGAATATTTCACCATGAAAAGTATAGCCGTTATAGACTAATATTCAAGAAATATGTAATAATTTTATTCGTAATATCTGCTCATTGTTCATCCTGAAGGCCATATTGAACTGTTGGTTTTCATCATCATCAGGTTTCTTCTCATCTAAAGGAGTCATTTTCCTCATTCGACCACCTCTTACTAATTTACGTAAGTAACAGCTGCATGTTGTATGCATGCCAGTGATTTAAAGATGAGCCGGCTGTTGTAGTCCATGTTTGACATGCGTATATGTTAGCCTACTCCTGAACATCGAATCAAATATCTTCCTAATTCGTTTATAAAGAGCCACAACATGGTTCTTATAGACGTTTTCCTTCTTATCAAGCTGTTTATAGCTGAAAACGTCCGGTCAGAAATTCGTTAGTAGAAATGTTCGGTTCCATGTATTTCTGGCCAAGATATTTGGAGGTATCAACGTTTTTAAGATACTCGTGTTCAAGGGGGTGAAAATAGTTTCTGGATAGTTGTCCTTATCAAAACTGTTAAGATACATCTGCAAAACAGTGGCGGCGGAGCAATTTTCCGTTTCGTAAACCGTCGTTGCCACCAGTTACGGTCGATGCCACCATATATTTCACTGGCGTTAACGCGTCACATTACCGCATTTTCATACACCAACAATGGCAGTTAATACACGGAAAATTAATACACGGAAACCGATCGATTGTATTTAATAAATAAATAAAGAAAGAATGGTTATGTCTTGAACAGTTGAACTCAAGTTATAAATATTTTTGCACGATTTATATTACCGGGAGATTGAAGACGTATGAATTCAACACACGATCGAGAATCGATTGAAAATATATTTTAATGCCACATGCAAACAGTTTTAAGGTTAGTGTTTAGTGTTCTTCGAACCTTTTTGAAAGTAAAAGTTTATTCAGCACTCATGTACTGTAAGTACGGAATAGCTTTAAGCATACATTCTTGTTGTTTGTGGCATTAAAATATATTTCTGATTCTCGATCGTATGTTGAATTCATACGTCTTCAATCTCCTGGTCATAGAAATCGTGCGAAAATATTTATAACATATGAGTTTAAGACATAACCATTCTTTCTTTCTTTATTTATTAAATACAAGCGATAGGTTTCCGTGTATTCGTTGGTCTACAGGTGTATTTGGATATAGATAAATATGTAAATAGCTGTTGTCGTTTTGATAGAGTAATTAATTATTCACCATTGACACAGTTGTTAATATTTTATCGTCGAATGACAGGTCGGAGCAATTCCTGCATGTAGGCGCATGTCAACCCACCATTAGCTAGCTTCCGCAAGTCCCAGTTTTTGTTTGACGGCACGCGGGGCGTTGCGAATGGCGTTGCGTGAAATTTTCAAACGCGTGGTGTGACGCGATAACGCCAGCGGTGAAATGGTGGCAACGACCGTTGCGGCGGCGGAAGATAGGCAAGTAATTATATGTCTCCTGCAGCATAGATATTCTCTAACAGTTCCAATAGCCATAATAGACCCTTGTTATTGCTAATATTTCGCTACTTTATACTATTGAACGACCATTCTTGAGGTATCCAATCAAAGGCCGCTTTTAGATCTATAAAGCCAATCTATAAATTTTCCTTCCGTTCATAAGCTATCTGTTGAGCTCGTATTAGGCAATAAATGGCATCCTGGTAGCCCCTGCAGTACCAGGCCAGGATTTACCAATTTTGGGCCTACAGGCTACACTTTTCTAGGGGGGCCGGGGGTATTGCCCGCCAGGATTTTTTTGAATTTTGGTAAATCCGGGCCCCCGGAAAAACCGTGGAAATAAAATATTTGGCAATCTAAATTTTCCCCAGTACCCATCCGTCGCAGTACGCAACCGTATTTGCAGATCACAAAAATATTACGGCTTTTGGCGTGTCGTAATAGATTATTTGGAACGTGTATAATAATAATAATAATAATAATAATTTATTTCTATAGCACCGTTTCCTATAGCTCAATGGCGCTTTACAATGCGTTACAAATTTTAAAATAATACAGAGTTTTATACTTGGTGTTAGTCTATTAACAAAACCATCAATTTATAAATATTATAACTACTATAAAACTACAACTACTATAAAACTACTATATATATATAACAACTATAAAATTTAAACCACTTAGTCATAAAACTGTTTAAACAAATATGACTTTAATCTTATTTTAAAAGTAGATAATGATTCACTGTTATACGAATGGAGTCTGGTAATTCATTCCACAACTTAGACGCAGCATATTACATAGTTCACTAGTTTTGCTGGAGGTACTGTAAGCTTCTCGAGTGCCATTATAACTCGATAATCACACAAGACAAGGTTTTTTATTTCTTTTATAAAATAACACCATTAAATTAACAATAAAGTCATGAAAAATGCAGATTTAACTGTTATTATATGCGTTGTTATGTGCGTTGCTAGGAAGACTTTGTAGCGATTTTAGCGATGAAAATGTACTCAACGTTGCAGTTAAAACATTCTGTTGTATTAGTACCTTGATTAGCGTTGTATCCAGGTGTTCTTTGAGTTCCTTTTGTGATTTAAACTACTTAAAATATGTCGAAACGACAAAATTTACGCGAGGAACACGTTAGCTTATGCTTTTAATATTGAGTTATAATGACACAGTTTTTGAGCTCAATCAGAATTTTATAATACTAGATGTGTCAGCTCAGCCATCAAGCAGGTGAAATGCACCTTGATCATCCTGATTATGTTTATGTGGTGATATAATTTACTCTAATACATGCATAAATGTTGTGCTTTTAATTGTTGTATTGGCATTTGTATATTTGAGTAGTGTTTCATTGTAAACATGCATTGTACAGGTTTATAGACCTACACATGTTAGGCCTGGCTTGGCCTCCGCTTAGTGTTTCTGTGTAAACATTTTGTCCTTGGAATAGAACTGCACATGCAATGCCGGTCCCATATATATTTAAGATTGATTGTTGAAGTGCTTCCTGAAGGACATTATAGTAGATTTTATTAGATTTCTTACAAACAATCAAATGTAAAATTAAAATTTTATTATGTGCGATCACTCGAACTAAAATGTTTTAAAATGCATAACAGGCAAATGGTTGGAACTTTTTTACTCAAGTTTTTGCTTTAATAGTCAATTAAGGAAAATGTAAGGACTGAGTAATAAATATTAACTAGAATTTATACACTGTAAAAAACGACCGGTTGAAACAACCGTTTAAATTGGTTGCAACCAATTCAAAACGGTTGAAATAACCAAACGAATTGGTTACAACCATATATAAATTGGTTATTTAAACCAATTGTTAATTGGTCGCAACCAATTGTTAATTGGTCACAGTGCATGTGAACAAAATAACCAAATTGTTTTATGTTACGACCGATTTAAATTGGTCGAATTTGTTAAATGGCTTCGTGGATAATATATTTAACTTCCACTCGCGCCTTCACCACCTTGACGAATACTCGCTTTCGAACTGTCGAAAATCTATTCCGTTGAAGTTTGTTGACATATGGAGTCCCGCACGTTTGAAATATCACACATGCGCGGACTGGACGGATTTAATTGAATCTAAAATAACACAGTGTAAGTTAGCCCAGTGTAAGTTAGTCCTAACACTAAGAACCGAAGTGTTTTAACAAAACTGCTAGCATGGCACATTAAATTTGATTTGCAGTCACTTGATTTTTGTTAAACTAGCATTTTTATATTTTCATAAAATTTGGGTTTAATAATTAATACAATATAACCAAATGAACATAAAGCGCAACCGGGAGCGGAGATAAGACCCTGGGTACGAGGTCCGCCCCCCCACGATGCTCCGATGAATAGGATATATTTTATTTTATGGTTATGACAAGAGTTTTTATTTGGATTATGGTTAGGGTTTTTGTTCTTGTAAAGCTTCTGAATCTCGAGAAAATAACCTTGATGTGTCTATGACGTAGTCTGTGTCCACTGTGTACACAAAGATGCCAATTAAAATTGATTTCCAGTCACTTGGTTTTTGTTAAACTAGCATTTTTCCTAACATTTGTATTTAATAATTAATACAATATAACAAAATAAAAACTTTAAATCTAACATAAGACGAACAACGCGAAAAGCGTGGCTGAATGGCACACGCAATAGCGCTCCGTCGAGATGACGTCAGTACCGATGTTTGTCCGCTTTTACCCATAATTCTTGCGGCCATAACAAAATAAATAGCTCTTTTGCAATCATTTGTGAGTCAAATTTGGTTTGTTTGTCCGCTTTTTGAGCTATTAATAGCAGCCAGACTCTACGCTATTAGTGAATCCCCAACCTCGTACCCAGAACGAGGACAGACTCGCTAGACAGTTGAACGCTAGACAGACTCTCTAACCATTGAGCCACTGGAACTCAGATGGAAGAGCAAGGTTAATTATGGTATTTAAACCCTGGGACGAGTCTTGCCGTTATCACAAATACTTGTTGGACTACAATTTCTTAGTATAAATGTAAGTTTTCTACTTGTAAATAACTCTGCTTCAGTTGAGGAAACAGATAATATTCCTACTGGATGGTGATAAGCTGTGTCCTGCTAATTGCATTTTAGTAATAGCAATTAGCAATTATATTTATATTTTTACATTATATTTTACTTGCAGAGTTTCCACTTCTGCAAACTCTCTGAAAATGCTATTACTGTAAAAGTACAATATAAGGTGCTTACAGCTAAACTTAATCTTAATTGGTTTTTTTACTCTTGTGTTGTAGAATGATACCGACATTGACATTTTGAGTAAAGTGAAGAATTGTTCATCTCCAAAACTCCTCTCAACTGGACTACTGGAGATATAGAAGACACTATATCACGTCACTCGTTGCAGAAGGATGGTGGTCATCAAATTTAAGAATCAAAACATTTTAAATAGTAGAGTCAAGAGTGCTGTGTATGCAGCTGTGTATGGATATATAGCAAAGTGAAAAGGTACTAAACTGTAAACAAAATACTAACATTTCGAGTGTGGCCTTTCATCGGTCTTACTTTATAGTAATATCCGAGTAATGTTTGATATCATATATAAGAGTCTTACTCTGACGAAGGATTCCGCTCGAAACGTCAGTATTTCGTTACTAAAACCATTGGCAGTTTACCACCTTTTCACTTTGCAAAACATTTTAAATGCTGTTTTATGTTTATTGTCGGTATTTTACGCCTTTTTGATGCAGAATACCCCAAAGGAACTACCTGCAGTCATAGCAAAATCATATGGGTATAGAAAACTTTTTATCCAATTTGTGAACTATATTAGCTATTATATTTTATGACTTTACTATTATAAGACGATTACATTATTTTAAGATTGCTAAATAAATTATGTGTTGTTATTTGCTTATACTAACTTTATTTTGCACCATACAACTTTAGTCAAGATTAAAATTGGTTAAGGTTAAATTGATAGATTCAACCAATTTACGAATTGGTTGAATCTACCAATTTATTTCCAACCGATTTAATTCGGTTAAAAATCCGATATTTAACCGATTTTAATCGGTTATCTCAGATTCATGCATGTGACCAATAATTATTGGTTGCAACAACCAATATTTATTAGGTTGTAACAACCGATATTATTAGGTTAAAACAACCTAAACTATTTCGGTTGAAACAACCTAATTTTAACTGGTTCTCTCAGATTCACCCAGGTAACTGTTTTTTTTTGGTTGTTTCAACCGGTCATTTTTTACAGTGTAATGTCAAAAATGATGCCCTGTGTTATATAGCAAAACCTGCTACACACGTTATGTAAGCAGCCTCAAAAGATTTGTCAGTAATGAGATACAGAATGTTGCCGTAACTTTTTATCGTATTATTTACTTTTATTCTCTAATTTTTGGTTATTTTTGTTAGGAAAGGTGCTAATGTAAAGTAATGCTGGGCTTATATCTGTGTGGGCTTAATTATATACCTTATATTAAATCAGAAGGTATTTTCTGTTAACAAACAGGGGCCAATAACTAGGGGTCTTATAAGCCGGATTATACAGCATTTTATGATTGGGTAGGTAATTGATGCAGTCTCGCTGTTTTAGGGGAAATGTTAGGGATTGAACGTGTGTCAGCTCACTATTGCGACAATGCATTAAGCAGGCAAAGGGCATGTCAACCATTATGAGTTAAACAAGTACTGATATAATTTAGATAAACATAATGTTGCATGCTCTGCTGTTGCATAGGCTATTGGGTTAATTACCATTTGAATAAATATGGCATGTATTAATTAATATTATGATAGCAATAGCGGTCTTCCAGTGGAGTAAAATATTTATCAATAATAGTCAGTGTATATGCATGCACCATTGGTCATGAATTATTGCAGATATTTTAACATTTTTGGATATTGTGAGAGTCATTATGAACCATAGCTGACATAATACTGACTATAAGTTAATTATTTAAATCATAAACAATTGATGCAGCTATATGTGACAAGTTAATTCTTTCTTAGTGACCGATGGTAGTATTAACACCAGAAGACTTAAAGTGTTTATATATATATATATATATACAATGAAAAATTTAGTTTGAAATAAACTCTCCTACTTGAAAGAACAAAATAATTAATAAATATAAATAAATAATTAATAAAAAATAATTAACTCTTCCATAATTATAATCTCAGTTACATATTAAGATTTGTTTGATATGTAAATCAGAGGTGTAGCCAGATGGGGGCTGTAGGGCCTGGCAAAATTCCTGCCCTCCTCCACCCTGGCAAAATAAGTGGGCCCCCTGAGAAAATTTTTACTATGGGTTCTTCATTTTCCTCAGTTAGGCTGTCCCCCCTAGGTTTTTCCTGGCCGGGCACCTTGACAGCAAATCCTGGCTATGCCTCTGATGTAAATGTCCTCATTTTGACATCACGCTGCATAATGACTTATTGAAGAAGCCTGTAAATAGACCTTATTCACAAATGGCCGCTGATTTAATATTCTTTTATATGCATATAAATTGGCGCTTATGACCTCGTTATCGTGCAAGAAATTCAAAATAATTTTTACTCTAAAACGAGGTGATCAGGGCCAATTTATATGTATATAAAAGAATATTAAATCAACGGCCATTTTTGAATAAGGTCTATCTTTGGGATTATGTAACAAAATTATGAAAGTATGTAATCCCATGATACTAAACATACGAAGTTACCTACGTTTTGAGTGCTTTAATTTAATAATCCCAAAGATATATATACACGCTTTTTTCAGTTACTATATATATATATATATATATATATATATATATATATATATATAATATATATATATATATATATATATATACATTGTGACATCACAGTGAGGATCCGGCCTTTACATATCAAACAAATCTTAATCAGTGCAGGTACTGTATATTGCACCCAAAAATTAAACACTGAGTTATTTAGTTATTTAGTTTGATGTCTAATTATGAAACAATGAAATTCAGAACAACAAGGCGGGCGAGGGGTTGTTGCGTATACGTATTTCTAGTAATATTTTGAATGTTAAGTGTGGTGGTATGGTGACTGTATATTACTTTAAGCTTATGTTTTTTTGTTTTTCTTTCTTGCTAAAGTAAAGCTATGAAATGGACACACGAGCATGACTTGGAATTAGGAAAATAAATGCTAGCCGAGACACCATTTGAGCATGTAAAATGCTCGCGTGCAATAAGCAATTGGAATCGTACGGCAAACGATTGTCGACAACTTATATGGAAAATTTGATTGTTTGTATTGAACACCACTTTAATTAATTATCATGTAAATGTAAGAATTCCTCATCTGAGATGAAACCACTGTCAAAAGACAAGAGCAGAGCGTCGATTGTGTCATCCATTTTGGAAAAACAAAATTTTGAATTTACCGCCGGCGCCGAAAGAATTTTGCAAAATTCATTTTTTTATTACGGCTACCGGTGCTTAGGACGTATAGTCTCTCCAGTATCGCGCTCGGTCGTAGACGTCGCCGTTATCTTTGACGTCGCGTTTGCCAAACTCACTATTAATCCACAAAGAGGATGCCGGCTTTTCAACCAGTGTTTAACGGAAACCTACTTTTACAGGCTTATATACTATGTTTGACTCATTCAGTTCCGGACGATGATGTCTTATCTCATTGGAAAAACATCTTCAAAAGGATCTGGATGAGTTAAAATCTATATTTCTTTCGAATGGTTACCCTGGACGGTTACTTGATAGGTTATTCAATCAAGACTTTGAAAGGAATAAATGTATAGGTCCTAGCAAATGTCCGGTTTACTTAAAATTACCATAGATTGGTCAAATGTCGGTACGGTTTGCAAAATCTCTCAAATCGATCACCGAGAAAACATTTGTTGTTGCTAGATTAGTTTGTATTTTTTCATCTAAAACTATTCTTCCTCCCACTCACAAAGAGTCTCTACCCCCTTTTTCCTCAAGTTGTGTTATATATGAATTTAAATGCGAGTGCGATTCTCGCTATGTGTAGGTAGAACAACTCAAAGGTTGAGTGACAGGATTAAGCAACATGTTCCTAGCAGTATTAGAAATAAAACAGTGCCAATACGACAACAGCCTTTGCGACATTGTCGCTCAGATTTACCTATTTTTACCTAACTCGGCAATCGGTAAGCACCTTCTGTCTAGTAAGCCTTCCGCTGATGCCTATTCTAATTCTAATTTTAGAATTCTCTCGAAGTGTCGGTCAGCTTTTCAATTAAAGACAAGACGCCCGCTAGGCGTTAACTCGGGCTCTTGAATTAGTGGCTTGTTGAAAGACATTGTAGGCAAATTCAGTGATTTGAATTCAATATACACAAAGCTATAGTTGTAGATACAATGGTACATATTGTAATGATACAGCTGTCAGTGCAGGGGTGGTTGCAAACCCATAACACAGTGTTGGCCAACGGCTTTGATTATATGAAGGTGAGTTGGCTCAGTATCCAAGCTGGCTTACTGAGCGGAAGTCTGCCCCGCTAAATGAGCCACCCTGTTTGCTGACCTAATCCAGTTCTAGCCATCAGGGTCAGCCTGGCAAGCGAGCCGGCCAGTGCTCATGTAATAACAATTCATATACTCAGTCCGGCAAACCGGTTCAGTGTGAGCAAGCATTAAATCAGTTAATCTTTTTCTCAGTGTATAAGGCATAGCAGTAAATTCAAACCATTTAGCTGGCAGTAGCAAGGTGTCATAAGCTATTATAAAACAGTTTTAAAGAAATGTAATTCAAAATCATTATTTCTTTGAAGTTATATTAACATTTTGAGCCAGTAAAATATTCATAATTTTAGCATATTTATTATTTGAGAGGCTTTGTATACATACTAGTGACTAGTCCAGTAGGCCGGCCAGCTAATTGTAATATAAAGACAGATTACTGCATAGTTAACTATGTTACTGTTTCGATTAGCGAGCCAACTCGCTTTCCATGTAGTCAAGGCCAAAATTCAGACCCGTCACTGGTAAACCAGCAAACAACAACAAACTCTTTACTCCTTGACCTTGATTGTTGGTAATTGGGTGTCAGAGATTTATATACTGTGTGTTCATTTGTAAGCATTTGTGTATTATAATACATATATAAACAATCGATACAAACTTACTGATAACCCAGAACATTTTGGAGCCCCATTTAAGCTTACAGGTAAAATATCAAGTGAAACAGGGTAAAATTCGATAGCAACTAAACATAGTACTTGGTATATATGAAACAATAAACTGTAGCGGTATAATATATGAAACAATAAACTGTAGCATCAACTTTATTTTGTATAACATAACAATAAACAATACGCTCGCAACAAAGCTTATAAAAATATTACAGTTACCTCAGAACAATTAACATATTTCCATGCAGCATTCATATGTTGAGTCTCATAATAAATTATTAAACATTTAGTAGACAAAAAGCGTATGGAAACAGATAATTTGATCGAGTACAGGTTCTCGAAATCGTAGACCAACCCGTTTCGAAAGCGATCGGGATTGTGAGCGTATATAGATATAAGATCAAGATACTTGCCAATTGCCAACCACATCAAAGATTTTCAGTGAAGAGCACTTGAAGAAAGGTGATCAGATCACTGGATCAGATGAGTAAATAAAGCACAATGGCGCATGAATCAGTGTTTTCAGTTTCGCAAAGGTGAAAAGCCTGGGTACGAGGACAACAAATTTTTTGGGATCACTTCACTGCGCATGTATAGTAATCCCACATTCATAGTCTCGCTCACTAGTCTACAAATTTAGTCAACAATGATGCAATAATTGCCATTTCGCGACGACGACAAAATAATAAACAGAGCCCTTTTTAAGACTCGTGCTCTCCCCACAGGGGGGGAAGCCCGAGTAATAATGGAGTCCGCATAAGCTAATAATAAAAAGTTCCAAGCAAAATAAAATGACAAAAAGCTTTTACGAAATTAAATAAAAGAAAAACGTTCGTTAAGACCAAGAGGATGTGTGGTGCCAAGTTTAAAAATGAGACGCTTCTCTTGCCGCTTGCGGTTATCGTTGCCACCGGAAATGGGAAGGATGGCACAGACTTTAATGTCTGAAACCAAATGGTTGGAGCTGTTGAAATGGCGGGCTACAGGTTTGTCACCATCATTGATCCTCACGGAACGAAGATGTTCAGCAAACCTGTCTGAAAGGCGTCGCCCAGTTTCACCGATGTAGATTTTAGGGCATTTATCGCAAGAAATGCAATAAATATATATATATATATATATATAATATATATATATATATATATATATATATAATATATATATATATATATATATATATTAACGTTGCTACTCCGAGTTTGACGCGTTTAAACGCTGTTTTTATTTGTTTTATTTGTTTTTTTTTATTAATCCATGACAGAAAAGTGTTAATTATTGCAATTATAGTCAGCCAATCAAAATACTTCCGGCGATGGATTATCCCAGAGTCTCCGTTTTCCCCCGCAGGTCAGGGGGAACGCAGGCTCTGGGAACGAGATTGGCGGTGGGCACAATATGGGCACTAGAACCACTGACCTCTATATATAACGGGTTGAGATATTGGCCTCAGTGGATGTTGTTCCCTAATATCTCAACCCAACTATTTTCCTAATATCGAAACGAAGCCTCATTGGATGTTGAACTATTTTCCTAATATTACACCCTGCCCGACCTCAGTGGATGTTGAACTATTTTCCTAATATTACTGCCTGCCCAGCCTCAGTGGATGTTGAACTATTTTCCTAATATTACAACCTGTCTGGCCTCAGTGGATGTTGAACTATTTTCCTAATATTACAACCTGCCCGGCCTCAGTGGATGTTGAACTATTTCCCAAATCCTAATATCTCAACCCGGCCTCAGTGGATGTTGAACTATTTTCTCTAACTTTGTCTGATGTGGAGTTAAAAATGTTTGCGAAGCAGGCTTACCTATTTGTTACACTAGGTTAAGGTGAGGTGACAACAACAGTTTTATATCACACATAAATATGAAACAAATGCAGTATGAGTACTTATAGTACAGGTACTTAGTTATTATTTGTCATAATACAGTACAGTACTTACTGAATTTATTTATATTCAATAATCAACAAAGCGTGAGCATCAACGTGGATGTAACAAAAATAAATAAAAATCAAAAACATTAAATAACAAAATTAAATGTTAGTACTTAATTATATATAGCTATGGCTGATACAACTTAAGCAGTGCAGACTTAAACGCACTTGAAGTTGGTGCCTCTATTACATTGAGTTGTAAAGAAACTATATTTATATGTATTACTTGAGCTGCCAAGATTTATAAAACGCTTAGAATACTTGAATAATTGTAACTTGCGGGCCTCACGTATAAACTAATATAAATAATGTGTAAAGTAAACGAATATATCCTCTTCTTTGCAGCAAATATCGATCGCCATCTTGATTATTAAAATTTATTTCTAGTTTGAAATAATTTACTTTCTAGTCCCAGTTCCCTCACGGTTACATGGTCTCAGTGGTTCCGTTCTAGTGCCCACCGAGATTGGCGAACGGCAGAATGGCGAACAAAACTTTCGTTACCAGTCCCTTCACCCGCCAAATTTTATTTCACGTCTCTTCAATTTCTAGTACTGGCCTTTTTTTGTGATTCTTGATGGGAGTCAATTAAAGTGTTTATGAAACGAAAATTGAGATGACATTTTTATTGATTTATTTGAAAGAGCTCCTCAAACGATAAAGAATGGCGTTTGTAGTTCTTCCATACCTTATCTCGTTCTCGAGTCATTCAAGATTGTGTAATATGACCTATGACATCACTAGTTGTACCCACCATTATGACGAATCAGAAAATGAAGCATATCTTCAAAACTATTGAACAAAATTCCTTGAAACTTTGCACAAGTATACAGGTCACTAAACTGAATAACCACGTAAACTTTATCGTTGCCATGGTAACAGATTAGTTCCCAGACTCCTTTATACCTCTCATACACTTGTTTATATTCTGCCTTTTCTAAACCAATATTTATAACTGTTGATCAGTGAGGGATATTTTCAATAATATTGCCAACAAAACAGAGCAACTTCGAGTCAAAATCTGTTTAGGGCATAGTGGAAAATAGAAATTTTTTGCTGTAGGATGAAAGGTCTGGGAACTAATACATATTACTATGGTAATGATAAAGTTGACGTGGGGATATTCAATTTAGTGACCTATATACTTGTGCAAAGTTGCAAGGAATTTTGTTCAATAGTTTTGTAGATATGCTTCATTTTCTGATTCATCATAATGATGGGTACAACTAGTGACGTCATAGGTCATATTACACAATCTTGAATAACTCGAGAACGAGATAAGATATTAAAGAACTACAAACACCATTCTTTATCATTTGAGGAGTTCTCTCAAATAAATCAATAAAAAAAACACTTTTACACCCACCACTGTCAACTGATCACGTACTCGTTTACCTCAGGAGCTAGCGGCTGCGAACGAGACTATAGACGGGAATGAACTGATTCACGCGTATAAACACGAGCCAAAAACTATCTCGCTTACCGAGCGATGGCTCGCCTCCATGGAAGTTTATCAGGAAGAGACCGATATTGAATTAATTTATTTATACAAACTTGTGTTAAGTAAAAATATTTGTTACGATAGTTTAAAATAAAGACAACTAAGTGCATTTAACTCGAAAACATGGAGTTTATTTTTATATTTTAACCCAAATTTCTGGAGTAAAATTAACTCATCATTGCCGAGTTATTTTTAACTCCGAAAAGAAGAGTAATATTTAACTCCAAAAATCGGATTGTTTTGGACTCAAAATTTAAACCCCGATTCTGGAGTTAAAACTACTCGTTGAAAATAACAGTGCAAATACGCCAATATATCGCCCCAATCTTCCACCGAGATCTTTCATGAAACGATAACTAGCATACCATACCGTTTGCTCGCGAGCAAGGTCGGAAGTGATAATCTCGCCGCGGCAGTGTCCATTTCTCACGAAAAGTTATATATATATATATCTATATATATCTATATATATATCTATATATATCTATATATATATCTATATATATCTATATATATCTATATATATCTATATATATCTATATATATCTATATATATCTATTATATATATATATATATATATATATATATATATATATATATAATAGGTAATATTTGGCATTTCACTCGATTCAAACTACATGTTGAGAGGATTTATGGTGAAGGAAAATTTCGAGTGTTGGAATACATACATTTTAAGACCAAACCGGGACCAGTTGCGAAAAATGCAACTTTAAGGCCTTCTGGCTGGGAATTGAACCCGCGACCCTGCGATGCTAGTGCAGTGCTCTGACCACTGAGCTACGGAGCCTAGTCACGAGTTCTGTATATATGGTGGTGGTAATGCCGGGATAAGATTATGGGTATATTATAGGTAATATTTGGCATTTCACTCGATCAAACTACATGTTGTGAGGATTTATGGCAAATATTACCTATAATATACCCAGAATCTTATCCCGGCATTACCACCACCATATATACAGAACTCGTGACTAGGCTCCGTAGCTCAGTGGTCAGAGCACTGCACTTATAGCATCGCAGGGTCGCGGGTTCAATTCCCAGCCGGAAGGCATTAAAGTTGCATTTTTCGCAACTGGTCCCGGTTTGGTCTTAAAATGTATATATTCCAACACTCGAAATTTTCCTTCACGATAAATCCTTAGAACCTGTAATTCAATCGAGTGAAATGCCAAATATTACTTGTAATATACGTTATATACCCAGAATCTTATCCTGGCATAACCACCACTATATATACAGAACTCGTAACTAGGCTCTTGGCAACGACTTCCGCGTAGTTCAGTGGTCAGAGCACTGCACTATCATCGCGCGTTCAATTCTAGCCGGAAGGCCTCTAAGTTGCATTTTTCGCAACTGGTCCCGGTTTGGTCTTAAAATGTATATATTCCAACACTCGAATACATATACAAAACCATATAAAGGTTTGGCTAAGGTTAAAAAGTGCTGAATACTTAAAAAGTAGAGCGGAATATAATATAATGAACTTAAGACGTCTATATATAAAATATCATGACTCGAAATCCTTTGTTTCATGAAGGACGATTAATCCCTAAATAACCTGATTAATTTCCTGCATAAAATTAGTAACTAATCATACTTGATGTTTATGGGAAAACCTGTTTTATACTCTGAAACATTTCAATAGAATAACTAACGAAGACATGAAGTGAACCATTACTTCATTATCGAATTCCCAATATAGCAACTCACAAAGTTTTATTCCATTTCAGCTTGTTGAAATTATTGTCTATGTAGCCATAATATTACAAACTAACAGCATCGCACTACGGTTGATTAGTGATTAAAGCATGTCCCTCAAGCCTCAGGACTTTAACTAAACCTCCCTCGGCTTTCGGGTACATTTAATCACTAATCAACCTCAATGGCATGCTATTATTATAAGTAATAGCATAAAAAGAGGTGCATTAACCATTAAACGTCCGCTCGATTCGGGTCGTTTAGTAAAATTTCCGAGGGCCCTCGGGAATTTTACTAGATGACCCGAATCGAGCGGGACGTTTAATAATGGTTAATGCACCTCTTTTTATGCTATTCCTTTGTAATATATTTGCGGGTATTTATTTTGTTCTTTCGTAATCGTACCTGCGTTGGCGTTAAACCGGGTGTGATTAGTTCTAATCAGGTTAGATTAGCAAATTAGAGGTAAGATTAGCAAAATGATCCTGTGAGAACCAAAGAAATACCCGCAAACATTATATTACTTATAATAATAAAATAACGTCTATATATAATATAATGAACTAAAAATGCCTTGTTGTGTATTCTATATGCATGTCGACTCTGCAGTGATAATCTTTGGCGGATTTCTCGGTTGCAGTCTCCTGCCAAAACGTAAGTTGGCTTAACTTTTTGCTTTTTTGCCAAGGCCGCAGGGTAACGATCGCATAACACATTTAACTCTCTGACAAAGGGCAGTAAGGGATTTAATTTGATAGAAAGTTAGAACTCCTACACTATTTCCGCAGTTCACCATCCTTTTAGAGTTTAAATAACTGTCAAAAGACTATTCATACAAGAAATAAACATAACATGCGAATATTTCACCATGAAAAGTATAGCCGTTATAGACTAATATTCAAGAAATATGTAATATAGTGTATATGCAGTACAATAATATATATAATTTTATTCGTAATATCTGCTCATTGTTCATCCTGAAGGCCATATTGAACTGTTGGTTTTCATCATCATCAGGTTTCTTCTTATCTAAAGGAGTCATTTTCCTCATTCGACCACCTCTTACTAATTTACGTAAGTAACAGCTGTATGTGTTGTATGCACTGGATTTAAAGATGAGGCTGTTGTAGACCATGTTTTACATGCGTATGTTAGCCTACTCCCGAACATCGAATCAAATAAGACGTTTTCCTTCTTCAGCAACAGCAATATATATCCCTGTTTCGCGGCAATATCAGGAGCTCATCAGCATGTCTAGTAAACACTTGGAACATTTTCCAGTGATTCCGACATGTAAAGCCTCAGCCCATTTGGCCATTCATTTTATATGCGCACCCCCTATTGAGGGTGGTGTCCTATTGGGGAGGGGGGGGGGGGGTTCTCGATTTATCCTAAGGGTGCCCGAAGGAATTTCCAAAAAAATCTCCATAATTTATATATATATATATATATATATAAATATATTAATATATTAATATATTAATATATTTATATATTTATGCGATGATGTGTGCATGACCGCTGTTTGTACCACAAGCGGTTGTCACCGGCAATCGTTTGTGTATAATTAGTTCCGCCCATATCTAGATCGTACCAAGCTACACTGATGAGCTGTGGAACAGCGAAACACGGGTCTGTAGATATTGTACTATATATATATATATATATATATATATATATATATATATATATATATATATATATAATATATATATATATATATATATATATATATATATATGGACATATGCAGGTCCCGGTTTGGTCTTAAAAATGTATGTATTCCAACACTCGAAATTTTCCTTCACTGTAAATCCTTTCAACATGTGGTTTGATCGAGTGAAATGCCAAAATGTTGCCTGTAATATATATATATATATATATATATATATATATATATATATATATATATATATATATATTATATATATATATATATATATATATATATATATATATATATATATATATATATATATATATATATATATATATATATATATATATATATATAGTACAATATCTACAGACACGTGTTTCGCTGTTCCACAGCTCATCAGTGTAGCTTGGTACAATCTAGATATGGGCATGAGTACCAATTATACACAAACGATTGCCGGTGACAACCGCTTGTTGGATAAACAGCGGTCATGCGCACATCCAGAGAGCGTGAAGCGGTATAGGGCCAGAGTGCTCAAACTACCACTACATTATCGCTAAAGGACACCTACACCAACTTCACAGAGTGGTCAACAACACCGAAGTATATATATATATATATATATATATATATATATATATATATATATATATATATATATATATATATATATATATATATATATATATATATATATATATATATATATATATATATAATTACAAAATGAAAACACCGATTATTTCATTGAAGTTTATTCGGGACAAATTTGTTTCGTATGACAGGCCGAATCTTGCCACACTCATCAGGTGATATATAATTATTATATATAATATAATATTTGGCATTTCACTCGATCAAACTACATATACATTTTAACTAATATTAAGTCCCCGAGGTATAAATGAATCTAACTTGTATGCCCAGAATCCCTCCCTTGTTGTCCGATCATTTACATTTGTTTTGTCAATTATGTCCTCTTTCAAAAAAATGTGCATACAAATGCTCACCTGCTATTCCCCTACAACCCTTGCCGAACCTATTCAAACTACTCTTATGGTTATTAAATCTTTTCCTAAATGATGTAATCGTGCTTCCCACATAAATCTTAGGACATTTCTTACATATTATAAGATAAATAACTCCAACTGAATCGCAATCAAACGCGTAATTTGTCAGTGTTTTAGGGTTGTAGGGGAATAGCAGGTGAGCATTTGTATGCACATTTTTTTGAAAGTGGACATAATGGATTGGAAGATGTTAAAATTAAAATAATTGACAAAACAAATGTAAATGATCCGACAACAAGGGAGGGATTCTGGGCATACAAGTTAGATTCATTTATACCTCGGGGACTTAATATTAGGGATTTTTTGTAAAATATAATAGGTGCATTTTTAATTAGATTGTAGAGTATACAGGGTGTATAAAAAAAAGCGCAACCTCGGAATTTCCCAAGAAATCCACTTTGTTTTCATTAGCACAAAAGATTTTAGGCCTCTGGGAATTTAAAATAGCTTCTAATCGTATTCCAAGGGCATAACTGTCGAATTGCTAATAAATAAACAACTTTCCATTAAATAAATGCATAAATTTCGATTCAATTCTGCTTTATGTGCTCGAGTTTGTAGTAATTAGACAGTTATGCCCCTGGAATACGATTACAAGCTATTTTAAATTCCCAGGGGCGAAAATCTTTTTTGTTTAAGAACACAGTGGATTTATTGGGAAATTCCGAGGTTGCGCTTTTTTTATACACCCTGTATATTAGCGCTTCAAGAATCTGTGTACTCATATCTTGACAAAGGGGCTTGCCCCGAAACGTTGATGTTTAATAAAGTTTTAAAGTTTTTATCATGATGTTTTTATAAATGTTTTTAAACTTGAGAAGGAGGATTCTTGACAAATATATATATATATATATATATATATATATATATATATATATATATATATATATATATATATATATATATATATATATATATATATATATATATATATATATATATATATATATATATATATATATATATATATAGCAAAGTGAAAAGGTGGTAAACTGCCAAGAATTTAGTGACGAGATACTGACGTTTTCGAGCGGAGCCCTTCATCAGAGTAAGACGAGATGAAATAAAATAAATAGGGCTTATATAATGCCAAAAGTGTGTCACAGGTAGAAAGTAGCCAATCAAATGCACGGGAAATAAACTAACTAATAATTAATGAGATGGGAAAAGTTAAATCATTTGCTATTTTTAAAGTCGATCAATAAGCAGACTGAGGGGGTGGGGAAATGACAGGTCCAATATTCAAGGGGATTAGGCGATAATAATAGAAGCAAAGACTTGAAAAGCAATGAAAGTGCATAAGCTAATAATAAAAAGTTCCAAGCAAACTAAAATAATAAAAAACTTTTAGAAAGTTAAATAAAAGAAAAACGTTCGTTAAGACCAAGAGGATGTGTGGTGCCAAGTTTAAAAATGAGACGCTTTTCTTGCCGCTTGCGGTTATCGTTGCCACCGGAAATGGGAAGGATGGCACAGACTTTCATCTCTGAAACCAAATGGTTGGAGCTGTTGAAATGGCGGGCTACAGGTTTGTCACCATCATTGATCCTCACGGAACGAAGATGTTCAGCAAACCTGTCTGAAAGGCGTCGCCCAGTTTCACCGATGTAGATTTTAGGGCATTTATCGCAAGAAATGCAATAAATTATGTTGGTGGACGTGCATGAAAAAGCATGACGGATTGTGTGGTCGAATTTGGAGGCAGTAATAACTGTAGTGGGATTGAGAAAAGCGCATGTGTTACAGCGGGAACGGCCGCAAGAAAATGTTCCCGCTGGTGCCGAGGTATTTTGTTACAAAAAAGATCTCATTTCCATCTTTTTTTGTCCAACGTGGTTACCCTACCAACCTTTTAGACCTCGCCGTTCAGAAAGCTTTTCTCGTCCCCCGTTCAGACGCCCTTGAACCATCTTTGGAACGAGTTTCAAACAATAAAATTCCTTTAGTTCTAACATTTCATCCTTTCAATTTTAAAGTTAAAAATATTATTAATCGGAATTTTCACATTTTACAAAATGATCCTGAGACGTCAGCCATTTTCACCGACAACCCTTTGGTATCTTTTCGCCGTAATAAAAACATTCGTGACTCCTTAGTACATAGTGCCCTTAAACAAAATACCTCGGCACCAGCGGGAACATTTTCTTGCGGCCGTTCCCGCTGTAACACATGCGCTTTTCTCAATCCCACTACAGTTATTACTGCCCCCAAATTCGACCACACAATCCGTCATGCTTTTTCATGCACGTCCACCAACATAATTTATTGCATTTCTTGCGATAAATGCCCTAAAATCTACATCGGTGAAACTGGGCGACGCCTTTCAGACAGGTTTGCTGAACATCTTCGTTCCGTGAGGATCAATGATGGTGACAAACCTGTAGCCCGCCATTTCAACAGCTCCAACCATTTGGTTTCAGACATGAAAGTCTGTGCCAACCTTCCCATTTCCGGTGGCAACGATAACCGCAAGCGGCAAGAAAAGCGTCTCATTTTTAAACTTGGCACCACACATCCTCTTGGTCTTAACGAACGTTTTTCTTTTATTTAACTTCCTAAAAGGTTTTTATTATTTTAGTTTGCTTGGAACTTTTTATTATTAGCTTATGCACTTTCATTGCTTTTCAAGTCTTTGCTTCTATTATTATCGCCTAATCCCCTTGAATATTGGACCTGTCATTTTTCCCACCCCCTCAGTCTGCTTATTGATCGACTTTAAAAATAGCAAATGATTTAACTTTTCCCATCTCATTAATTATTAGTTAGTTTATTTCCCGTGCATTTGATTGGCTACTTTTTACCTGTGACACCCTTTTGGCATTATATAAGCCCTATTTATTTTATTTCATCTCGTCTTACTCTGATGAAGGGCTCCGCTCGAAACGTCAGTATCTCGTCACTAAATTCTTGGCAGTTTACCACCTTTTCACTTTGCTATATATTCAAAACACTGTCTACGCAGCACTCTACTATATATATATATATATATATATATTTATATATTATATTATTATTATTATTATTATTATTTATATATATATATATATATATATATATATATATATATATATATATATATATATATATATATATATATATATATATATATATATATATATATATATATATATATATATATATATATATATATATTATATATATATATATATATATATATATATATATATATATATATATATATATATATATATATATATATATATATATATATATATATATATATATATATATATATATATATATATATATATATATATATATATATATATATATATATATATATATATATATATATATATATATATATATATATATATATATATATATATATATATATATATATATATATATATATATATAATATATATATATATATATATATATATATATATATATATATATATTGCAGAACTGGTTTACAATAGACTATAGAGTGCTCAATACCTTGACGGTAGAGCGAGATATATTTATTAGATGATTAACGTTGTTACTCGGGTAGCAACGTTAATCATCTAATATATATATATATATATATATATATATATATATATATATATATATATATATATATATATATATATATATATAAATATATATATATATATATATATATATATATATATATATATATATATATATATTATATATATATATATATATATATATATATATATATATATATATATTAGATGATTAACGTTGCTACCCGAGTAACAACGTTAATCATCTAATAAATATATCTCGCTCTACCGTCAAGGTATTGAGCACTCTATAGTCTATTGTAAACCAGTTCTGCAATATATATATATATATATATATATATATATATATATATATATATATATATATATATATATATATATATATATATATATATATATATATATATATATATATATATATATATATATATACCGTACATAGTGGGTCCCGAGCCGTACATAGTGGGTCCCAAGTCCACAGTTACCATAAAGCCATATGGTGATAGCCGGTAGGGCACATTGTATACTTTCATGTATATATATATATATATATATATATATATATATATATATATATATATATATATATATATATATATAATATATATATATATATATATATATATATATATATATATATGTAAAATTTATAGGAAAGTGTTTTTAGTTTGACAACGAAAGAAGAAGTAAATAACCGGCACTCATTTCAGTTTGCTTATCGCACTAACGTTTTCACTTTATTAAGCTCTTCAGGTGCATATGACATATGAGTGGTTTTCCTAGTATTTATTTTAATTATTGAGTATCAATATCATGCATTACGTCATTACATTCCTAAGAAAGTCATTTTACTCTAACTATAATTACGGAATGCGTTTGTATTATTTTGTTAATGCTATTGTTCTCTA
Source organism: Chrysogorgia sp. JL179-B06 (assembly GCA_035772405.1). Taxonomy (NCBI): domain Eukaryota; kingdom Metazoa; phylum Cnidaria; class Anthozoa; order Scleralcyonacea; family Chrysogorgiidae; genus Chrysogorgia; species Chrysogorgia sp. JL179-B06. Next base: position 2,323,880 of record JAYKKM010000094.1, on the reverse strand, counting down.
TTGTTTTGTCGGCATGTTTTGCCGCAGTATGACATCATCGTTGGTTAAGATCCTAGTGATTTGAATTTAAGTCTGGTTGTAGAAAATTTATAATATCCTGTTCTTTAGATTCTCTAAATAGTCGGTTCGTATTCTGACATTGATAGATCGGCATTATTTTGAATTCTCCAGTGTTACATCTTGTTAGATGTTCGCTCACCGCTAAATGTCTATATCTCTCGTGATTGATTTGTTCTCTGTGCAGCGTAACTCTTTTCCGCAAAGGTTCTGTTTGGCCGATGTAAAAACTGTGACATTTAACGCAAATTATAACGTAAATAATATTTCTTGCTTTGCAGTTCATCGCGGACTTGATTTCCCACCTTTTTCCGTTTTTAAAAATTATGCTATTACCAGTAATTAGGACATCACACCTTGCTTCTTCACATTTGGTTACAGTTTTCAAATTTGGAATTTCTGTTAGGAACTCTGCTTGCGTGAGATATCTCTTTAAGTTTATATCTCTTCGTGAGATATCTCTTTATATTATTGATATATATATATATATATATATATATATATATATATGCCGTATATATATATATATATATACCGTATATATATATATATATATATATATATATATATATATATATATATATATATATATATATATATATATATATATATATATATATATATATATATATATATATATATATATATATATATATATATATATATATATATATATTATATATATATATATATATATATATATATATATATATATATATATATATATATATATATATATATATAAATATATATATATATATATAGTTGTAAAAACTTAAATGTTTGTTGTTACTCGGAGTTTCACGCCGTTGGACGATATATATATATATATATATATATATATATATATATATATTATATATATATATATATATATATATATATATATTTAATTGATATATGAGAGGATTTAATATTGACAAATACATATATGGAAAAAGTGACTCCCCCAACCGGGAATCGAACCCTGGTCTCCGAATCAACGTTTCGTCGCTCTGACCTTTGAGCTAATGAGACACGGTCAGAACAGTCAGTGATTTTTCCATATACATATTAAATTCGTCGCTTTCACTTAACACCAACAGGCAGACATCGCATCTAACCATAATGTGGAGAAAGGTCTCTCGAGCGTACTTCCCTGTTCTGACCGTGTCTTAGCTCAAAGGTCAGTGCGCCGAAACGTTGATTCGGAGACAAAGGGTTCGATTCCCGGTTGGGGCAGTCACTTTTTCCATATATGTATTTGACAATATTAAATCCTCTCATATATCAATTAATTATTATTATTAAAGCCCTCTGTATACAAGAAGTTGTGTATCGCTTCGCTACTTTGGGAGTACTTTTTCCATATATGTATATATATATATATATATATATATATATATATATATATATATATATATATATATATATATATATATATATATATATATATATATATATATATATATATATATATATATATACAATATATATACATATATATTACAATCTACAGACGTGTTTCGCTCCAAGCGATTGCCGGTGACAACCGCTTGTGGGACAAACAGCGGTCATGCGCACATCTAGAGAGCGTGGAGCGGTGGGAGCGGTGTAGGACCAGAGTGCTCAAACTATACCACAAGGGTAGTGGGCGTTGCATTATCGCTAAAGGACACCTACACCAACATCACAGAGTGCTCAACAACACCGCAAGTGAAGGAGCGTAATAGTACAATCTACAAATGATGTTACTACTCCGAGTTTCATCCACGATCTTTGAGATATTATAGTCCAACGACCTACCAATGAGCTACACGGTCAAGTCCGACAGAGGTCTGGGGTTTATGATTAAACTAAAACTACTATCTGAAAGGTCTCGGGTACGAAACCCAACCACCGCAAGCATATTTTTCTGCTTACGCGATTTTAACTCGAGAACATTTCATCATATTATTTTGCGCGGACCCCCGGTCGAGATTAAGTTGACTTGTTAACATGCATCCATGGACAAGTTAACTGAAATTAGGCATATATGGTTTCATAATATTCTTTTATCAGACATTAAGGAAATTTTTAACATAAACGAATGCTATCGTGCTCTTCCGTTTCATAAGTAAATACGTATTTTTAACCAATGTCTAACAATATTCCACTTCTTACGATTTTCCTGTCCACATGAAACTTGTTTACGTTTCTCTCTCCAACCAATGAAAACCAAATTCCATTCATAACGTATTTCCGGTTAACATACGACTAAGTGATCTATAGTTGTACCATACCTCTTTATACATTGCAACCAAAATAAATCATATATTAAATATCTCGTGTTATTCACTTTGACCGAACCTGCCCCATTGTTACGTTTCAATAGAAATGTGATGTATTGACACTGCGTCTACATCCCGTTTTACTAATACCAACTAAGGTTGGTATTGCTGCGTCTTAAATCGTAACTACTAGAATCATTAACATGGTGAAAAGCTGATTTAGACAAATAGGAACTTCATTGTGTTGAATTTTATGGAGTGAGAGAGAGCGAGAAAGAGAGAGAGAGAGAGAGAGAGAGAGAGAGAGAGAGAGAGAGAGAGAGAGAGAGAGAGAGAGAGGGGAGAGAGAGAGATAGAGAGAGAGAGGGGAGAGAGAGAGAGTGAGAGAGAGAGAGAGAAAAAACGTTAAAAATACTTTGCTTCAATAGCAATACTATTTAAATAAACAAGGCGTGAATAAATTAGTTTACATGAAGTGGTAATCCTATGGAAATATTAAAATACTATTCAGATAGCCCGTATAATTATTATTTTTTTAATTTGTAGAAGTTGAAAAGTCTGTTCAAGCAGTAAAATTAAAGCTCTGGGACGAAAATCACTGACGACAAGAAATGAAGTGGTTCTCTGTTCGTCCTTGTCTTTATTTTGCTTTCGTCACACTTACTCTTGTTACTTTCTTCTTTGCCGATGTTTACAAAACCTATTTTCCCGCGCAAAGACTGGAATCCTTGAAGGATTTTGAAAATTTCTTGAAAGACTGGTGCCGCTTCCGACAACTACGAACAAACCTCGACGCTGTGATAGGTCCTTGCAAGGACCAGATCAGATGGGATTCCCGGAAACCAGGTGTCCCAACGAATGCCAACAAGAGTTTCATTGCTTCTTGGGACCTGAAGTCTGCAGGAGAATTCAGCCGCTTTTTTATCCAAACGGTTTCTAGTAATGGGCAACTGAAGACAACTGGTGGGGACTGGTGGAGAGTTATGATCCGTGGTAACGCGAGTACAAAGCCAGCGGTATTTGACCTCGGCAATGGCACATACGAGGTCCTGTTTTTGCTCGTGGAGCCTGGTGCCTATGACGTAGAAATCGTGCTTGATTATACTTTGTGCAACGGTTTCCGAGATCCGCCCGAGAACTGGTTTATACTTGGTAAGGTTTTGATGTTGAATGCTGCGCGGGTTACATGCAAGAGGGTTACACCTAGGGAGAGGTAGTCCCCCTCTCAACTGGCCTATTATAAACCATCGAACAGGATGACACAACTGAGTTATCTTGTTTTGGACACACTGTATCTGTAAAGTCATATTATTCACCGTCTATGTGAATAGACCTTATTCAAATAATATTATTTTAAAAGCATATAAATTGGCCCTTATGAACTCATTTTCGTGTACGAAATTGAAAAGGATTCTTACATTAAAACGAGGCCATAAGGGTCATATGCATATAAAATAATTTTAAATTGTCTGCAATTTATGAATAAGGTCCATAGTGATGCCTATTTACTGAATGCGAAGCGTCCAGGTAAATATATTAGGATATACCAAAACAAGTTGATGAAAATTAGGGGAATAGCAGAGCGCACAGATGACGTAGGTTGTTGATGTTTGTCCGGATTTACCATGAAATCTAAGTCCTAAACAATAGGAAATGAGTAATTTGGGAATTCTTCAGACTACATTTTAGTTTGTTTGTCCGCATTTTGGGTTTAAAAATAGAATGTACATATGCGCATTGTCGAATTGTCCCGAGTGTGACGTTGCATTGTATTTGGATATTTTTTTACCAGTTTTGAAAGCTAGAAGTGATCTCAAACTTGAGCAAAGCAAGGCAAAAGACCAGTGAATTTTAGCTCAAATATCACATTGAAATACTGTAAATGAATTAAAATCTGGATAATTGTTTGCTACTCAAGCTTTTAACGCAAACTCAGAAAATGTTTCTGAGCCCAGACGGGAATCGAATCCGCAACCTTCATGATCTCCAGTTAGATGCTCTAACCATTGAGCTACCAGAGCTCAGATGGCAGAACTATGGCTACGTTGCGTATAACTAGTTCGTACGTGCGACATACGTACTGCTAATTCAGCAGTCACGATATGTCTGTATATCTTATCAGAATATATTGAATGTGACTTGCAGCTTGGTTATATGTGGTAAACCTAAGCCACTGGACTGGCACAAGAGCAGTGGGTACGAGGTTGCAGTAGTGTTCATGATCAGGCATGCCAGCAGAATGATGCTAGAAATTTTCTAGAGCATAGAGGATCAAATAAATAGAATGTAGAATCTAAACCACGTATCAAGCTATAAGGCCTGTTCTAAACGTCGAACTTATCATGTGGCGAACCTAATACATATTAAGTCGCCTCTGGCTGAGGCGTCATACACGATTCTCATTCTTGTCGTCTCAGCAGACTTTCGGACCACGCTTTTGTGTGGGATGTAGAACTCTCGTGGCTGCGAGACGGTCTTGAAATTGTTCCTGTATATGATCGCATTGTACGGTTCTGTCACGCCGTCTCTTTGAAGCTTCCTGCTCAGATTCTGAAGACGCTTGAGGCTACCATTCTTGTTCCAAGGTAAATCAGTTTCGTACCAGCGTTGTGGGTCACGCTTCAACTGTTCCTTGAACACATCGAAAACGGTCGACTGATCGTGTTCTGGTTTGTCTTCTAATCCGAGGATGCCATTTACTTCGACGACTACGATGGGGAAAACACCTTCGCTCTTCTGGTTTGTTGTCATGGCAACGTTCTTTCGACAGCATCTTTCGTTGTCGTCTTCTCCTTGGAATCATTGATTGAAGTGTGATGTCTTCTATCGCAATGTTGACATGACGTCTTGCTTGGGCATTCTGATGCTCTGTGGTGTGCTGAAGTGCAGCTAAAACATATTAATCTTCTTTTCACCATTATCTGCTTGCGGTCCGGAACTGTTGCGAATTTCGAACATTCGTTGGCCTTGTGATTCCTGTCGTCGCAGTAAGCACATCCACGTGGTTTTCTGTCGCGATGACGGGCTTGAAACAGCTTATCTTTCTCTTCGCGTTTGTCGCCGCCTTGATCTTGCTCTCGCTCTTCTTTGTTTTCAACTGGATTTCTTCTTGACCACTGTCTAAGAGCCTCGGCCAGTTTAGCGAAGTCCCATTTCTCCCAATCCGGGTCTGTGCGAACCAAGTCACCTCGTATGTCTGGCAACTTGTCCAGGGTCATCGAAACTGCGCCGTTGATTTGGTCCAAGCCTTACAAACCATATAAAAGCTCGACCGAATGCATTAATTTCTCGCTGAAATCATGAATCTTTCTTGGGTTGGCGCTTGTAATCGTCGGCAGGTCTAAGATCTCTCGACTATAGGCTTTGAATATTTCCGTTGCGTTTCCATATTTATCTTGAAGAAGACTCTTTGCGCGGTTATATCCTTCCGCCGTGAAGGGAAGTGATTCTACGGTTCTTCTTACCTTGGGGTCGAAAAGTTCGCGAAGATACGTAAACTTCGTGATAGGCGAAGCTTTACTTTTCTCAATGTTCTCATTGAACTGTCACCAGAATCTTGGCCAGTCCATATATGAACCGTCGAATTTCGTAATAACCAGCTATGGCAATTTTGCTTGGTTTGGAGATTCGCCTTCCGACGCACTTTCTTTCGACGTGTCTGAAGCTTTAGTTTCGTCTCTAAGAGCTTCATCTCGAGCTGTAATTTATCCTCGCGTTCGATGGACTCTTGCTTTTTTCTATTTCCGTCTAACCATTCTTTCGTCGTTCGGACGTGGCCATCTGCGTCGGCTAGCCTTATGTTTATCTCGGCGTTCCACTCTGTCACTTCTTCTTTTGCCTCGATTTTCGTAGCTTCTACATCTCGTCGTAGATTGTGGACTTCATTAATCACCGCTCGGAGGGTAGCCTGGTGTCTTGTAATTGTTTCTTCATCAGAACTTGTTATAACCTCGCCGGTTCGTTCTGTTGTAATGCGCAATTGTATTAACTTCGTCTCGAGCGACGCCATCTCGATAGACGTTGGAGGTGCCACTAATCACTAGTGTCGGGGATTGCCTCCTCGAATTCGCCCAAAACTTCACAAGTAAACAATCACTGGTTTTGAATACATTTATTCAAGATACTAAGTTATACTTCGCTCACAATACACGCTTCCCGTCACAATCTCACTCACACACAAGAGTCTCGGTTCACTCTCTGATTACATACCAAACACTTCTATTATTATTCTTATCTTATTGGCTACTTTGTTCTTCCGTTTACGTAAGACGTGTTCGTAATCATTCAACACTATTTAATCTAACACCTATTTAATCTAACACCTATCTTAATGTGTCTCTCACACGTTAACGAGATAACCTGGTTTCCGACAGGCATACGTTAAAGCAGTTTTTTTTCAAACATATCCCTCAACCTATTAACAATTGAGCGGTACATTATGATGGCCCAGCAATTACAAATAGACTTGACGTACGACGGTACATCTCTTTTACCCGAACACGCCCCAACGAGGTATCTTGGATATACTCCGTTTACCTCCTCTTCGGCAGAGTGCTGATTGAAAGTAGCACTAGCTCTGATGGAGACCGACGAAGGAGAAACTCTGCATGGGTTAAGGGCGGGATGTGCCATTACGCTCGCCCTCTCAACAACGGGACACAAAGACATATACGGCCCTGTGTTATTTGCAGCTTAGCAAAGGTTTCCCATCCTGCGCATCCGCCAAGTTGGCCACAACAGATCAACCTATCAACGGTAGCTATGGAATGGCAAGATCTTTATACCTTAAAACGTTTTGTCCGTGCTTGTCCGGCGGACATATCGAGCCGAAAATGTTCGGGGTCGCAATCATCGAACCACGAGGATCATGAGTAATGTAAAAATAGCAGGTTGGGGGATTTGAATTAGGAGCGAGATTGGGATATTGAGTTTTGGAAGTTCAAGAGTACGGCTCTCTTAGGTGGGCCAGGTATAGTCAGAGGGTTGAGTGAAACAGGATCTGGAAAAAGGTCAATTTTCCCATATCTTCGAGTAAAAATGAGTGTGAAGGAGAGTGTTGGGAAATAGAATACTATTTACAACACTCGAAAACAAAGCACGATATATAAACAAAGAACCTAATGCATTATAAATACAGAAGAGGGTGTGTACATAAGGCCGGGTCCCTAGCGAATATAAATGGTAATTAATCATTTATCGAATCTTGTGAGTTTGTGGCACCTACGTCACAACCGAACACGTTACGGAAAACAGCGAACGTTTGCCGAGATCGTGGTCAGGCGCTACTTCACTCGATCGGCTCATGTGGTTTAATCAGCTAATACCAGGTAAATTTGTCTTTAAGATTTAACCAAGTAATTGTCGTATATCGAGATCTAGTATTGAACCTTGTTGTTTATCGGAACCATTTGCAAATCTCGTTGCAAATGACCGACTTCACCGACAGTCTAACATTATTTTTCATAAGAGATTTATATGGCATTCCACACCCATTGTTACTGGGTACCCATTGTTTCCACACCCGTTGTTACTTGGTTATTCAGTTGGCAAATTGTGAGATAACTTCACACTTATTGAGACGCAAGCCGATCAAAGTGAATCTGCTGAAAGCGCAGACTGGATATTGAACCAAAATCTGGACATTCGACCAAAATCTGGATATTCAACCAAAATCTAATCAACCAAAATTTGAACATACAACCAAAATCTGGACAGTTTTACTTTTTACGCTTTCCTCAAATCTCGCAACATCCTGCGTGTTTGGATCAACACGGATATTCTGTAAAGTAATTGCAATGTAGCTAGTAGCCTCGATCATATATAATACGCTGTTATCTCGATAATATATTTATTTACAATATCGTGCTTCTATTTTTGTTTCATATTTTAAGCTGCATTGTTCAGTTATGTCTCATGTCATCAGACACATGTACGCATTACGTACCTATTTTTTCACTCAGTCTCGTATCAGCGCCAAGGAGAAGAAAGGAACGGCTCATCCAGTCCCACCCATGGAAATTCGTGTGCCAAAGGGCGGTCCACCTTCTCCAAAGGCGCTCGATCAATTTTCCCATATCTTTGAATAACAATGAGTGTGAAGGAGAGTGTTGGGAAATAGAATACTGTGCCGAGTCTATGTTCGCTTTACATAGTTCCGCGTTCTGGACACGAAACACAATGACACGAAACACAAAGTCAAGATTAGTGTGCTGCCTCCCCGAGGGTCGGCAGCAATAAAGCATTATCGTAAGACTTAGTATTAGTATCAGTATTAGGTGTAGGGTTAGGTTTAGGGTTAGGACTATGTTTTAAATTCGGGATATTTATATGAAACGTCAGCCTATATTTGTATATTGCTCCTATGTAAACATCGCAGTTTGAACTGAATTGGCAACAACGTTCGTCTCCTGGGGTAGAGTATAAACATTTTGAGCCACTGTATCATGATATCACTAAAGAAATACTTCATGGTTTTCCGTTTAAAGAAACGTTCTATACTAATTTAGATTCTCTTATAATCGTATATTCGTCGGACAATGTTGTACGTCTTCCTTAAGTTTTTTAAACCAAGTTAAACTTCGCCGTAAATAAAAAATAAAAATAAATATAATAAATATAATAAATATAAAAAATTAAGCAAGGGGGAGCAGAGATGGGAGCTGTTTTTGCTCATTGACCATTCTTACTTTGTTAAACTACTTTTCCATTGACAATATGTAGATATAGATGAAGAGGAAATGTTATATAATAATATCTTGTTTGTTAATTTCTGTATAACAATAGGAGATTCACAAGGTAGGAATCAACAAAATAGAGCGTTGAAGGGACGCGCCAAGGACGATTATCTACTCGAGCGTTTTCAGAGAGGAAGGAAGCTAATGATAAATATACGTTTGGAAACTGGAAAAGGTAATTGCTGTTGAGTTACGCAAAGACGGTAATGGAAGAGAGAGGGGAGGGGATAGGGAAGTAAAGAGAGAAAGCGAGAGGACAACCAAGTGAGAGGGCAAGCGTAAGTGAAAGGAAGAGGGAAGGGAGAGGGGAAGGGAGAGGGGAAGGGAGAGGGGAGGGGAGGGGAGAGGGGAGGGGAGAGGGGAGGGGAGAGGGGAAGGGAGAGGGGAAGGGAGAAGGGAAGGGAGAGGGAAGGGAGAGGGAGAGGGGAAGGTAGGGGAAGGGAGAGGGGAAGGGAGAGGGGAAGGGAGAGGGGAAGGGAGAGGGGAAGGGAGAGGGGAAGGGAGAGGGGAAGGGAGAGGGGAAGGGAGAGGGGAAGGGAGAGGGGAAGGGAAGAGGGGAAGGGAGAGGGGAAGGGACAAGGGAAGGGACAGGGGAAGGGAGAGGGGAAGGGAGAGGGAGGGAGAGGGGAAGGGACAGGGGAAGGGACAGGGGAAGGGACAGGGGAAGGGACAGGGGAAGGGACAGGGGAAGGGACAGGGGAAGGGACAGGGGAAGGGGCAGGGGAAGGGACAGCGGACGGGAAGAGGGGAAGGGAGCAGTGGAGGGTAGATGGAAAGAATTGGGAGAGGGAAGGATTTTTTCGGGCAAGGGGAAAGGAGATGAAGGTCAAGGGGAGTGGGAGACGAGGAGTGCGAGGAAAAGAGAGAGAATAAGTAAAACAGATATAGAGATGTGGGAGAGGAAAGGAGTGGAATAACTTAACGTACATTAATCCAAAGTCATTTCCAGAGAAACCATGACCAAAATCAATCTCTTCTATTACTAGGTTTGTACATGTTTCACACTTTGGCCAATAAATCTCTTCTTGGTATTGACTTAAGCTGCGGTATGAAGTGTAATATGATATGGGATGGATATGGAAGATGGAATGATGGAATTTGGAAATCCTATTTAAAAGGTGTGTGTTGTTTTCTGTAATATTATTCCGACAGAGGAGACGAAATGAAAATTATTTCTTGTGGAGAATCCAGAAGATGGAAAAGTGGGTAAGGAGGGAATGGGAGGGAGAGGGAATGAAGATGAGCGGTATTGCGTGAAATGAGTGGAGTTAAATAGAAAGAGTGGGCGGATGGTCAGGCGAATGAACGAACGTATGGATCATTGAGAGATGGATGTATGGAAATTCCTATAAATATTCTTTGATTATTACAGCTAAACGTCCTGAAACTAACAATCAGACATCAACTGTTAACAAATATGACACCCTTATGATTTACGGCGACTCTCATGGCCGCCGGATGTTTAACGAAGTCAAGAATACAACATTATGTCAATCGATTTTTAAATCATGCAAATCTAGCATTAATTGGGTGTACAACACCATAGCAGTCAAAAAAATTAAAGATGAGTTGGACTTCGACTACAGAAAGATAACAAACGACATGGGGAGTGTCCTGAAGAAGCTAGAAATATCTGAAAATAGCGTGATGGTACTAAATCTTGGCATCCACTACTTGTTGACTACCAACCTCTCAAACTACCAAAAACTGCTTCGTGGTGTGGTTGGCTTGTTCAAGGGAAATGCAGAGAAGAGAAGGCTACCCGTTAGAATGATTTGGAAAACTACTCCTCCGGTCAGCAAAGAGCACACTGTCAAACAAAATATCTTCTTAGATAAATGGAGATTTATGACCAACCCGGTAATCTTTCTTATACTTTTTAACATAAATATACGAGATTGACTAATGGAAGGTGCTTTTAATGATAAATGAATTATCAAAATTTGATACCAGGGTCCAGTTATTCAGTTATATATTAGCTCTAATGCCGGTTTAAAATTTATTCGAATTTTTATTTTGGGACGTTTTGTCAGACAACTTAAGTTCAAACGTTTTAGAACAAAGCCTCTCTATATATGTATATAAGGTCGGAAATGAAAAGTTGAAAACCTTCATAGATGGGGAAATGGTGGGAACCATAGATACATATAAATAGATACATGTAGATATATAGATATTAGTAAGAGATAAAGCCCGAGAACGAGGGATTTATGTAAGAGACTCGAACGTCCGGATTTATGCTATATAAAGCCCCGAGGGCGAGGGCTTTATATAGCATAAATCACGACGTTTGAGGGATTTATCTGACTTATTTCATGATTGAGGAGGTTTTCAAACAAAATGTTGTCTATTTTTGTCACCTTGGACAAAGATTTTCCTAGTTTTTCCTTCATTTCTTATCTAATTAGTATTCATAGGGCTTTATGCTGGTGGAAGGTTTGATAGAAGGACAGGATAAGGTGGTAAGAGGAGCAAAGGTTAGAATAATCACGAATGGGAAGGATAGAGTACGAATAGAGTGTGTTCAAATTATGTCAAATTTGCAAATGTTATAACTGACGATTCTTGAAGAATAAAATAAAGAAAGAAGAATAATCTCCCAACTGTATTTCTGCCTTACCTTTACTATTTACCTTTGAGCGATGGAACTCTCGCAAGTTCAGCAAATATTCCTTTCTCCACCCTTTTCAATCTCGTACCAAGATACCTGAACCGCGGTTCACTACAGCTCTTCTCACTAGCAACATAGCCTGGCTCTGTGGTCTCCTCAGGTATAGATTTAATTCGCCTGCCGTAAATCAAGTGAGAAGGTGATGTTAACACTTCCTCTTCTATCTCATTATATTCATACGTCAATGGTCTACAGTGCTTGTTTCTACTTCTACAAGAACAGTTTGCAACTCGTCCAACTCACGTTCCTTGATGTGTTTCACTTTGTTGCATGCTTCATGTGGATGGTTTACTCTGCAGAATGCTCAGTCATCTTCTCCACCTCTCACGAACAAGGCGCTGTTTGTACTCGGGTCTCGTTCTTTCCCCCAATAACGGCTCTGGTGGAATTCGTATGCTGTGTTCAAGCTAATGTTGTGTTCCTCTCTGGACTCCACTTATTTCAAAAGAGCGTCTAACAATTATTTCGAGGACCAATCAATAACGTTCAACTGTTCAGCATTGTTCTCCGTTAACACGGATTGCAGTTGCTGGCAGCTGCGGGTCGTTTTCCGCGACTTCTGCAACAGTTGTCTTCTTCAGAACCTCATCCGCATCCCCCATAAGCTCTAGTATGGCGTCATCGAGATTCTTTAATATTTCTAGCTGTTCTACAAGTGAAGCCTTTAAATGCTCAAGTTGAAAAACTGGTCGACTGCTATCTGTCATTTTCTCTTCAGTTTGGGATATCAACTTCTTCGTGTTCATTCGATGATCACCTCGGATTTTTCGTTTCTTTCCTAAATCGGACATTTTCCAGTTGCGCTATTTCCGTCTGACATTGTCTCGAAGGTTTGCGCTATCACAACTATCCGGCTCGAAGGACCACTTTTACAACATTTGCGTATTTGTTTTTATCAGTTCGTTTTCATCTGTCATCGCCCCATCGGTATGACTAATCCTATTTGTTTACATAATTAATATGCTTCAATTTATGTATCATAATATTTGTTGACATAAATGTGGTTAACTATTTCGTCCGGTTCTATATTGACATATTTTATCCGGCAGGGCTTTACAGAAACTATTTACAATCATTTAAAATCATTTACAAGTTATAAGTAAAATCTATGCTGATTAAATATTAAATGTATCTCTAAAGTTACTGAAAACCACGAAGTCTAAAGCATCGGGTGCTTTCCAGAACGAGCAAATGTTCTTTAACTCTTTCCTGTCCGGCACAGTGAAAAGGGGTCATAGAAGACCCTCGAAATCGTCAATCGAAAAACACGGCACACGTAACGCAAGATTAAAAATTGAAATTCGACAAGCGCCAGGCACATGAGATTCACTCACACGCCAAGTTTGATTGGATTTCAATAAACAACTCAAGATTGTGTAATATGGCCTATGACGTCACTAGTTGTACCCACCATTAGGATGAATCAGTAAATGAAGCATATCTTCAAAAATATTGAGCAAAATTGTTTTAAACTTTACACAAGTATACAGGTCACTAAATTGAATATCCCCACGTCAACTTTATCGTTACCATAGCAATAAGTAAAAATGTTCTATTTTCCACCATGCCCTACAAAGATTTTGACTCGAAGTTGCTCTGTTTTGTTGGCCATACTATTGAAAATATACCTCACTGATCAACAGTTAAATATTGGTTTAGAAAAGGCAGAATATAAACAAGTTTATGAGAGGAATAAAGGAGTCTGGGAACTAATCTGTTACCGTGGCAACGATAACGTTTACGTGGGTTATTCAATTTAGTGACCTATATACTTGTGCAAAGTATCAAGGAATTTTTTTTAATAGTTTTGAAGATATGCTTCATTTTCTGATTCGTAATAATGGTGGGTACAACTAGTGACGTCATAGGTCATATTACACAATCTTGAATAACTCGAGAACGAGATAAGGTATGAAAGAACTACAAACGCCATTCTTTATCGGTTGAGGAGCTCGTTTAAATAAAGCAATAAAAAGTAATTTCAATGTTCGTTTCATAAACACTGTGATACCTTAAAGGTTTTGAGCGAAAGGCTCTCTTTCAAATTCCAATCTAAGATTTTAAACAATTTAGCTGTGGAGTCACGTTTGCGAGTTGAACAGTTATAAATTACTGAGCGTTTACGAAATTTATCACAAAGATAGCCCGGAGCAAGATTATTCACACATCAGTTTATAGATGGTGTCTCTGAGGTATAGTAGTTTTTCAATTGGCAGCCAGTTAAGCTGGCGTAGAAGCGAACTTACGTGATCATATTTCGTAACAATTTTACATGCAAAGTTTTGTACTAGCTAAAGTTTCTTTATGTTGGAAGTGGACGTATTTGACAACACCTCAGAGAAATAAAGCAAGTTACTGAAAACTAACGATGTAATAATTAATGAAAGAGTTTTTGTATCAAAGATATATTTAACACGGTTAATATGACATAACTTGTGTATACAGGAATAAACGAGTTTTGAGATGTGACTGTCGTTCGTAAGTGAGAATCTCAAATATGACACTTATATCTTTGGCGGAAACAGCCGATTCAAGAGACATTAATTCCCAGGAGGGACACAGACGGTTTAGCGGGCTTTGCCTGGTTCCAATAACGAGGAACTTTAATTGCCTTATCTGGGTTTATTAGGAGATGGTTTTCGCAACACATGTTGCGACACTGTGCAGGTCTTGATCTAGTTTTCTGACTGCTTGATCCGCCTCCGACAGAGGAAAAGACAGGTAAACATTCGAGTCATCAACGTACAAATCAAGACAGGCTTGAAATGGATGGAAAATTGATTATGTAGATACAGAATAATGATGGCGAAAGATTGCGTCTTGAGGTATCCAATATTGGCAAAGCGTCTGATAGGGTGGAGTCAATGCGCATTGACTTGGAGCCATACGTCATATTATAGCTCTTAAACCAGTTCAATGTTGTTGATGAAGCACCGACATTAACGATAGTTTATGAAGTAATCTATGATGGTTGATACTATTGAAGACTTTCGAAAGATCTAACAATATTAGAGCGGTAAGCTTCTTCTTGTCCATGGCCTTTAAGATGGTGTCTGTAATGTAAATGTTTAAAGTCTCTGTGGAGTAGAGCTTCATGTTTCCACTTTAGTGCGAAGACAGCTGAATGTTGTTGACAAGATAGACGCCAAATTGTTCGCGAACAATCTTTTCGCACACTTTATAGAAGCTACGGCAAGAAGGGATAGCGGGCGGTTGTTTGATGCCATTTCGTGATCTCGCTCTTTGGGATGGGAAGAACTTCCGCCTCCTCCCATGCAATTACAAGGGAGCAGTTGATTATCTTTATAAGAAGTTCCAGGATGAGAGGAAGACTGTCCTTGATGACCCGAGCGCCTATTTTGACCAACAGGACTTGTTTGAAGGCAGGGATGAAATAACCCGTCTTCACAGGTCACTGTCTTAAAGCTGAAGAGGTCGTCAGAGGGTAAAACAGTAATTTCTGGGGGAGATTCTTGGAAGGCGATGTTGTTCACTTTTGCCAGACGCGCAGACGTATTGGCCGCGTTTCTGCCAACGGAGATTTCCATTTTTGCAAAGATGCTCAAAGTTTTTAGCCTTGAATTTATATTTTGCTATAATATTGATAAAAGTGATTGTACAGTACTTATTTTGGTGTTGTAAAATCGCAACAGAATTTTTTATTGCAGTTACCCAATCGGCAATGTCTCTTATGATTCATATGTGACTTCATATACATAACAATAATCTCATAATATGCTACATAACAATAGTCTCATGTCTCTTCCCGCAATTCATCCATCTTACAAATGTCAACAAATACAATCGAAGAAGAAGAATAATACCTCCAGTAACGATAAATAACAGACTTAAACACGGAAATGCAAATTAATTCTGGATTTAACGTTGGCATTGAAGCATAGCGAGCAGTAAAACGTAATTTTTGAATGAAAACCTCAACTAATGTTTTGAAATAAAAAAACATGGTTTGAAATAGACGTACTAATCTATGGAATTGTGCC
Source organism: Chrysogorgia sp. JL179-B06 (assembly GCA_035772405.1). NCBI lineage: Eukaryota > Metazoa > Cnidaria > Anthozoa > Scleralcyonacea > Chrysogorgiidae > Chrysogorgia > Chrysogorgia sp. JL179-B06. The sequence continues at coordinate 2,308,168 of JAYKKM010000094.1, read as the reverse complement.
GTTAATTTAAATTTTAAATGACTCATGAGCTACTCAGCCTCTACTTAATATACACTGGCTCCGTGTTTAACAGCATTGTTAATAACGGAAAACGGATATTAGAAAAACCGCAACAACAATATATGCCAAGCATGGCTGGATCGGAAAACTTTAATAAAAAGCGCATTGATCGAACTACGGATAATTAAATTACCACGATACGGAGCACGCAATATCTCGTTATCCCCTCGATCATCGCCGTTTGAACAACTAGCCTGTTGCTCTTTTAGGACCAAGGTTACGTTTACATTTATGTTAGGATTAAAGGTTCACGGTTTAGATTATTGTTGGTTTAGATTATTGTCGGTTGGAAGGTTAGATAGTGATTTATATTTTGACTAACGTCTGACTTACTACTTTCCCTTTTAGCGTATCGCCATGTTTAACGCCTATGCAACGTCATTGATGTGTCGATAGGGTTTTGAGTTGCTTGACATCCATCCATTAACGGGATCATACCCTGACGGTACAGGTAATCCAAATGTGAAGCAGTCCTATAGATACGACGTTATTCACTATGAGCCTTTTGTAATGGCACCATTTCAAGAAGCACTCGTCAACTACCTCTTAGGGAAGCTTCCCAAGAAGCTGTCGCTTGAAAATTACGAGTTTTCATAATTCTTGTCACGATAAAGGTAAATCTCAAATGGATAGTAAAACTTGCAACGATGTATTTGTTAAACAAAGTCACCCAGGCCATGTTGGATTCTATGTACTTTAGGTAATCAACAACGAGTGGTCTATCACGTGATTTAGGGTGTTACGATTTTATATTTATAAATTATTATTTTATTGTTGTAATCTTATGCTCGAAAAAGATGAAATATACCTCAAAACGAATAACCTGGTGAAATTGTGATTGTGAAATTGTGGGTTCTTTGCAACGTACTGGCACCTCCGACGACCGTGAAACTGTGGGTATCTTCTAATAATTTTTCTGCATGAAAAACCTTGCGTGATCTTTCTTGCCGAGAAGAATCACGACGCGTAAAATATCTATGAAAAAGCAACTCACAGAGCTAGAATAAAAATACAAACTTTATGCCTCCGACTTATAAGCAAACCGTTGAACTTCTTCGTTGAATTTTCCCAATCTCGGTTTCTCTATTTTGAGGTATTCAGCGCATTTGTTGTTGATAAATCCGGAATATTCAAGGAAGTAAACTTTACCCCCGACAAGAGAGACAACACCACAGTTGGGTCAAAAGAAATACAATTATAAACAGAAACATCATATCTTCCTGCTAGTGTCGAGTGAAATTGGGGAATTTAATATATATGGAGAAATCACTGACTGTGCTGGCCGTGTCTCAATAGCTCAATATATATATATATATATATATATCTTATCCCGGCATTATATATATATATATATATATATATATATATATATATATATATATATATAAATATATATATATATATATATATATATATATATATATATATATATATATATATAATATATATATATATATATATATATATATATATATATATATATATATAATATATATATATCAAATAGAGAGCTTGTGTTTGTGTTTCGAGAGTGCTCGATACCATCGGTAGAGCAAATATATAGAATAACTGGACACGGTTACACTTTCGACATTAGTTTATTGCATACAGTTCTGTTTCGTACAGGCGAAACCTGCACTCATCAGTGCTAGACTAAATGTGACTTATAAAAACACCTACAGCACCACAAGCATCATATTACATCTTCCGTTACTGGCCTATCTTATAACATTATGAGATCACGCCTGTAATTAGAGACTTTGCGTGTTTAACTCGTGAAGACGGTTCCTTAACAGAAATTTCGCTTTATGTCTACACTTACTAATTAGTTCGTTCCGTTTGTTCAAAGTTGCGCTCTCCGGTTTGCATAAAATATAAAACTTCTCTTCTATACATAAATTACATCGTTTCGTGATATTAGAATAGTGGGGAGCACGGCATAAAATGTTCCATTTGATAGCGTAGTTTCAAATTTTTGTCTTTCAGATTCCAAATATGTTTGCTCAGTTCTGTTGCGTTTCGTTTTGTTTCCGTTTTGAATGAGGCCTTATGGTTTGCGTATCTGGATTTGAAGCTGGTTGCGGTCAGGCCAACGTACGTTTCAGTTGCATTGCCGCAGGTTACTGTTGCACGGTAGACAATGTCTTTGGAGAGACATTCACCGTCCAGGGGGCACTTTGCATCTTTCGGGCAGTTGCATTTCCTCTCGAGCTCGGGGTTTACGCTGTTCCGCAACAGTTTCTTGTTGTTTCCCTCGATTATGGCTCCCACGTTCGGCATGCAGCTGTACGAAATCTTTGTGGTATTCCGATTAAAAATCTTGTGGAGTTTATTATTAGTCGGGAAACATTTATCTATTGTATTCAGAAATTCTTTGCCGATGTTTGTTTTGACGTTGTGATCGTAGGGGGGGTTATACCAAATAATGTTGCGTTTTCTGTTTGCTTTCGGTTGATCAGGTTTCTCGTAGTTTAGTTTGTAGTTGTATCCGTTGTCGTCTAAGGCTTTCTGGTAGGCAGGCGCTGCGTTATTAAATACTTCTTCGTTGGAGGATATCTCTGAAAGTCGTTTGTTGATTCCTATCGGGATGTTCTTCAAGACGGCTGGTGGGTGGTTGGACTTAGTATTAACGTATTTGAGAGTGTTATTCGGTTTCATGTATGGTTTATGTAGGCCTGAGTCCAAGTTAAGGGTTACATCGAGGAAATTCACCACTTTCTTGTTTGCTTCGATTGTAATTCTTAGTTCGTTATCTTGGAAGGTTTTACAGATATCTTTCTTCATTCGCTCGGTTTCTTGCGGTGTTCCTGTGGATATTCCCAGGCCATCATCTCTGTAGAGGCCTATAGAGTTGCCGTATTTCGATTGCAAGAGGGATAACATATAGCATACTACGAGCTCACAGGATTCCGCGCCGTCGAAACTGCCCATTGTTACGTCAAATCCGCTATCGTTGTCTTTTTTCTTCCAGGGTTCTTCCGCGTTGAAAATTAGGCTGCGTTTCGCATGGATGATGATTTCCTTGTCGCTTTCTTTAACTTCAGTATATTGCTTTGCAAAGTCGATTGCTTTCAGGAGGAGACGCTCGGTGATTGACGGGTAGAAGTCGATGATATCGAAGTTAGTGAAGTTGCTATCTTGTTTGTTGGGTGATTTTCGGAACCATTCGAGAACCTCTCGCGTGCTTTTCCATAAATTCAGCCCGGTTGATTCAACGACGCTTCTCACTAATTTACTAAGTATGACTTTGCTAACGTATCCTATTTCTGACTTGGTTGGGTTTATTAATCTGCAGGTGGGGTTATTTTCAAAGTTGGGTTTATGATCTTTTAGGGTGATGAAGGCTTCTTTTTCCGCTAACTTGTCTATTCGGTCGCTAAGGTTTATGCTTTCTGCGATGCGCTTGGCCTCTCTGTTGACTGATTCTACTTCGCTCTTGCTTGCCTTCTTGTAAGTCTTGGTCACATTTTTGCTTACAAGTTCGTTATAAGTTTCGGGATTCATCTTATAGTAATTTGTTGTTTTGTCGGCCTTAATCGTTAACTTCTTGTCGTGTTTTGTTGTCTTTAAGTCTTGTAGTAGTTTACTTTGGAAATCGTTCGGTTTATTTTCGAATTCGATACCTTGAATCAAGTTGGCCATACACTCTTCAAATTCTTTCAGCTCGCTAATTACAGGCGGTGAATTTTGCGTGTTAAATCCATATTTTTCTTGAGTTGGTTCTGCTGTCTTGGGGTTAAGGAAAAAGTAGGCTTTCCATCTTATAGGCCTACGTTTCATGAATAGTTCGGTTTTCTCGATGAGTTTCTTTAAATATGATGATCTTGGTGCTGTAGGTATGTTCTTTGTCGAGTATTCAAAAGATATCCGGTCCATATTGATACACGAATCCAAAAAGAGTGCTCGACAATTAAGGAGCGAATATATCAAATAGAGAGCTTGTGTTTGTGTTTCGAGAGTGCTCGATACCATCGGTAGAGCAAATATATAGAATAACTGGACACGGTTACACTTTCGACATTAGTTTATTGCATACAGTTCTGTTTCGTACAGGCGAACCTGCACTCATCAGTGCTAGACTAAATGTGACTTATAAAAACACCTTGATATATTCGCTCCTTAATTGTCGAGCACTCTTTTGGATTCGTGTATCAATATGGACCGGATATCTTTTGAATACTCGACAAAGAACATACCTACAGCACCAAGATCATCATATTTAAAGAAACTCATCGAGAAAACCGAACTATTCATGAAACGTATAAGATGGAAAGCCTACTTTTTCCTTAACCCCAAGACAGCAGAACCAACTCAAGAAAAATATGGATTTAACACGCAAAATTCACCGCCTGTAATTAGCGAGCTGAAAGAATTTGAAGAGTGTATGGCCAACTTGATTCAAGGTATCGAATTCGAAAATAAACCGAACGATTTCCAAAGTAAACTACTACAAGACTTAAAGACAACAAAACACGACAAGAAGTTAACGATTAAGGCCGACAAAACAACAAATTACTATAAGATGAATCCCGAAACTTATAACGAACTTGTAAGCAAAAATGTGACCAAGACTTACAAGAAGGCAAGCAAGAGCGAAGTAGAATCAGTCAACAGAGAGGCCAAGCGCATCGCAGAAAGCATAAACCTTAGCGACCGAATAGACAAGTTAGCGGAAAAAGAAGCCTTCATCACCCTAAAAGATCATAAACCCAACTTTGAAAATAACCCCACCTGCAGATTAATAAACCCAACCAAGTCAGAAATAGGATACGTTAGCAAAATCATACTTAGTAAATTAGTGAGAAGCGTCGTTGAATCAACCGGGCTGAATTTATGGAAAAGCACGCGAGAGGTTCTCGAATGGTTCCGAAAATCACCCAACAAACAAGATAGCAACTTCACTAACTTCGATATCATCGACTTCTACCCGTCAATCACCGAGCGTCTCCTCCTGAAAGCAATCGACTTTGCAAAGCAATATACTGAAGTTAAAGAAAGCGACAAGGAAATCATCATCCATGCGAAACGCAGCCTAATTTTCAACGCGGAAGAACCCTGGAAGAAAAAAGACAACGATAGCGGATTTGACGTAACAATGGGCAGTTTCGACGGCGCGGAATCCTGTGAGCTCGTAGTATGCTATATGTTATCCCTCTTGCAATCGAAATACGGCAACTCTATAGGCCTCTACAGAGATGATGGCCTGGGAATATCCACAGGAACACCGCAAGAAACCGAGCGAATGAAGAAAGATATCTGTAAAACCTTCCAAGATAACGAACTAAGAATTACAATCGAAGCAAACAAGAAAGTGGTGAATTTCCTCGATGTAACCCTTAACTTGGACTCAGGCCTACATAAACCATACATGAAACCGAATAACACTCTCAAATACGTTAATACTAAGTCCAACCACCCACCAGCCGTCTTGAAGAACATCCCGATAGGAATCAACAAACGACTTTCAGAGATATCCTCCAACGAAGAAGTATTTAATAACGCAGCGCCTGCCTACCAGAAAGCCTTAGACGACAACGGATACAACTACAAACTAAACTACGAGAAACCTGAATCAACCGAAAGCAAACAGAAAACGCAACATTATTTGGTATAACCCCCCCTACGATCACAACGTCAAAACAAACATCGGCAAAGAATTTCTGAATACAATAGATAAATGTTTCCCGACTAATAATAAACTCCACAAGATTTTTAATCGGAATACCACAAAGATTTCGTACAGCTGCATGCCGAACGTGGGAGCCATAATCGAGGGAAACAACAAGAAACTGTTGCGGAACAGCGTAAACCCCGAGCTCGAGAGGAAATGCAACTGCCCGAAAGATGCAAAGTGCCCCCTGGACGGTGAATGTCTCTCCAAAGACATTGTCTACCGTGCAACAGTAACCTGCGGCAATGCAACTGAAACGTACGTTGGCCTGACCGCAACCAGCTTCAAATCCAGATACGCAAACCATAAGGCCTCATTCAAAACGGAAACAAAACGAAACGCAACAGAACTGAGCAAACATATTTGGAATCTGAAAGACAAAAATTTGAACTACGCTATCAAATGGAACATTTTATGCCGTGCTCCCCACTATTCTAATATCACGAAACGATGTAATTTATGTATAGAAGAGAAGTTTTATATTTTATGCAAACCGGAGAGCGCAACTTTGAACAAACGGAACGAACTAATTAGTAAGTGTAGACATAAAGCGAAATTTCTGTTAAGGAACGTCTTCACGAGTTAAACACGCAAAGTCTCTAATTACAGGCGTGATCTCATAATGTTATAAGATAGGCCAGTAACGGAAGATGTAATATGATGCTTGTGGTGCTGTAGGTGTTTTTATAAGTCACATTTAGTCTAGCACTGATGAGTGCAGGTTCGCCTGTACGAAACAGAACTGTATGCAATAAACTAATGTCGAAAGTGTAACCGTGTCCAGTTATTCTATATATATATATATATATATATATATATATAGAAAGGATTTATGGTGAAGGAAAATTTCGAGTGTTGGAATACATACATTACCACCATATATACAGAACTCGTGACTAGGCTCTCGCCAACGGCTTTCGTAGCTCAGTGGTCAGAGCACTGCACTAGCAATCGCAGGGTCGCGGGTTCAATTCCTACCGGAAGGCCGCTAAGTTGCATTTTTCGCAACTGGTCCCGGTTTGGTCTTAAAATGTATGTACTCCAATACTCGAAATTTTCCTTCACCATAAATCCTTTCTATATATATATTTATAATATAGCCATCCACCGTATATGAGCTGTTCTGCAATCTGATTGGTTCTTATACTAGCAAGCTATCAGCTCATATATCACTAGTAATGAAAAAATAAAATGGCGGCGTGATTTTCTCAACCTACACAGATGAAACTGGTTGTTTCTTTAACACACAAGAGCGAAAAACCTGAACTGAGAGGAGTAAGGCTAATATTCAACAGAAAATACATTAACCAAGTGCAAAATTTACGAAGTTATGATACAAAATCCACTTTAAAAATGGTCTTAAGTCTTTGAAAAACCCGACTGAATTGTGAATTGTTTTGTCAGACAAAATGAAAAGGATAAAAGTTAGCTAGCAACACATATTTCTTACAAATATTATGATTATTATTCAGTAAAGATAATTTTTGAAGTAATAAAGCATTATGAATGAAAACTTTTGTTATTTTTAGGTGATAAACATCGAAAAACAACAAAGCGAGATTTTCGCTAATGTTTTTTTAGCTTTCACGTCCTCTTAAAAGCCCAAATATTCACAACCGTGATACAATAACTAAAAATTGACCCATCTTTTGGCTTTTCGAAGGATCTTTTTTTCTTTATTGAACCATCTTAACGAATTTTTGGCTCTCAGACAAAATTCTGAAGCTGTTTTCAACTCAGCGACAAACCTTTCATACGTGACAACATTACGCATGACGGAAGTAGATGTGGCGGAAGTTCGTTGCTTTCAATTAAATAATTTATTCACCGCGACATATCAACAGTTTTTCCGATTATTATCTTAAAATGTTTTGCTATATTATAAAACAATTATAGCATTCGCTCTCGTCGTGTATGAAGTAATAGCCAACTCGGCGCTGCGCGCCTCGTTGGCTATGAGCTCATATACGACTCGAGCTCATGGTATAATTATTAAATATATATATATATATATATATATATATATATATATATATATATATATTATATATATATATATATATATATATATATATATATATATATATATATATATATATATATATATATATATATATATATATATATACATTTTTCGCAACTGGTCCTGGTTTGGTATATATATATAATATATATATATATATATATATATATATACATATATATATATATATATATATATATATATTATATATATATATATATATATATATATATATATATATATATATATATATATATATATATATATATATATATATATATATAATGTATATATGTATATATGTATATATGTATATATGTATATATATATATATATATATATAAATATATAAATACATATATATATAAATACATATATATATATATATGGTGAAGTGACGGCTTGTGAAATTATATGTAGTATATAATGTGTAGTTAACATTTTCGTTCATCTTACTTACCCGTTTGGTTGGTTAGATGTAAGCTGTTGGCCAAGGGGGCCTTGGACTGGAGCGAGTAGTGGTACTTCGATTCAGGTTAAGATCCAACCACCCCCTCGGAACAGGCTACACCTTCACACCAATAAATTGGTGGAAATTTGACTTACTGTTCTTTGTAGATTATATTACAGGGCGGGATGGTGGGTTTGCGATTTCGTGGAGCTCTTGATAATGCGTGACACCCCTATTCGAGCAAGTGCGCTAATGGAAGTACGCAACAGTTCGTGCCAGTCTCCAGGCCTGCTCCTCGCACCACGTGCTTGTCTCGATCGTATGCGGCGCGCGATTACCTAGCTCTTAACCTTGGTTATTGTATAACCTCACTTAACATTTTCGTTCACCTTACTTATCCGTTCGGTTGGTTAGATGTAGGCTGTTGGCCGAGGGGCCTTTGGACTGGAGCGAGTGGTAGTACTTTGGTTCAGGTTAAGATCCAACCAGGTGGTATCTTGAACTGACCACCCAAAGTGATGCGGAGTATCACCCTTCCAAGTACCGATAAGATCTCTTTACTGTTTACAACGAGGATACGGTGGATGTTGCAGATGAAGTGTTATCTCGTTGGGTAGCCTACCCAAGTAAATTGGAGTATCAGTGGGTAGTATACCCAGATAAATTGGAGCATCGTTGGGTAGCATACCCAGATAAATTGGAGCATTGTTGGGTAGCATACCCAGGTAAATTGGCGCGTCGTTAGGTAGCATACCCTGATAAATTGGCGCATCGTAGGGTAGCATACGCAGATAAATTGGAACATCGTTGGGTAGCATACCCAGATAAATCGGAGCATTGTTGGGTAGCATACCCAGATAAATCGGAGCATTGTTGGGTAGCATACCCAGGTAAATTGGAGCATCGTTGGGTAGCATAGCCAGATTATTTGAGCATCGCTGGGTAGCATACCCAGATAAATTGGCGCATCGGTGGGTAGCATACCCAGATAAGTTGGAGCATCGTTGGGTAGCATACCCAGATAAATCGGAGCATCGTTGGGTAGCATACCCAGATAAATTGGAGCATTGTTGGGTAGCATACCCAGGTAAATTTGAGCATCGGTGCGTAGCATACCCAGATAAATTGGCGCGTCGTTAGGTAGCATACCCTGATAAATTGGCGCATCGTAGGGTAGCATACCCAGATAAATTGGAACATCGTTGGGTAGCATACCCAGATAAATCGGAGCATTGTTGGGTAGCATACCCAGATAAATCGGAGCATTGTTGGGTAGGATACCCAGATAAATTGGAACATCGTTGGGTAGCATACCCAGGTAAATTGGAGTGTCGTTGTGTAGCATACCCAGATAAATTGGAGCATCGTCGGGTGGCATACCCAGATAAATTGGAGCATCGTTTGGTAGCATACCCAGATATATTGGAGCATCGTTGGGTAGCATACCCAGATAAATTGGCGGATCGGTGGGTAGCATACCCAGATAAGTTGGAGCATCGTTGGGTAGCATACCCAGATAAATCGGAGCATCGTTGGGTAGCATACCCAGATAAATTGGCGCATCGGTGGGTAGCATACCCAGATAAATTGGCGGATCGTTGGGTAGCATACCCAGATAAATTGGAGCATTGTTGGGTAGCATATCCAGATAAATTGGCGCATTGTTGGGTAGCATATCCAGATTAATTGGAACATAAATTGGAGCATCATTGGGTAGCATACCCAGATAAATTGGCGAATCGATGGGTAGCGTACCCAGGTAAATTGGCGCATCGTTGGGTAGCATACCCAGATAACATATATAGGCGCATCGTTGGGTAGCATGCCCAGATAAATTGGAGCGTCGTTGGGATAAATTGGAGCATAGTTGGGAAGCATACCAAGATAAATTGGAGCGTCGGTGGGTAGCGTATGGAAAGTCGTTGGGCAGCGTATAGCACGCCAAGATATATAAATTGGAGCTATAGCACGTCGTTGAGTAGCGTATAGCACACCCAGATAAATTGGCGGCGCCCTAGCACGCCATGGTAGCAACGCTCACGCAGAGCCGCGATATACTTTACAAGCTTAAAATCTCCTGCGCAACTTCTGTTAACTTTTTGGTGTAACCGCTGACCTGTAATGTGTGCAGTAGTGTGACTGTTTATTTCCTCGCCATTTTCGAAGAAAGTCAATTGCAATGCTGATATAAAATGGTAACTATTTTAAACATGACTTACAGTAAACTCCCACAATTTTTGTGCGTTATATTGACAAAAGATTTTTACCTCGTTTGGCGCAGCGACCGTCTTTAAAGGACATACATTCCACCTCTTCGGAAGACAAAAGTAAATTAACAGTCTGGCGTGAGACAGAGTAAAATCGTCTGGCGCTCTTGCTCAATGAGACGCAAGAAAACATGAAATTTGACACTTGGTTGACACTTGGTATGTAATAATAATAATAATATCTATTTTCGTCGCCACAATTCATAAAGGCCTATTGTCCATAGGCATCGATGATCGAAGACCAAGCTTGATTTCAAATTCATTTCTTGACAAGATTTGCACAGTGCTGGCATTGGCGCAGATACATATACGCATAGCGGACCTTTTGTTTGTGTTTGTGTTTATTGTGAATTACTGAATACTCGTTGTGGTAGGTCACTGTGTCAAATTGTTTGCCACGCCTTCCAATATGATCGGAAGTGGTCGAATGTATACTTGATAAAGCCCTAGTGTCTTAATTAAGTGGTCAGGAATACCAGCTGCGGCCGCCGTCGTCGCAGCGCCTATACGGAAACTAGGCCCGAGTAATTATTTTGCCTTTTAAATTTAATCGTACATGTATATGTACATATATATATATATATATATATATATATATATATATATATATATATATATATATATATATATATATATATAATATATATATATATATATATACATTTTTCGCAACTGGTCCCGGTTTGGTCTTAAAATGTATGTATTCCAACACTCGAAATTTTCCTTCACCATAAATCCTTTCAACATGTAGTTTGATCGAGTGAAATGCCAAATATTACCTATAATATACCCAGAATCTTATCCCGGCATTACCACCACAATATATACAGAACTCGTGACTAGGCTCTCGGCAACGGCTTCTGAAGCTCAGTGGTCAGAGCACTGCACTAGCATCGCAGGGTCGCGGATTCAATTCCCAGCCGGAAGGCCGCTAAGTTGCATTTTTCGCAACTGGTCCCGGTTTGGTCTTAAAAATGTATGTATTCCAACACTCGAAATTTTCCTTCACCATAAATCCTTAGACGATGTAGTTTAATCGATGTTCCTTTGCTATCGCATTGCCAATGTTGGTAGATCTCACACTCGCACGCATGTGTGGTCGCGGTGATAAGCCAGGCCCCTTATTTTTACAGGGAAATGATTTCCCTCTGACACGGGGCGAATTCATTGCATGGCTAAGTACAACATTCCATATATTTAACAATTACACCATGAGCTCGAGTCGTATATGCATAGCCGCCGAGTTGGCTATTAGTTCATACACGACGAGAGCGAATGGTATAATTGTTTTATAATATAGCAAAATATTTTAAGATAATAATCGGTTGATATGTCGCAGTGAATAAATTATTGAATTGAAAGCAACGAACTTCCGCCACATCTACTTCCGTCATGCGTAATGTTGTCACGTATCAGTGATTAAACTCCTGATGATATATAGATAGATAGATAGATAGATAGATAGATAGTTTAATAATCATTACATAGCAGCCCAAAGGCTGAATTGCGTAATTAAAATTACATAATAATAAGATAAATAACAGAATATGATAACATATATACAGTATAAGATAATATAAAATATAATAGATACATTTAAAGATTAATACATTAATGATTTATAATAAAGTCCAAAAAGTGATTGAAATCAATCAACCTTGCTCATACACATGGATGGCACAAAAGTTCGTTTATAGCGATCAGTGTTAATAAATGGGATATTAAAATAATGACCCTTTCTCAAGCTATACTTAGACACGTGTTTTGGAGGGAGGAGGCCATAGAGTTTATGGTCAGGATTAGATATAGAATTAAAGACTTTGTCACAAAGTAGAGAACGCCTAATGGCCAATGGTGACAAATCAAAAATAACCAGGTTAGTGTCATACGGTACTCCTGGGTTGATAATGGACAGGGATCTCTTTTGGACTCGTTCCATTTCTTCACATAAATAGTGTGGTAAGGCGTGATGGAAAACGGTCGAACCATATTCGAGCAAAGGTCTAATAGTTGAACAGTAAAAATTCTTAATATCCTTAAGTGGGACCTTTGCCCGTTTAAGCAAAATAAGAAAGAACAATCGTTTGTTAGCTTTCTTGATGGATTCGCTAATGTGGAGAGCCCACCGAAGATCGTTAGAGATGGTCATACCCAAGATCTTTACGCTTTTAACTTCTTTTAAAACTTTCCCGTTAATAACGATGGGTTCGAAGGCCTGTTTGTTTTTCTTAAAGAGTGAGTGTCAGGGTAGTGCTTTGCGCGCTTGTGTTTTTGTTTTCATACGAATTGATTGCAGTGCATCGCATCGTTAGAACTATAATTTGCATGTGAACTCTAGATTTATTTGGAAATGTTGAAATTGGAGTCCGATCCTGACTTCGGGGCGTTATGAAGTTAATGATGAAGACGATTTGAACAGTAGCGGTTCGCTTGTTTGTGAACCACTGCGGGCCGCGAGCAACGCCGTTTCTGACGAACAAGCTGGCCCGGATGGCTTTATAGTTCCTGAATCTTTGCAAATTCAAATGAACAAAACATCAGAAGAAACAAAATATATTTCTTTACTAGTCACTCATCAAACACTTCCATTCGCAAACTTATTCGCACTGTTTCAGCAGCATAACCCGGCCTTCCACGCGCTCGTAGCAGCTTCTATGTATCGAAAATATTACTATAGTAAATGATCAATTTTACGAAAAATATCACAATAATTGGTCACTCAGGTATATTTACTTCTTAGAAATCTTGAAAATGGATAATTTATAAGAAGGATTGATCAAATATCGACGGATTCGTTTGTGAACTGAAATAGGCGTCCCATAAAATGGCCGCCAAGAAGAAAACAAGCGCGCAAAGCACTACCCTGACACTCACTCTTTAAAGTCGATAATCATTTCTTTGCATTTATCAGGATTGAGTTGCATGAGATTCAGATCTGACCACTGTGTTACAGATGAAACGGCGCACTGGATGTTACCAAGGGAACCTCTCGGGATTATCTCCGCGATAGTAGTATCATCCACATATTTCCAAGTATGAAAATTTGGGACTCGGAGATCGTTGATCATAAGGAGGAATGATCATAAGGAGGATGAGTGAGGTATTATTACCTCATGAAATAGATTTGTAGTACTCCACAATTATTATTATTTGCTCTACATATATTGTATTGAGCACTCTTACCTGGATTTATCATCTATTTATTCACACACACACACAGATATATATTTTGACTGTGATTCGGCTGGGATAGTTTATACTTGTTATTGTGTAAGAAATGTAGAATGCAATACGTGGGAAGTACCATTAACACATTTAGGATTAGATTTAACAATCATAGGAGCTCCCTTACACGATATGGGAAGGGTAAACGGGGTATGCCGGGTGAACATTTGTATGCACACTTTCATAGTGATGGCCACTCTGGTTTAAGTGATTTGGAGTTTGTGGTAATTGATATTACTGATTTGTCATGTCCTACACAAAGGGATGGATTTTGGGCAACTAGATTGGATACGTTTTGTCCTCGGGGACTAAATCTTAGAGACTTCTAGGTATACTTATTGTTAACTTATTATTTTAATTTATGTAAATTTTGTGACATTCTATATAAGGGACACCTTTCTTTACTTTGATTGCGGTTTTCTGAAGAAGGGGCAGTGCCCCGAAACGTTAAAACGTATAGCTGAAATATTTCAATAAAAATTGTTTTTTGTTTGAGCACATGCAGGTTAAAGGTTGGCTGTTTGATGAATTATATATATATATATATCACTTCGGTGTTGTTGAGCACTCTGTGAAGTTGGTGTAGGTGTCCTTTAGCGATAAAGGAACGCCCACTACCCTTGTGGTAGTTTGAGCACTCTGGCCCTACAGCGCTTCACGCTCTCTGGATGTGCGCATGACCGCTGTTTGTCCCACAAGCGGTTGTCACCGGCAATCGTTTGTGTATAATTAGTTCTCATGCCCATATCTAGATCGTACCAAGCTACACTGATGAGCTGTGGAACAGCGAAACACGTGTCTTTAGATATTGTACTATATATATATATATCTATATATATATATATATATATATATATATATACATGAAAGTATACAATGTGCCCTACCGCGGCTATCACCATAATGGCTTTATGCTAACTGTGGACTTGGGACCCACTATGTACGCTATATATATATATATATATATATATATATATATATATATATATATATATATATATATATATATATATATATATATATATATATATATATATATATATATATATATATATATATATATATATATATATATATATATATATATATATATATATATATATATATATATATATATATATATATATATATATATATATATATATATATATATATATATTCGCTTACCTCAAAACTGGTCTGCTACAACTTGTTTCATCTGTAAAAGAATCTTCAGGCAGTGACTGCTATTATTTGCTCTAACTATATGTTGTTGAGCACTCTTTGCATTTCGTAGACCAAAACCTACACGTATATATATATATATATATATATATATATATATATATATATATATATATATATATATATATATTTATATATATATATATATATATATATATATATATATATATATATATATATATATTATATATATATATATATATATATATATATATATATATATATATATATATATATATATATATATATATATATATATATATATATAATAGATAATATTGGCATTTCACTCGATCAAACTACATGTTGAAAGGATTTATGGTGAAGGAAAATTTCGAGTGTTGGAATACATACATTTTAAGACCAAACCGGGACCACTGTTGCGAAAAATGCAACTTAGCGACCTTCCGGCTGGAATTCAACCCGCGACCCTGCGATGCTAGTGCAGTGCTCTGACCACTGAGCTACGGAAGCCGTTGCCGAGAGCCTAGTCACGAGTTCTGTATATATGGTGGTAATGCCGGGATAAGATTCTGGGTATATTATAGGTAATATTGGCATTTTACTCGATCAAACTACATGTTGAAAGGATTGATGGTGAATGAAAATTTCGAGTTATATATATATATATATATATATATATATATATATATATATATATATATATATATATATATATATATATATATATATATATATATATATATATATATATATATATATATATATATATATATATATATATATATATATATATATATATATATATATATATATATATATATATATATAGGCAGTATTTAATTTAACTGGCAAAGTTCCGAGAGTGCTCAATATCTTGAAAGATAGAGCAATTTAATAGAAGGTAAAAACTTAGAAAATGTTCGCTGCTACTCCTAGTTTCACGCCGAGTGACGATCTTCATGCAGGCAACTTCAGTATATATATATATATCTTCGACTGTGATGAGTATATACCTTTTTGATTTGCTGGCTTATCATTAGCTACACTGTGCTGACGAGCTCCATGAGAGCGAAACAGCTGTCCACAGTTGCTGATGATAGTCAGACACTGCAATTATGTTTTGTCATTTCAGCCAGTATATAAGTGCGCAATGCACACTGAGTTGTTATATAGACTATAACATTCTTGATGGTTTATAATTTATGCAGTGTGGTATATCCCACATCAAGTCTTCGACTGTGATGATTATATATATATATATATATATATATATATATATATATATATATATATATATATATATATATATATATATATATATATATATATATATATATATATATATATATATATATATATATATTATATATATATATATATATATATATATATATATATATATATACGCATCGCCCACTGCTCGCAGTTTGAGCGCTTTGGTAACTCCACAATGCAATCCTACAATGTGTAGCCGTACATAGTGGGTCCCAAGTCCACAGTTACCATAAAGCCATATGGTGATAGCCGGTAGGGCACATTTGTATACTTTCGTATATATATATATATATATATATATATATATATATATATATATATATATATATATATATATATATATATATAGCAAAGTGAAAAGGTGGTAAACTGCCAAGAATTTAGTGACGAGATACTGACGTTTCGAGCGGAGCCCTTCATCAGAGTAAGACGAGATGAAATGAAATAAATAGGGCTTATATATATGCCAAAAGGGTGTCACAAGTAGAAAGTAGCCAATCAAATGCACGGGAGATAAACAAACTAATAATTAATGAGATGGGAAACGTAAGATCATTTGCTATTTTTAACAGTCGATCAGCAAGCAGACTGAGGGGGCGGGAGAAATGACAGGTCTAATATTCAAGGGGATTAGGCGATAATATTAGCATAAGAAACAAAAAATTTTGAAAAGGAATGAAAATGCATACGCGAATAATAAAAAATTAATAATAATAAAGGTTCCAAGCAAACTAAAATAACCAAAAACTTGTAGGAAATTAAATAAAAGAAAAACGTTCGTTAAGACCAAGAGGATGTGTGGTGCCAAGTTTAAAAATGAGACGCTTCTCTTGACGCTTGCGGTTATCGTTGCCACCGGAGATGGGAAGGATGGCACAGACTTTCATGTCTGAAACCAAATGGTTGGAGCTGTTGAAATGGCGGGCTACAGGTTTGTCACCATCATTGATCCTCACGGAACGAAGATGTTCAGCAAACCTGTCTGAAAGACGTCGCCCAGTTTCACCGATGTAGATTTTAGGGCATTTATCGCATGAAATGCAATAAATTATGTTGGTGGACGTGCATGAAAAAGCATGACGGATTGTGTGGTCGAATTTGGGGGCAGTAATAACTGTAGTGGGATTGAGAAAAGCGCATGTGTTACAGCGGGAACGGCCGCAAGAAAATGTTCCCGCTGGTGCCGAGGTATTTTGTTTAAGGGCACTATGTACTAAGGAGTCACGAATGTTTTTATTACGGCGAAAAGATACCAAAGGGTTGTCGGTGAAAATGGCTGACGTCTCAGGATCATTTTGTAAAATGTGAAAATTCCGATTAATAATATTTTTAACTTTAAAATTGAAAGGATGAAATGTTAGAACTAAAGGAATTTTATTGTTTGAAACTCGTTCCAAAGATGGTTCAAGGGCGTCTAAACGGGGGACGAGAAAAGCTTTCTGAACGGCGAGGTCTAAAAGGTTGGTAGGGTAACCACGTTGGACAAAAAAAGATCTCATTTCCATTGATTTGACTTGAAAATCTTGGTCGTCGCTACATAAGCGGCGAAGACGCAAGAATTGAGAGTAAGGGATGGATTGCTTAGTGTGGTTGGGATGAGAGGATGAAAATAGCAGATAACTATGGGAGTCAGTAGGCTTGTACGAGACCGACGTTTTCAGCGAATTACCATTAATCGAAATTAAAATATCAAGGAACGACACAGAGGTCTCGCTGATTTCCCACGTGAACTTCAGAGCAGGATGAAAATCATCAACAAAGTTGATGAACTGCTCTAAAAGGACACGTGAACACGACGCTGTTCCTAAACAGTCATCGATAAATCTTCCGAAAAAATCAGGCAAGGGACCCGTGTATTGTTCAAAGATCTGTTTTTCAACATAACCAACAAATAAATTAGCATAGCTTGGACCCATTTTGGTGCCCATCGCAACACCACTTATTTGTTGATAATGTTCACCATCAAACGAAAAATTGTTAAGGGTAAGCACCAGTTCTGCTAAGCGGAGTAACGTGGTTGTGCCTCAAAGCCTTTTTTCATGATAAGCCCACTTTCAATAGCAATAAGGATATTTTCGAAGAACTCAACCCCAAGAAGTCGTCTTGGTCTCCATCCGAAGGTGATTTTTCTTCCCTTGATCTTTTCGTAAGACAATGCCGCCATGACATTGATAAATTGCAACCTCCGCGCAGAAAACAAGTTCATAACCTTAACAAAGAAGAGCTTCTAGCTTTGAATTCATTACGATGCCGAAATGACGTTGTCATAAAACCTGCGGACAAAGGTGGCGCTGTAGTTGTCTGGAGAGCGGACTTGTATCGACAAGAGGCTCTTCGTCAACTCAGCGACACCATCTTTTATACTAAGTTGAATTCCGATCCCACTCAATCTCACCAAAAATCCGTCAAAACTACCATCAAGAATTTCATCCAAGCCGGTGAATTGCCTGCCTCTGCATCTAACCTTATATTAACAACCCCCAGAACGCCTGTCATATATTTCCTACCTAAAATCCATAAACCTAACAATCCTGGCAGGCCGATTGTTTCCGCTTGTAGTTGCCCCACCGAGCTCGTTTCCAGTTTTCTAGACAACGTTATGTATCCTTTGGTTAAGAAGTTGCCTTCTTATATCAAAGATACTAAACATGCCTTGCAAATTTTCGACCAGTTACGTTTCAGTAGTTCCGATAAATTTATTTTCACGATGGACGTCAAGTCCTTATACACCGTCATTCCCCATTGTGATGGCCTTGAAGCTCTGAAGTTTTTCTTTGATCAGCGCACTAATTTAGAACCCTCCACAACCACGTTACTCCGCTTAGCAGAACTAGTGCTTACCCTTAACAATTTTTCGTTTGATGGTGAACATTATCAACAAATAAGTGGTGTTGCGATGGGCACCAAAATGGGTCCAAGCTATGCTAATTTATTTGTTGGTTATGTTGAAAAACAGATCTTTGAACAATACACGGGTCCCTTGCCTGATTTTTTCGGAAGATTTATCGATGACTGTTTAGGAACAGCGTCGTGTTCACGTGTCCTTTTAGAGCAGTTCATCAACTTTGTTGATGATTTTCATCCTGCTCTGAAGTTCACGTGGGAAATCAGCGAGACCTCTGTGTCGTTCCTTGATATTTTAATTTCGATTAATGGTAATTCGCTGAAAACGTCGGTCTCGTACAAGCCTACTGACTCCCATAGTTATCTGCTATTTTCATCCTCTCATCCCAACCACACTAAGCAATCCATCCCTTACTCTCAATTCTTGCGTCTTCGCCGCTTATGTAGCGACGACCAAGATTTTCAAGTCAAATCAATGGAAATGAGATCTTTTTTTTTTTTTTTTTTGTCCAACGTGGTTACCCTACCAACCTTTTAGACCTCGCCGTTCAGAAAGCTTTTCTCGTCCCCCGTTTAGACGCCCTTGAACCATCTTTGGAACGAGTTTCAAACAATAAAATTCCTTTAGTTCTAACATTTCATCCTTTCAATTTTAAAGTTAAAAATATTATTAATCGGAATTTTCACATTTTACAAAATGATCCTGAGACGTCAGCCATTTTCACCGACAACCCTTTGGTATCTTTTCGCCGTAATAAAAACATTCGTGACTCCTTAGTACATAGTGCCCTTAAACAAAATACCTCGGCACCAGCGGGAACATTTTCTTGCGGCCGTTCCCGCTGTAACACATGCGCTTTTCTCAATCCCACTACAGTTATTACTGCCCCCAAATTCGACCACACAATCCGTCATGCTTTTTCATGCACGTCCACCAACATAATTTATTGCATTTCATGCGATAAATGCCCTAAAATCTACATCGGTGAAACTGGGCGACGTCTTTCAGACAGGTTTGCTGAACATCTTCGTTCCGTGAGGATCAATGATGGTGACAAACCTGTAGCCCGCCATTTCAACAGCTCCAACCATTTGGTTTCAGACACGAAAGTCTGTGCCATCCTTCCCATCTCCGGTGGCAACGATAACCGCAAGCGTCAAGAGAAGCGTCTCATTTTTAAACTTGGCACCACACATCCTCTTGGTCTTAACGAACGTTTTTCTTTTATTTAATTTCCTACAAGTTTTTGGTTATTTTAGTTTGCTTGGAACCTTTATTATTATTAATTTTTTATTATTCGCGTATGCATTTTCATTCCTTTTCAAAATTTTTTGTTTCTTATGCTAATATTATCGCCTAATCCCCTTGAATATTGGACCTGTCATTTCTCCCGCCCCCTCAGTCTGCTTGCTGATCGACTGTTAAAAATAGCAAATGATCTTACGTTTCCCATCTCATTAATTATTAGTTTGTTTATCTCCCGTGCATTTGATTGGCTACTTTCTACTTGTGACACCCTTTTGGCATATATATAAGCCCTATTTATTTCATTTCATCTCGTCTTACTCTGATGAAGGGCTCCGCTCGAAACGTCAGTATCTCGTCACTAAATTCTTGGCAGTTTACCACCTTTTCACTTTGCTATATATTCAAAACACTGTCTACGCAGCACTCTACTTTTTTATATATATATATATATATATATATATATATATATATTTAAAAAACTCATTAATAATGCATGAAGAAAACACAAAGGAAAATCACCACCGTGTCGTATCTTTATATGTGATAAAGATTCATCCTAATTTACATAAACTTTAGCTTTGATTTTCTCGGCTTAGACAACGTTATTTTTCAAAATTACTACGCCAACGAACTTACCAAATGCTGGTCGTTTTTTAAGCCGTTTAAAACACTCGCAGCAGTGTTTTATCAGATATAAAACACTCGGCTGCGCCTATATATATATATATATATATTTCTAAAATTTATTAATAATTCATGAGATAATCGTCCAATAAACTTCATCACAATTCGTCACATGAACACCTCTTTATACCGTGATATAGGCTACCACGTATTCATTTAATATGCGTATATATCACACGTACCTTTATGTAATATTTAAAGGCCGAGAAAGAGATCGGGTTTTCAAGTACGAGGATTTGTTCCAGTCCGAGGCGAAGTCTAGTCCGATTTCGAGGCCTTTGAATGACTTCTCAAATTTGAATGTAATCCTTAAGTGTAATCCCTAAGTGGATTATTAATGATAAATGTAATCCCTATTAGTTCTTGACGTCATATTCGCAGCACCGGACTGGAAATATTATTTCTTGTCCTTGGACTGGAAAAAATATTTCTAGTCCTCTGCCCAGTACTTTACTGGCATTTCTAGTGTCATCACGTGGTTCAATTTAGAAGATCTGATTGAATAATTTGCTCATGAATTATTAATGAGTTTGAGAAGATATAGATGACACGTACCTTTATGATATAGATCACATGTGCCTTTAGGATATTTATTGGCTCGTGTCATTCTTCTATAGTTACCGAAATTAAACCATAGAAAATTCTATTTCTTGTCCAAAATGTTTATTGTATCAGTTACCTTAACGTCGGATAGAAATCGATTTAAACCACATATCAAACAGTACAAAGTACATGCAGGATAACGCTCTCCATTTGCATTAGCCACTTCTCCAACAAATTTCCTTAGCCAAAAGGCCAAGGACGCCGCATCCATCTATTGCAGTGGGATGCATAACGACTGTATTGAACTACCATCGTCAATTCCGAAGCCAACATCGTTTGTCTTCTCCTCTTTCATTTCCCTGGCTCCCCTCCATTCGTTAAAAATCTTAATTGCCCACTTCGTGGCGTATCTTATGCTGGGAGGAGTAGACTTTTTAAATAATTCTCGCTCTGCTTCAGAGCTTCGTGCACTTCGAAAACGAGACATGAACACATGCTCAAAATAGCAAATTTGAATATTTCAAACCCACTTCATACTGCTTTCATGTTCATTACCATAAAAAAATAGTAAACTATTCCCAGGTCAGTTAAAACATGAACACATGAATGCATTGGAAAATTTAACTTTATTGTTCTATTCATTTATATAAGACCAAAGGTGATTTCAGAAGCCATTTAAATACAATGATATAAAGCACTCTGACTCGGTTTTTAAACAGTACATATATATATATATATATATATATATATATATATATATATATATATATATATATATATATATATATATATATATATGTATATATATAAATATATATATATATATATATATATATATATATAGCAAAGTGAAAAGGTGGTAAACTGCCGAGAATTTGGTGACGAGATACTGACGTTTCGAGCGGAGCCCTTCATCAGAGTAAGACCAGATGAGTATATATATATATATATTTATATTTATATATATATATACATATATATATATATATATATATATATATATATATATATATATATATATATATATATATATATATATATATATATATATATATATATATATATATATATATATATATATATATATATATATATATATATATATATATATATATATTATATATATATATATATATATATATATAATATAGACATCCACTGTATATGAGCTGTTCTGCAATCTGATTGGTTCAGCTACTCACCGTATATCAGCTCATATACGGCGAGTAAATGAAAGCAATGGCTGACCGTTTTGCTCAGCTTGATGAACAAGAAATAAAAACCCTTCTTGAGAATGCAATACCACTGATAATACCAAAAACCAACAAGATATGGAATGAAAATATTTAATGATAAGTAAAGCAAACTAAAAATTAGCCTTTTTCAAAATAAGTGGTGGTTTTAAAATTAAATTTGACATGAAACGACTGAAAAGGAGTGCAAAGTATTAAAAGAGAAGAGAGAAAGGTAGAAATTAAATTAATTACATTACATTTTGAATTTGTTTACCTCTTCCAATTTTTCTGGCGGTTTGTACATCATGCAGGGCTAACAAAAGCAGAGATAAACACTTGCTTTAAGGTGTTTCATACAATAAAAAGTTGATTCTTGGGAAATCCTCCCAACAACAAGCCATTTTCCATCATTGACGACCCTACTTTTACCGAAGCAAATTCAGTGTTAGATGCGTTCGTGAAAGACCTTAGGAAAACTGGGAAAATCGCCGGTTTGGTCCACAAAAAGCCAATAATCCAGAGGCAAATTAAGTTGTTGTTTGACAGTGGCGAATTATGTTCAGCCGACAGCACCGATCCATCACATTGCTTTGTACCGTTCGGTTTTACCTTGGCCTTTACTTGGAACGACGAGGAAGAGAAAACCAGATAAACTTAAGCCAAATATGATGGTTTTAAGATCAACAGAGCAGACGGCAAGTTATATTTCGAGTTGAACCGGGAGGTCGCAGGTTCAACCCGTCAACAAAAAACCACCAAGGCGGTTCACGGCAAAAAAGTCGAGTTTTCCTCATTTGATTATTTTCGTATTATTTGGAATAATCCACGCGTATTCCCACGTTTTCCGTTGTGGAAATAATACCAGCGTAATCCTTCATTCTTTAAGGGTAAACCTGAATAATCCCTATACATAATCCCAAGTTTTCTCAATCTTGTTTAATGACCGCACTTTGTTACGATTTTCTCGGGTTTACTCCGGATTTTCCCAATGGGAAAACTATCCCTATCCAGTTTTCCGGGGTAATTATTAACAGTGTAATTATTCGAGTAATCTCATAATAATCTTCGAGTTTTCCACACCGGAAAACTTGAATAATCTCGACATAATGCTCGCATAATCACGAGTTTTCTTAACCCCGTTTGATAACCCCGATTTGGTACGTTTTCCTCGGGTTTTCCTATGGGAAAACTCGAATTATCCCCTAGTTTTCCTTCACGCGTTAAACAGTGGGATTATTCGAATAATCTCATAATAATCCTCGAGTTTTCCATGCCGGAAACATGAATAATCTCGACATAATACGGGTACAATTCGGTTAATTGGACGATTTTACGTTGTGATCACGTGGAGATTGCTTGGCCGGCATTTATCGGTTTATCACAGATATCTCGTGTTTCGAAGCGGAAGAATAATTTTGAGTTGAACCAGGTTAACGGTTGGCTGTTGTTTAATTTGGTATCGATCTAACGTTTTGATTATGGCAAAGTCCGCATCCAAGTTTCGTTTAATTCGGTCGACAACAAGGTTTCAAACGAGCTCAGCGTTATCAAGGACAGCCTGACGGTCATCGCCCCATGTCAGAGGGAAACCATTTCCCTGTAAAAATAAGGGGCCTGGCTTATCACCGCGACCACACATGCGTGCGAGTGTGAGTGAGATCTACCAACATTGGCAATGCGATAGCAAAGGAACATCGATTAAACTACATGTGGATGAAAGTATCCATATTTTTAAAAAGTTTGGAACAAAGATGGGAGGGGCGAAGCTCATCTCATCCCAGAAAAGGCAGGTGGCAAAGAGGCTATATATAGATGGCGTGGGAAGTGACCGATCCTGCACAGTTATCGTGTTGGGTGAACAATATCGAGAATATTCAATATTTAATATCTTTCTAAACTTCTTTGCATGCATATACAATTAGGCCGAGGTCAAACACCGAACTTTACATGATTAGATGTAAATGTGTGAAAATAAACTGACTCTCCTAATCATTATATGGAGTTCGGCTCATGTGAAGTTCGACGTTTGACCCGGATATTTTTGCCAAAATTTCTGTCTATATTTCCTCATGTTCACAGTCTTTAAATTATAACGCACCACAGCTCTACATCACGTGGCCCCCACGACTCCCGAGATCGGCGAGGTTGTCATCTATGGGCACATGTCGCCACGTCACATCTTGGTGGCTGTTGATCTTCGTCACGCGGTTTGTTACACATTTTTGTATTCGCCATTTCCCTTGATCCAGTGTAATGCCACGGCACTATCCAACCCACAGAACACTTTCTCAGCGCTTTTCTCACATTGGCAACAAGATTAACCGCCATATGGCCAGCAATTAGTTCGAGTCTAGGGATATTAAGCTCTCGCTTAGCTAATCTTGCTCGTGCTGCAACCTGCAGGCCTTGGTTGGTGCCAGACGCTTGATAGACTACCGCATACACGCAGGCAGCTACGCTATTTCGGCTCGCGTCTCCGAACGAATGCAATTCTATGGACTCGGTTGGTTCTCGGTAAGCAGCCAATGACCTTGGGATTTCAACTTTGGAGGGCAGTTCACTTTCCCAGTTGTTCTACTGTCTGTGCAGGTGCTCTGGTAGCGGCGCATCCCAGGCTCTCTTGGCATCACATCCAGCACGGTAAACAAGTTTGCCACTTAATGTCACCGTCGAGGCAACACCATGCAATGGGTCGTATATCTTAGCGATCTTTGCTAAAATAGCACGTTTGGACACCACCGCCTTTTCTTTGGGAATTGTGACACTCGAGTCACACTTATGCCACTCGAGTCCAAGTAGGCTACAGTGTCCCCCGCTGGGGTTCCCCAACTCTCGTTTCGCGAAGGCAAGCTCCTCCACTGAACCTTGTTTGGTTTCCAATTCACGTAAATTGGAGTGCCACTTGTGGAGTTTAAAGCACGCGTCTTCAAATATCGTTGTCGCTTTCTCTTTCAGCTCCTGAGCTTTCTCCACTGACGTTGATCCCGAAATAAGATCGTCGACGTACAACTCTTTTTGGAGTTTAGCCATGACTCCTAGTAAAAAGGGGGATGGAGCCAGACCAAAAAGATCCCTGGTAAATCGAAATGTCTCTGTTTGACTAGCATGTTCGTTCTGACGCCTGTGGAAGCGAAGGGCATTACGGTCACTTGGTTTCACTCTTACTTGCAGAAACGCCTTCTGAAGGTCACCGGTTATGGATACAGGATGTAAACGTCACTCTCACTAGTACATTCCACATCTTGTTCTGTAAGGATGATCCTACGTGTAAGCACTCCTTCAGTGAGGGGGATCCCTCATACGCTCGTGCTGAAGCGTCGTACACGACTCGAATCTTCGTCGATTCTGCGCCAGGTCGCACCACCGGCTTGTGATGGATATAAAACTCTGTGTCAACGACCGGTGGATTGGCGCTCTCGATTATTCCTTCTCGCGTTGCTGTTCAATAATGTCACCATACTGGGCTATATATCAGCTCCTGTCGCTTTAGTTTCTTGATTAAACTTGACAGTCGCCGCAATCTATACCAGTTTCATTGTTTGGCAAAGGGGGGTGATTTCCTCGCCATGGCAGGGCCGTTTCATACCAGCCATCTTTATCACGCGTGAGCTGTTCTTTGAACTCATCATAAACGTTATCTTGGTCATTGGTGGGGGTGTCTTCCAATCCCAAGACATCGAGTCGACACAATTTCTCATAGTCGACTTGAGAGGTTTGTGTTGACAACATATTTGTCAAGTTCACAGATTCCTTTCCTGAAGACATTATCGTCCAACCGAATCGTGTTAACTCTGCAACCGGCTGTCCGGGCTTGCCAATTTTGGGTGCTGTGTCAGTTTTCAATTTGGCGTACTCAGTGGCTCCCAGAATTATATGGGTACAAGCAAAGGCAGGCATAACATATAACAATATTATTATTATATATATTGCTTGATTTTTACTAAGATGAAGACACAACGGCAGGGCAAAGACTTTTACCCTAAAGGTTGATAGCAGGGTAAAGACTTTTTTTACCTTGAAAGCAAGGAGGGCAAGAACTTGTACAATTATCTTTTTTCCACCGGCCCAACCTTTTGGTAATTTTTGCATGGTCCCTTAGGGTTTTTGTTCTTGTAAAGCTTCTGAATCCTGAGAACTAAATAACCTTGATGTGTCTATGACGTAGTCTGTGTCCATTGTGTGTCAGGTGTACGAAGGAGATGCCCATGCATCTGAGTTGCAGTTAGAGCTGCTCATCTGTAATCAGAAACCTTTTCCGAGGATTGGAGCTTGATGATAGTCTGTGTATCATTCACCTGTCTATACTACATATGTGTTAATCCCCTCGCCCGGCGCGAAGCGCCGGTCGATATTAGCATCCTCGCCCTCAGGCCTTCGGTTTAGTCCCTTATCACGCGAGATTCAAGACTGATCTCGGATCCCATTTATTTTATTATATATATATATATATATATATATATATATATATTTATTATATGGACGAAGGTGTTTTACTGGGAACTAAAACACTCGTAAAACTCATACGTCACTACATCCGGGGCCAAGTGGCCTTTTTCCGTATGTAACGCTCGTGAGTGGCATATCGAAAATTTCCCGCCAATTTCATTCTTGTTCTGAAATCGCTACCAGTTCGAGATTTGTTGACTTAAGCGAAGACGATATTAATAATTTCTGAGTCGGATGAATCAAGTCAGAGCCAGTAACATTTTAAAACATTATACAGATGTTCCGCTATATAAGCTTAAAGCTTAAAGCTAAGTCATTGTTGTGTTGTTTCTTCATTGTTGAGTTATTTTTCATTAAATCCTTCATTAAAATAAAATTGCGTGTATTTGTGTCACTATGAATATGTCCATATAATAAAAAGAACATTACACGGTGGCTCGAAGATATGGATTTTATGTTCTCGTGGCAAGAACAATCATGAGGGACTTTAAGATCTACGACGGCAACCAGGACGGCAACGGCAGTAAAAGCAATACAAATTTTAGCATTTGAATGAAACCACGGTCGATTGACTAGCGTGTTTGACACTCCAAGCTTGTTTTATGATCTCCAAAACGCTTCAATATTCCTAAAACGATTATAGTGTCTGTGTTTAAGTCAGTCACATCTCTCATCTCTCCGCGAGTTACCGTCGTCCTAAAGACGACGGTAATCTTATTGTTTCGCATGAAGATTATTTTTTTGAACGACGTCCCCGTCCTAGGTTGCCGTCGTAGATCTTAACACTCGAACATAAAATCCATGTCTTCTCGCCACCGTGTAATAGCCTCTATATAATATGGTCAACGGCCACCGGGCGAGCGGAAAGTATATATATATATATCCATGAACCAACTTGGCCTGTTTACGGGGCAGAAAGTAAGGTCAAAAACATAGAGAAAACACCAGCAATCAACGCGAAATACGGCTTGCTAAGAAAAAACCGAAACAGTGATACTATTAGGTCAAAAGACCGTGAACAATGGCGACAAGTTTGGTGATGCTTACAATATTAAATGTGACTACAGATAAGCTGCTAGGTAAGTGAGTTAAATAATAGCCTATAGGTCTGGATATTTAATTGGTAGTATATACACAAGCTTTCTCTGCCATTGTTATGCTTATGCTTTCTCTGTCGTTATGCTTTTGCTTGCAAAACTCTGTTTTTAACAGTCCTGAACAACACCGGTCGGTGGTCCCTGAATGTAAGATTATTACTAGGCGATGGCCGAGTGTTTTGCTAGCTTCTCGAGTGCCATTATAACTCGATAATCACACAAGACAAGGTTTAAATTTTTATTTCTTTTATAAAATAACACCATTAAATTAACAATAAAGCCATGAAAAATGCAGATTTAACTGTTATTATATGCATTGTTATGTGCGTTGCTATAGGAAGACTTTGTAGCGATTTTAGCGATGAAAATGTACTCAACGTTGCAGTTAAAACATTCTGTTGTGTTAGTACCTTGATTAGCGTTGTATCCAGGTGTTCTTTGAGTTCCTTTTGTGATTTAAACTACTTAAAATACGTCGAAACGACAAAATTTACGCGGGGAACACGTTAGCTTATCCTTTTAATATTGAGTTATAATGACACAGTTTTTGAGCTCAATCAGAATTTTATAATACTAGATATAATTGCATGAATGTGTCAGCTCAGCCACCAAGCAGGTGAAATGCACCTTGATCATCCTGATTATGTTTATGCGGTGATATAATTTACTCTAATACATGCATAAATGTTGTGCTTTTAATTGTTGTATGGGCATTTGTACATTTAGTAGTGTTTCATTGTAAACATGCATTGTACAGGTTTATAGACCTACACATGTTAGGCCTGGCCAGGCCTCCACTTAGTGTTTCTGTGTAAACACTTTTGTCCTTGGGATAGAACTGCACATGCAATGCCGGTTCCATATATATTTAAGATTGATTGTTGAAGTGCTTCCTGAAGGACATTATAGTAGATTTTATTACATTTCTTACAAACAATCAAATGTAAAATTAATATAATATGTGAGATCACTCGAACTAAAATGTTTCAAAATGCATAACAGGCAAATGGTTGGCACTTTTTTACTCACGTTTTTTCTTTAATAGTCAATTAAGCTAGAAAATGTAAGTACTGAGTAACAAATATTAACTAGAATTTATAATGTCAAAAATGATGCCCTGTGTTATATAGCAAAACCTGCACACACGTTATGTAAGCAGCCTCAAAATGATTTGTCAGTAATGAGATACAGAATGTTGCCGTAACATTTTATCTTATTATTTACTTTTATTCTCTAATTTTTTGTTATTTTTGTTAGGAAAGGTGCTAATGTAAAGAAAGGTGTAGGGGTCTTATAAGCCGGATTGTACAGTATGTTATGATTGGGTAGGTTGATGCAGTCTCGCTGTATTAGGGGAAATGTTAGGGATTGAACGTGTGTCAGCTCAGTATTGTGACAATGCATTAAGCAGGCAAAGGGCATGTCAACCATTATGGGTTAAACAAGTACTGATATAATTTAGATAATACATAATGTTGCATGCTCTGCTGTTGCATAGGCTATTGGGTTAATTACCATTCGAATAAATATGGCATGTGTTAATTAATATTGTGATAGCAATAGAGGTCTTCTAGTGGAGTAAAATATTTATTAATAATAATCAGTGTATATGCATGCACCATTGGTCATCCACAACCTATAGGGATGTGGTGAATTATTGCAGATATTTTAACATTTTTGGATATTGCGAGAGTCATTATGAACCATAGCTGACATAATACTGACTATATGTGACAAGTTAATTCTTTCATAGTGACCGATGGTAGTATTAACACCAGAAGACTTAAAGTGTTTATATATATATATATATATATATATATATATATATATATATATATATATATATATATATATAACTACAGACGGTACCGTTTCGACCTTTTGGGCCTCATCAGTGTAGTGCTGATGAGCAGGATGAAGGTAACTGCTATTTACAGTCACCCTTGATGCCACACAAATGTGGGACATCAAAAACCATGCCAGAGTGCTCAAACTGCAAGCAGTGAGCGTCATGCGCACAATGCATAAGCGACAATGGTTTTCATCCTGTAGAGTGCTCAATATGACCTAAAGGTCATATAGCGATATATATATATATATATATATATATATATATATATATATATATATATATATATATATATATATACAATGAAAAATTCAGTTTGAAATAAGCTCTCCTACTTGAAAGAACAAAATAATTAATTATAAAGATTGGCATTTACAACTCTTCCATAATTATAATCTCAGTTAGATATTAAGATTTGTTTGATATGTAAATCAGAGGTGTAGCCAGATGGGGGGCCGTAGGGCCTGGCAAAATTCCTGCCCTCCCCTGCCCTGGCAAAATAAGTGGGCCCCCTGAGAAAATTTGTACTCTTGGCTCTTCATTTTCCTCAGTTAGGCTGCCCCCCTAGGTTTTTCCTGGCCGGCCGCCTTGACAGAAAATCCTGGCTATGCCTCTGATGTAAATGTCCTCATTTTGACATCACGCTGCATAATGACTTATTGAAGAAGCCTGTAAATAGACCTTATTCAAAAATGGCCGCAGGTTTAATATTCTTTTATATGCATATAATATGCATATGACATGTTTACATGAATAATTTATAAAGCCTACAGTACGTATGACATATAGTTATAAAGTTTTAGTATTTTTATTTGTTAGTAATCGATTACAAATGTTTAGTAGAAACTGTTTATTTCCAATTGAGTCTTGGTTTGGTTCAGTCAATCAATCTACAGTACACCATAATTTTTGATTAAGCAATTAATTAACCAAGAGAATGTTTGGGTGCAGTCGCTCAACCAACATGTTGAAATTATTAATAAACGTAGTAAAACAAAAGATTTGTGTACCTTTAGGGCAATAGTACTTTCAACATTATTTGTTAGACGTTTAATATTAAATTTATTGGCTTTCCAACCCAGATTATTGCAGTGTGGTAATTAAATGTGACTATATAGTTTATTTCCATTTTTTATTGTGCAGTGCACCTATGAAATGGACTGAGCAGCATGGCATAATGCTATGCAGGGCGATTTTGCTCATACAATTAACCTCATAATTAACCAAAATCAATAGAAGGGGGGTAATGCGTGGACAAGCGTAGCAAGTGATCCTAATTTATATATATATATATATATATATATACATACATACATACATACATACATACATACATACAAACTTTTCGTGAGAAATGGACACTGCCGCGGCGAGATTATCACCCTCGCTTCGCTCGGTCGCTTCCCACCTTGCTCGCGAGAAGACGGTATGCTGGCATGCAACCAAGTATATAATTACTAGTCCTTATTATCACGTTTCATGAAAGATCTCGGTGCAAGATTGGGGCGATATATTGGCATATTTGTGCGACTCTGCAGTGATAATCTTTGGCGGATTTCTCGGTTGGAGTCTCCTGCCAAAATGTAAGTTGGCTTAACTTTTTGCTTTTTTGCCAAGACCGCAGGGTAACGATCGCATAACACATTTAACTCTCTGATAGAAAGTTAGAACTCCTACACTATTTCCGCAGTTCACCATCCTTTTAGAGTTTAAATAACTGTACAAAAGACTATTCATACAAGAAATAAACATAACATGCGAATATTTCACCATGAAAAGCAGCCGTTACACTCTAAAAAATAGTGTGTAATTTTACACACCTAAGGTGTGTAAAATTACACAACTGGTCACTTAAGGCGTGTAAAATTGCACACCTTTTCCGAATTACACACCTTGGTGTGCAGTTCTACACACTTTGCTGTGTAGGTTTACACACCTTGGTGTGTAGTTTTACACACCTAAGACTTACAAAAATACTAAAAGCTGTAAATATACATATAATATGCTAAATAGCTGAGAAATTATGTGTATATTATAAATAATAACAATGGCATTTACACTCGATAACTGTAAAGGACATCGATATTATAAGGATATTTTGCGAGTGTGGACTCAAACGAAACCAGTTGCCACGACACCGCGAATCTATTGCGGCGCTGCGCTCTGCCAACCACTGAGACACGAAGGCCGTATTGCTGGGAGCGTATATATCATACTGCGATATAATATCGCTTGTGTAAAACCGGTTATTTTGTTGCGGGCTTGTTATCAAGAAAGGTAAACTTTGTTCAGATTTACTCAGAAAATCGCAGCGAGTTGCATCACAATTCGAGCAATGCATGTTCACATTAGCGGCGACTTGAAAATCCATATCGCAGTGAAGTCGCAGCGGTAGTTTACACCAGCGATATACCATATCGCAGTCACGCGTCAGCCGTTCGCAGCGCAAATCGCAACAAAAATCGCGAGTATTGGCGAAATCATTCTGAACATGCATTTCTAAACAGATTTTTCGTATATGTATATATAAACATGCCTTGGAATAACACGGACATCTTTCTAAAAGTACTTTATTATTCATGGTAAAATGAAAATTATCGACATCTCTACAATCTTTATTATAAAATTTTAAAATTTGGAACAGATATATTAAGTCACTCACTCTCCCAACTGCCTCGTCCATACAAGCATACGCTACAGGTAATACGAATTAGTTCTCGTTTCTTGACCAGTAATAATAACATGTGAAGTTCTTTTAGGAATTCGGTAGTCCTTGGTATTATTTGAAGATCAGTACTCCGTAGCATATGCGGTCACAGCAATAATAAAATGTATATAGTCAATTATGAAGCGCGTTGTATCCATATTCCTCTTTGAATGCATAAATAGTAATATCCTTATTAACCCAAGAATTTGGCCAAAGAATATGTAGTCATCCTTTGCGAAAATGATTGTTAAAACCATTTGGAAAAAGCTTTGTTCCTTTGTTGACGCTTGTCTTCAAGCTCGATACGGTTTATGATCAAGCATAGCTTAACAGAGCACCGGATCAAAATTTGACGGTTTCTGATTGGTTGAATTGCATGCGGACCTCTGCGAAGACCGTGCTGATATATGCCGTTGCTAAATTAAGCGCAGCGTCATCCATACCTGATTGGTTAAAAATACTTAGAATTTGATCCTACTCAAATCAAAGGTTAAAGTGTGGTAAATAATTGTTAAACACGGGTTGCTTACAAAATATTGCGAGTTATCAGGACATTTTAACATAACATACTTCTTGCTAGTCATGCCTAAATAGCATAATATCTTATTGTTGAATAGCTGATATGTATCCTACATTCTTCGGTATATTTCTATTTTGAAAAATTCATGCCAGGATCGTTTGTTTCAACGGACTCGCTCTCGACCGCGTGATAGTTGAATTTGGAAATGTTAGCCACAATTTCGAGCAACTGAGCAAGTAACGACGGCTCTTACGGTCGTTGACAGCCGCTTACAACATTGCCAAAGAATATCCATAATTATTCGAATCGACGGCGGATGTTCGACGTTGAAGCGACGTCGAGTTGTTGACGTTGAATGGCCGGTCTATCGCCGGTCATTCAACGTCGCGCGGTCTATCGCCGAGCATCTTTTATTTTCCTCGATCTATATGTAGCTTAGGCAAAAGCCTTCGAGTACAGATAATTAAATCATTAATGGTCGAGATCTGCAGTCTTGTCAAGAAATTTTGACAAAAGAATACAACGCGACGGGGATATATATAGTTCTGATTTAAATTTGCCGACAGGTTGTCATTCATGTGTTAAAAATATGTCGGTATAACTGCTAAGAAATCAACGCTGTTGCATATAAAAAAACGAAGCATGCATGATGTTTGCAGTAAAGATGTCTGTTGAATAAAAGATGTGCGAAATTAAAAGATGTGTAAAATTAAGATGTGTAAAATCAAGCAAGTTGTGTAAAATGAAAAGGTGTGTTTTGGGCAAAGGTGTGTTTTTGGCTAAAATGTGTGTAAAACAACACACCTTTGCGAATTCAAAGGTGTGTAAAAAAAAGGTGTGTAATTTTGCAAACCTAAGATGTGCAATTTTACACGCTACCGTTTACATTGGAATAACGTGAATTAGAATTTTTCCTTGAACTATCTGCCAGTTCCTGCAGGTTAAGTTATTTAAATTTTAAATCTTGCTGTAATATGGCGATCTTTATACGCATCACAAGTTGTGTAAAAATCATAGCTTTCGGCGTGAAAAAAAACACACCTTGGTGTGTAAAATAACACGCCTTGGTGTGTAAAAAAACACGCCTAGGTGTGTAAAAAACACACCTTTTTTAAAAACACGGCAAAAGGTGTGTGATTTCGGCGACAAGCAAATTACACACCTTATCGTGTGTAAAATTACACACCTTTTTCAAATTACACACCTTTTTCAAATTACACACCTTCAAATTACACACCTTAAGGTGTGTAAATAAACACGGCTGAAAGTGTGTTAATTCGGCGACAAGAAAGGTGTGTAAAAACTACACACCATTTTTTAGAGTGTATATAGATCACTAAGATTAGTATTGATATATAGGACTAACTAATATTCAAGAAATATGTATAAAAAACGTGCCCTGTATATTGTGTATATGCATGCGTACAATATATAATTGTATTCGTAATATCTGCTCATTGTTCATCCTGAAGGCCATATTGAACTGTTGGTTTTCATCATCATCAGGTTTCTTCTCATCTAAAGGAGTCATTTTCCTCATTCGACCACCTCTTACTAATTTACGTAAGTAACAGCTGTATGTTGTATACACTGGATTTAAAGATGAGGCTGGTGTAGTACATGTTTGACATGCGTATGTTAGCGTACTCCTGAACATCGAATCAAATATCTTCCTTCGTGGATAAAGAGCCACAACATGGTTCTTATAGCTGAAAACGTTCGGGTAAGAAATTCGTTAGTAGAAATGTACGCCTTCATTAAACATGTATTTCTGGCCAAGATATTTGAAGGTATCAACGTTTTTAAGATACTTATATTATTTTCTGGATAGTTGTTCTTATCAAAACTGTCAAGATACATCTGCAAAACAGTGGCGGCGGAAGATAGGTTTGGTGAGGTCGGGGGGCTTGCCCCCCCCCCCGAAATTTTTTGAAATCTAAAGTCTCTGAAATGGCATTTCCTGCGATTTGTGAGAAGCTTGCACAGAATCGTAGCCTTATAAAAATGTTACCTCCACAACAACTTTTTCACCATTCTTCAACTTTTCGGCCTGTTTTCTACAATTTGTAGTCATATAGTGCTATTACAGTCGTCATCAAGCACTTACATTTTACAATATTACATTGTCTATTATCAAAAATTAATATCAGGAAACCGAAATTCGACTTGAAATTCAAAATGTTCAAACGACGATAACTATGATGATAACGTTAACTATATTACGATTGCCATCCTGCAATGATATGGAATTTAAAAGCTGCCTGATATCGAAGATGCACAAATATTCAATGTCCATGTCGCTAAATAGTTAATAAAAGGGTCAAATTACGTAAAGTTCATCATATACAATTGCTTCGTTCTATTTTAAAATCCCATTTAATTTGATAACAATCAACAACTATACACACATATAAACGTTCGACATTATATTTAAAGACATTTTAGCGCATCCTGGTTTGTATTTCTGCCTTTAAATGCGGTTTAAAAAGTGGACGTGTATTCTATAATTGCTGCTAATATGGTCAAATAACTCTCACTTTCTGCGCCAAAATTGGAGGGGGGCTTAGCCCACCCCCATCCCCCCCCCCTGCCCCCCGCTTCCGTCGCCTTAACCAAATCTTCTAAACAGTTTATGTAGTATTTCAAGTGCTCGCTGTAGCTCCTCCACTCATTTTGCCAGAATAGCAAGATCATCCGCATATCCTAGCTATAACAAAGGGCGCACACCAGAGCTCCTCTTAGCTTCTGAGAATTAATACTGCGCTCGATCTGTAGATTTATTCGGTATTCTATATCGCATTGTTATTCCTATTTCCTCCAGTCTACATTCATATTCGAAAATTCGAAGTATAAAGTGAAGGTTTCGGACTTTCACATCCGCCTTGTCTGACACTACTGGTACTGTAGTTCTAAACGCGTCATCGATGTCATCCCTAGTCAAGTAATTATATGTCTCCTGCAGCATAGATATTCTCTAACAGTTCCAATAGCCATAATAGACCCTTGTTATTGCTAATATTATTTCGCTACTTTATACTATTGAACGACCATTCTTGAGGTATCCAATCAAAGGCCGCTTTTAGATCTATATAGCCAATCTATAGATTTTCCTTCCGTTCATAAGCTATCTGTTGAGCTCGTTTTAGGCAATAAATGGCATCCTGGTAGCCCCTGCAGTACCAGGCCCGGATTTACCAATTTTGGGCCTACAGGCTACATTTTTCTAGGGGGGCCGGGGGTATTCGCCGCCGGGATTTTTTTGAATTTTGGTTCTCTGAAACAGCATTTCCCACATTTTAAGGACACTTTTGAGCAAAATATAAAGGTGTGAAATTCCATTTTTAACAGAGTTTCTCATTTTTAAGAAATATTTCTATAAAGTAGAGTAATTAATTATACATCTGAATGAAGAACAGTGTATTTTGATTAACAAAGTAGAAAACTAATTATGTTTGAAAAGTAGAAATTTTGAGATAGTGTCTTAAATTTTTTTTCGTCCCAAAACGTGGGCCGTCCAAATTGTGGGCCTACAGGCTAATAGCCTGGTAAGCCTATAGGTAAATCCGGGCCTCTCCGGAAAAAACCGTGGAAATAAAATATAGAAGTACCAATGCAGTAAAAATAGCAATAGCAATATATATGCCTTTTCCAGTGATTCCGAGATGGAAAGCCTCAACCTATTTGGCAATACCATTTTATATGCGCACCTCCTATTGAGGGGTATGGATGTCCTATTGGGGGGGGGGACTCTTGAATCTTGATTTATCCTAAGGGGTGCCCGAAGGAATTTCCAGAAAATTCTCCATAATTTATATATTTATATATATATATATATATATATATATATATATATATATATATATATATATATATATATATATATATATATATATATATATATATATATATATATATATATATATATATATATATATATATATATTTATATATATAATAGGTAAATATTTGGCATTTCACTTGATCAAACTACATGTTGAAAGGATTTATGGTGAAGGAAAATTTCGAGTGTTGGAATACATACATTTTAAGACCAAACCGGGAAAAATGCAACTTCAAGGCCTTCCGGCTGGAATTGAACTCTGAGCACTGAGCTACGGAAGCCGTTGCCGAGAGTTAAAGAGTTAAAGAGTTAAAGAGTTAAAACTTGTCGGAGTTATTTAAACTCTATTTTGGGGGTGAAATTCAGTGAATTCCTGAGATAAGATCTCAATCATAACAAACGATCAAAATACACGCGTAAACAACAATTTATGTTTTTGTGTTCTTTATTTCTGTTTTATTAAATAATATTTAATGATGATTTTTAATAGGGACCGCTAAGGCCTAGCCTACGAATAGACGGCGGAATATTCGGTGCCGATTAATCAGGGACGCGGATACGGAGCGTCTGTACGCAGGCTAGCTAAGTTCAATCGTCGAACTTATCATTCTTCCGAACCTAATTCAGCGAGTTTGAATAATTAAGTTCGACTCGAGCTGTCGGGAATTTCGACTTCGTTTGGTTGATAGGCTCGACAACTAATTCAAACGCCATACTTCTCATGAACCGAACCTATATACGGCCGAGTATTTTTACCAGTTTTGGAATTCGGGTGTATTTTAAAAATGGTAAAATGCCCGGCAATATTATCGCACATACAACTCAATGGGATATTTATTATATTACTTGTATTTTATGATTTGTAAAGTATTTTCAAAGCCATTAAAATCTATCTTCCGGGGGGTATATGACAACTCGACAAAGAAGCCAGCAAAATACTTGAATCTGATTGGAGAAATTACAAATAGCGAAAACCTGTCAATCAAGTTTTTAGCCTTTTAATTAATTTTAACTGCCGGCCTCGGAAAAGAAAGTTCGAAGATATGTGAAGCCTCAAAAACAATACAAATGAATTGTAAAATGTATAACTATTATGACAGAAAAGTACGTTGCTTAAAGTTATTCCTCGCTGCTGTCCAGAACTTGAATCGCTTAATTCGTGGCGAAGCTGACGAATGGTCGAAGCTTGAAGAACCTAGCCTGTGTACAGCCTGAATATACACCTGTAATACAGGTGTATATTCAGGCTGTACACAGGCTAGAATTCAGGCAAATTGCCATCACCGAACGAAAAGGAGCAGTCCTGAGAACATGGTTGATGTCGGTTTTGAAAGGGAGGACGAATTGGTGGATAAAGACTGTCTGTAAAACTCGTTCTTCGGTCTTGTCGATGCTTTCATTTCCTCGACGTGTTTAATACGGCCGCTCAACTTCAGGGACATGTCTTTCAAGTTTGTTGCTGTTCGGACGCTTCAGAATAATTGTCCAAAGACTTCAAATTTATTTGTCAAGCCCACCCAATGATGTTTAATTAATGGTCGAGATTCGTGTGGCGTAGTGTGGAAATCATTGTCCGACGAACGGAATATATATGATTGGTGAAGCGACCAGATATAGTCCTGGTGCAACGCTGATGTATTGTACCAGGTGAGTTTGGCCAAGTGGTTGTCGCTGTTATACCAAACTATTTCAGAGCTTGGGGCTGATTGCTGTCAAATAAAATCGCGAATCTGGATTTCTGGCGAGATAAGACATGAAAAAGCGACCGGGCAACGTGGGCCTTTCGTGGCGTACATTTTGGGAGAAAAAAGGCTCTGTCAGCCAACTGACGTACTCGTTTTAATACCTCAGGAGCTAGCGGCTGCGAAGGAGACTATATAGACGGGAATGAAATTCACTCATATAAACACGAGCCAAAAAATATCTCGCTTACCGAGCTATGGCTCGCCTCCATGCAAATTTATCAGGAACAGACCGATATAGTTATTTTAACTCCAATTTTGGAGTTAAAAAAAAGGTTCAGGACAATCCGCTTTTTTGGGGTTATTTTTACTCCAGTAATTTGGGGTTATTTTTACTCCAGTAATTGGGGTTATTATTACCCCGTTTCTGGCCAGAAACGGGTATTTATCCCTTTTTGGGATTAAATTTACTCCAAATTTTTGGGATTATTTTAACTCAATTTTTGGGATTTTTTCCTCGATATTGGGATTATAAAATTTATGAAAAAACACCAAGCCTAGCTTTGGCGTTTCTCTACCAAAGGCAATTTGAGTTTACTTTTATTATCGTACTCCGCGTTGAACGCCGGCCCTATTACTTTACTCGCCAAGGGAAGACCCCTTGGTAGCGTAAAATGGACGCTTGATAAAAATTCCACCATGAAATTATATACACGATCCTTTTGGCTTTGTCCTAACTAGTATATATAATTAATAAAAAATATGCACATAGTTTCAATGAAAACAACAATATAAATCAGGCCACTGGTCATTCGGTAAAATATATTTTGTTTGATTTAAAGTACATAATATAAGTGTCATGCTTCGTGCCATTGTGCTTCGTCACGGTTCTGAAAATGAATAAAAAGGGGAGTCAAAAATAAAATGTGATAGACAAAAAAAATTGACACGAAATAGAAAGATATGAGTATAATGTACGTCACGAAGGGAAATTTATAGAAATATACTGTACCTTACCTTGTATCTTGATCCACCAGGTTTGTGACGTGCATATTTTAGGAATTCTGTTATGGGTTCTTCGACTTCTTCAGTAATATTATTATGAACACAACGACATGCCTCTATAAACGATATTGTAGATTTGATTAATATTATACCTCAACTGGAAATATTCAAACCAAATAGCTAGATTTGTACATGACTAGCGAATATACAGTATGTTAGAATCCCACCAACACGCCCAACCTGACCGGAACCAGTTGCAAAAAATTCAACTGTCAGGCTGGAATTAAACCCGCGACCTGGGTAATATACACCAGCGCTCTAAACAATTGAGCTACAGGATATCAGGCCTTCTAGTTGGGAATTTACCTGCTAGTTGGATTGTTTGCAACTGATGGGTTACATATACATGTATTTATCACATCGACAATATCACTATCAAATGCGAAATATCCATGTTATTTTTCATTATTATATAAAAGCTATACACATGTCTGGTTCAGACGTAATTGTTCTGACTCGAGTTAGCATTCTTCCTCTAATTTCTAAATATGGATAAGCCGGTTGAAAATACGAGGCGAAGCCGATTTTTTAACCGGTTTGTCCGTATTTAGACATCAGAGGATGAACAATTACGAGTGTTAGAACTTACTTATCAAACGAATCCATATTTTGTGAGAAAATCGAGGTTAAAGTTAGAAAAATTTGGCTGTAATCTTCCTCTTATTGCTAAATACTCAATAAATATTGATTTATTTTGAATTTTCACCAGGAGTTATTAATGAGTTTGAGAAGTAATACCGTAGTTCTAACACGAGTAAGCGTCCTTCCTCTGATTTCATAAAGGTGCAGTATCATTGATAGTTAATATACTTTAGTTAGAAAAACAATTACGGTATTGATCTTTAGTATTTTAATCACAAGGTTGATAAAGGTGATAAGCTGGACAGAACATTATGGCAACTATGTCTACAGATAAAAATCAACTATGATTAATGCCCTGTGATTATTAGGAATAAACACAAAATCATAACAAGAGTAAAGAGTTATTGCTGCAAAATAAATGACAACAAACATTACAAAAGTAAATTTTAGTATCCAGATAAGAAAGAAACAACAGAAAATGCTGGTCAGGTGTTTTGACAAAACTATTGACTTTCTATTATTTAAACTGAGTTTTTTAATGTTATCTGACACTGGTCATGCAAGTCACATTAGATTTGCATTATTATCTATTTAACTAAAAATAGTTTTGGTAAAGTTTAACTTTCAAGAGTATTATAATTTTACGTCTAACAATAAATCTAACAATAATATCTTATACATAAATGTTAGGATTAAAGAAAATCATCCCATCTGGTGATAAGTCATTAAATCAAAGGGTTTTTTTTTAATAGAATTATTAGGAAATAAGGATAGGATATTAAAATGAATATCTCCACAAGGCCTTCTTTAACCAAAGCAAGCTTGCTTGTTGCTAAATTGAAGGTGGAAGAAAAACTCTTTAACCCTAAACTTTTGTGATTTGGTCATGTGAGTCACCATGGATTGGCTGTTCACATTGCATGGCCATATAATAAAAACCATATTAACCTCATTTGGTTAAAAACCACAGGCAGAATAATTTCACTGTAAAGGTTTCCATATGATGCTAATAAAGACAGACTATTTGATTGGTGATAACATTTGATTGGTGATGCTAATAAAGACAGACCATTTGATTGGCAAATTATGATTGTGAGGGTACAACAAAGGGATATACTAATATACTTCATTAGGGTGGTCCTTATTTTATTTATTTTTTGTATAGTCTCACCCTCTTAAATGGTTGCAATTGGGTTAAAAATGGTGTGTGTAAAATTGTATTAAAAACCATTAATATTTAGGGGTAGGTCAAGGACCCTGAAATTTTTACTATACCGGGTTATCCGTATGAGAAAAATCAGTCAAATTATCCAATATGCTATAATAAGTCCTGAGGGGAGTATCAGATTGGTCTAAAAATCTATTAGTGAGTAGTTTAGACCTGGTTTCCTATTTGACTTTTCAAGATATAGGGCTCCAAATTTTTTTAACCAATAAGAATTTTAAGAGCTTCAATGGAGCCCTATACTGTATCTCGGAAACCATACATTTTTGGCTATAAGTTTGTCTTAAAGTCAAATAAGAAACCAGGTAACCACTAATGGATTTTTAGACCAATCCGACACGGACCCCTGAGGACTTATAGCATATATTGGACAATTTGGCTGATTTTTCTCATACGGATACTATAATCAATAGTTTTTAATACAATTTTATACACAGCATTTTTAACCCAATTGGAACCATTTAAGAGGGTGAGATTATACAAAATAAAAAAAAGGACAACCCTAATACTTTATGGTAACAACACATATAGTCTCCCGCCATAATTTACGGTTAGGATTAGGGTTATGGTTAGGATTAGGGGTATAAAAAACAGATGGAAACCTGGTCTAGTGTTACCATGAAGTATATACCACAACAAAGTGAAATGTTGGCACTCACCATTTCCTCTTGAAACCTTCATCATTGAGGTGACCACTAAGACAACACTTCCAGGTCCTCAACAGTCAACTGGTTTAGGAACGATATCTTCCAGCATGTCATTCCCACTGACACCCAAAGAGCTTCATCTTGTTTCTCCATGATTGTGTCTAGTCTTGTTAATAAACTTCTTTGAAAATCTACAAAAAGAAATATAGAAAGCAACTTTAAAAAATCATATAAAACATGAGTTCACATCATGGGCCCAAATCGGTACAACCCATCTACGAATAAATCCTTGGCGCCAGTTGTTCAAAAGGTGATGAGCTTACAGTAACACAGAATTATTTGGCATTCAATTGTAAGAATTATGATGACCAATTATCACAGGCAAAGATATTTGAAATTTTCTGTTCAGACATTGTACAAATTTAGAAATATTTTATTGTTTTGCCTTTGTTCTCAAATAAAATAAGCAGCTGGTTAAATGTTATTTCACAGTTAGCACTAATCGCCCTTTAAACAACCAGCCCATGTTAGCATTTACACAATTGCCGGTTTACATAAATACATAAACAAATATATAACAGCATAAATGAAAATATATTCACCATTAGAAGGCCACATAATAGTACTTCTCAAGGTTCAGTCAAAAGTTATCAATTTATTTTGACAAATTACAATGCAAGTGCCATCAGCTTACTATCATGGTGAAAGAAACAAAATTTATATGATAAACAATTGTGGGTAAATGTAACCAACTTAGTTTAGTTTATTAGATTTATCACTCTTAGGTGAACGGAATAACCCAACAGGCTAAAAGCCCAATTATAGGGGTTCCAAGGACCTACGATTTTAGGTCGTTATCCGAGAAGACCTGAAAAGTCTTACCATTTGCTGATATTATTGCAAAGGCAGCACTTTCTCGTCAATTATTTTTAAGACCTTGAGTGGAGGTCCGACCCGGGATTTGAACCTGTGTCTCCCAGCTCATAGACATGATTGTGTGGTAATTACTAGACCACAACAGCTGGTTATATATAACTTAGCCTGTCTTATCACCAGTTGACCCATGTGACTTTGTAATAATAATATTTATTCAGGATATCCACATCACTGGAGTGTTTTTCTGTGATGTCCTGCAATTTCATTATATCAGCGCTGCAAATAAACCTTAGCAACTGTCGGTCATGATGAGCAGGAGAAATTAAAAGTTGGCGGGGAAGTGCCAAATCCTATTGGTCGCATATTACAACAAGTACGCCTCAATTCTGATACAACTAACATAAACAACTGTGTATGAAGAATAGTATATTGTTGTATTTAAACATTACATTTTCACTGTGCCATTAATGTCTTCAAATTAATCTCTAAATTATCTTATCATGTATGCTCAATTGCAGCAAAACACAACCGCTCCATAAATATTTGACCGGTCAAAATGGTCATTGAAAACTAAAAAGCAGCGGTCAAGGTGCTAATATCGCCAGTTATTGACCGGTCATTATTTGCAGCGCTGTTATATGTTAGCAGATTAATGACAATGTTGTTCTCAAGAACAATTATGACTACCATTAAACTAGTGTTTGTTGTTAGTGCATGGCTTTAGCCAAAATAAAATTATAAATCCCCCCTTGTTCTAATGTGTTAAAAGCAATTGGTAGAAGATCATTATTTTAACTTACTTTGTTCTTCTCTAGACAGTCCTGAAGTGGCAAGGTTTGCACCAACTGCCAAATTATCAAAACTCTCAAATACAGCTAGAAGTTTGAGAGGATGCAGAAAACAAAATTAGCAATTTAGCACATATATCATACAATACCTTCATTACATATACTTAAACTATATTTGCTGTATACATGTAGTTTTAATCGAAATAGGCTTATCAATGTCCCAAGTTTGCATCAGGCACAGACACTGAGAATCTGTGATCATTTATCTACATAACATGTATGATTTTCAAGTGTTTAATAGGCCATACATATTCATAAACTATAGAAACCATAGCAAGAAATATATCCCAAGATAACTTAATACTTCTTATATCAGGGTTGTAACAGTTATTCAACGTAAGTGTTTATGGTTGTTATATATTATCAAGTGGTAGAAATATAAACAAACCTTTAAATATAAACCCAACTATTTTAATATCATATGGACAAATACGGAAATACCAAACTTTAATTTCCCAATCCCTGATAAATACCAGCTATAAAGACTTAATACTGAAAATCGATCGATGCAATACATGTAGATAAAAATAGCAAATGATTTAACTTTTCCCATCTCATTAATTATTAGTTAGTTTATTTCCCGTGCATTTGATTGGCTACTTTCTACCTGTGACACCCTTTTGGCATATATATATAAGCCCTATTTATTTTATTTCATCTCGTCTTACTCTGATGAAGGGCTCCGCTCGAAACGTCAGTATCTCGTCACTAAATTCTTAGCAGTTTACCACCTTTTCACTTTGCTATATATATATATATATATATATATATATATATATATATATATATATATATATATATATATATATATATATATATATATATATCGGCACCAGCGGGAACAATTTCTTGCGGCCGTTCCCGCTGTAACACATGCGC
Organism: Chrysogorgia sp. JL179-B06; assembly: GCA_035772405.1. Taxonomy (NCBI): domain Eukaryota; kingdom Metazoa; phylum Cnidaria; class Anthozoa; order Scleralcyonacea; family Chrysogorgiidae; genus Chrysogorgia; species Chrysogorgia sp. JL179-B06. The sequence goes on along the minus strand of JAYKKM010000094.1, from coordinate 2,263,189 downwards.
TTTTCTCAATCCCCACACAGTTATTACTGCCCCCAAATGCGACCACACAATCCGTCATGCTTTTTCATGAACGTCCACCAACATAATTTATTGCATTTCATGCGATAAATGCCCTAAAATCTACATCGGTGAAACTGGGCGACGTCTTTCAGACAGGTTTGCTGAACATCTTCGTTCCGTGAGGATCAATGATGGTGACAAACCTGTAGCCCGCCATTTCAACAGCTCCAACCATTTGGTTTCAGACATGAAAGTCTGTGCCATCCTTCCCATCTCCGGTGGCAACGATAATCGCAAGAGGCAAGAGAAGCGTCTCATTTTTAAACTTGGCACCACACATCCTCTTGGTCTTAACGAACGTTTTTCTTTTATTTAATTTCCTAATAGTTTTTTGTTATTTTAGTTTGCTTGGAACTTTTTATTATTAGCTTATGCACTTTCATTCCTTTTCAAGTCTTTGTTTCTATTATTATCGCCTAATCCCCTTGAATATTGGACCTGTCATTTATCCCACCCCCTCAGTCTGCTTATTGATCGAGTGTTAAAAATAGCAAATGATTTAACTTTTCCCATCTCATTAATTATTAGTTAGTTTATTTCCCGTGCATATGATTGGCTACTTTCTACCTGTGACACCCTTTTGGCATATATATAAGCCCTATTTATTTTATTTCATCTCGTCTTACTCTGATGAAGGGCTCCGCTCGAAACGTCAGTATCTCGTCACCAAATTCTCGGCAGTTTACCACCTTTTCACTTTGCTATATATATATATATATATATATATATATATATATATATATATATATATATATATATATATATATATATATATATATATATATATATATATATATATATATATATATATATATATATATATATATATATATATATATATATATATATATATATATATATTATATATATATATATATATATATATATATATATACAAACTTTTCGTGAGAAATGGACACTGCCGCGGCGAGATTATCACACTCGCTTCGCTCGGTCGCTTCCGACGACCTTGCTCGCGAGAAGACGGTATGCTGGCATGCAACCAAGTATAATTACTTCCTTATTATCGTTTCATGAAAGATCTCGGTGGAAGATTGGGGCGATATATTGGCGTATTTGTGTGACTCTGCAGTGATAATCTTTGGCGGATTTCTCGGTTGGAGTCCCTGCTAAAATGTAAGTTGGCTTAACTTTTTGCTTTTTTGCCAAGGCCGCAGGGTAACGATCGCATAACACATTTAACTCTCTGCGGACAAAGGGCCTTTGATAGAAAGTTAGAACTCCTACACTATTTCCGCAGTTCACCATCCTTTTAGAGTTTAAATAACTGTACAAAAGACTATTCATACAAGAAATAAACATAACATGCGAATATGTCACCATGAAAAGCAGCCGTTATATAGATCACTAAGATTAATATTGATATATAGGACTAATTAATATTCAATAAATATGTATACAAAACGTGCCCTGTATATTGTGTATATGTGTACAATATATAATTGTATTCGTAATATCTGCTCATTGATCATCCCGAAGGCCATATTGAACTGTTGGTTTTCATCATCATCAGGTTTCTTCTCATCTAAAGGAGTCATTTTCCAGTCATTCGACCACCTCTTACTAATTTACGTACCTGTATGTTGTATACACTGGATTTAAAGATGAGGCTGTTATAGTCCATGTTTGACATGTACGTATGTTAGCGTACTTCTGAACATCGAATCAAATATCTTCCTTCGTGTATAAAGAGCCACAACATGGTTCTTATAGACGTTTTCCTTCTTATAAAAGCTGTTTATAGCTGAAAACGTCCGGGTCAGAAATTCGTTAGTAGAAATGTACGGTTCATTAAACATGTATTTCTGGCCAAGATATTTGAAGGTATCAACGTTTTTAAGATACTCGTGTTCAAGGGTGAAAATAGTTTCTGGATAGTTGTCCTTATCAAAACTGTCAAGATACATCTGCAAAACAGTGGCGGCGGAAGATAGGTTTGTTTGGTAGCTGAACAGGAAGCGCAACCTCTGGGGAGGTCTGGGGGCTTGCCCCCCCGAAACTTTTTGAAATCTAAAGTCTCTGAAATGGCATTTCCTGCGATGTGGGAGAAGCTTGCACAGTATCGTAGCCTTATAAAAATTTTACCTCCACAACAACTTTTTCACCATTCTTCAACTTTTCGGCCTGTTTTCTACAATTTGTAGTCATATAGTGCTATTACAGTCGTCATCAAGCACTTACATTTTACAATATGTATCTATTATCAAAAATTAATATCAGGAAACCGAAATTCGACTTGAAATTCAAAATGTTCAAACAACGATAACTATGATCATAACGATAACTATATTACGAAACTGCCTGATATCGAAGATGCACAAATATTCAATGTCCATATGTCGCTAAATTGTGATACCCGTCCACTTTCGCTATTTGTATCTGTTGAAATGCAGTTAGTAAAAGGGTCAAATTACGGAAAGTTCATCATATACAATTGCTTCGTTCTATTTTAAAACCCCATTTAATTTGATAACAATCAACAACTACACACATACAAACGTTCGACATTATATTTAAAGACATTTTAGAGAATCCTGGTTTGTATTTCTGCCTTTAAATGCGGTTTAAAAAGTGGACGTGTATTCTATAATTGCTCGACCTAATATGGTGAAATAACTCTCACTTTCTGCGCCAAAATTGGACGGGGGCTTAGCCCACCCCCCTGCCCCCCGCTTCCTCCGCCTTAACCAAATCTTCTAAACAGTTTATGTAGTATTTCAAGTGCTCACTGTAGTTCCTCCACTCATTTTGCAAGAATAGCTAGATCATCCGCATATCCTAGCTATAACAAAGGGCGCACACCAGAGCTCCTCTTAGCTTCTGATAATTAATATGCGCTCGATCTGTAGCTTTATTCGGTATTCCATATCGCATTGTTATTCCTATTTCCTCCAGTCTACATTCATATTCGAAAATTCGAAGTATAAAGTGCAGGTTTCGGACTTTCACATCCGCCTTGTCTGACACTACTGGTACTGTAGTTCTAAACGCGTCATCGATGTCATCCCTAGTCAAGTAATTATATGTCTCCTGCAGCATAGAATGATATTCTCTAACATATCCAATAGCCATAATAGACCCTTGTTATTGCTAATATTATTTCGTTATACTTTATACTATTGAACGACCATTCTTGAGGTATCCAATCAAAGGGCGCTTTTAGATCTATATAGCCAATCTATAGATTTTCCTTCCGTTCATAAGCTATCTGTTGAGCTCGTTTTAGGCAATAGCATCCTGGTAGCCCCTGTACCAGGCCCGGATTTACCAATTTTGGGCCTACAGGCTACACTTTTCTAGGGGGCCGGGGGTATTCCCCGCCAGGATTTTTTTTTATTTTGGTTCTCTGAAACAGCATTTCCCACATTTTGAGGACACTTTTGAGCAAAATATAAAGGTGTGAAATTCCATTTTTAACAGAGTTTCTCATTTTTATGAAATATTTCTATAAAGTAGAATAATTAATTATCCATCTGAATGAAGAACAGTGTATTTTGAGTGACAAAGTAGAAAACTAATTATGTTTGAAAAGTAGAAATTTTGAAATAGTGTCTTAAATTCTTTTTCGTCCCAAAACGTACGGGCCGTCCAAATTGTGGGCCTACAGGCTATAGCCTGGTAAGCCTATAGGTAAATCCGGGCCCCCGGAAAAACCCTGGAAATAAAATATTTCGCAATCTAAATTTTCCCCAGTACCCATCCGTCGCAGTACGCAACCGTATTTGCAGATCACAAAAATATTACGGCTTTTGGCGTGTTGTAATATTATATTATATTAAATAGCCCAAGTACCATCATTCGGCCACCTGCTCCCAACTTGACCTGTAGCTCAGTCGGTAGAGCGTCGGACTAGCAAACCGAAGGTCGCGGCTTCGAATCCCAGTCGGGTCAAGTAGAGACTCTACTTGTCCGGTATGGTTCGTCACTCGGAGTAGCCATTTACATCATTATTATTCACCACCCGATTTCATAATGCTCAAATATTAAATATATGTAGATGTATATGTATATGTATATATATAGCTATATGTATAAAGTTGTTCACTAGATCTCAAGAGTGCTCAATACAGATAAATGTAGGGCGAGATAAACTATGTAAAATGGAGAAAAACGGTAAAAGGATAAAATTACTGCACTTTAACGCATTAAGCGATCATCAGATTATTCTGTGGGCAAGGTGTTTGTGGTTTTTTATGGAGGGCGCGTTGAGGAATATTGTTTGTGATTGGCTGCGTAGTATTTGTTCTCGTGGCGGCATTTGGCGATCAATTCCGATCTTTTGTTGACTAATGTTGATTTGTTGCAACCTCGTACCCAGGGCATTTTGCCTCCACGGTGGAAAGTCGGCGAAAATGGCTCTAGGATCGGCTGGTCGATTCTATATTCTTATTTGCCAGTTCTAAAACCCGATTTATTCAACTATAGTCTAATTTATTAATCTAAATCCACATGTTAAGAAATTTCCTCGTGTTTAAATTTTACCGCAAATAAGAAATATATAAGGGCTTTGGTTAATTGTCAAGAACTGCATTCGATATATACTTGTACCTCCATGCCTATTTATATGAGATAATCATTGATGTATTATGAATCAGTTGCTTTTAGGATGAATACTTTACATGAACAAGTCTGCAGAGCGTTGCATATTTCACATTCATTATCACATCAACAGAGTAAACAAAGACAAATGACCTACATTATCATAAATTATCATATCAAAACACCCAGATATTCTGTGTGTCATGTGACCAGCCGATCCCAGGGCCATTTTCGCCGACCTTCCACCGTCATACAACTGTAACTGACCTTTGTGTTGTTTGGATTGAAAATTGTATCTAAATTGGGGCTATCTCATTTCTTCATCCACGGCTCATCATCATTGAATAATAGGGACTTCCTTGCGTGCATATGGTGGTGTATTGCTTTGCGTAATCCAGTGCTTGCTTCAGTAGGTCCTCGGAGATTGATGGATAAATCTCGACAATGTTAAATACCAGGAAAGAATGATTGCAATTTGTCTTCGATGCAGTCGATTACCGATTGCGTGTTCTTCCACTGATTGGCATTTTTTATTTGATCTGGTGTTGTTATTGATTCTATCATGGATGCTTTTGCTAATGATGCCTATGTTGCTTTTCGTAGGGTTTATCAGTCTGCATTTAGGGTTGTTTAATAAATTATCTCATATGGTCCTTTAGAGATATGAAGGCTTGTTTCCTTGCCATTGTTTCGACTTTATCGCTGATGCATAACTTCGTGGTGATGTCCTTTAAATAACATTCAAACATAAATTCAAACCGGAAAATACATTCAAAACAAGATTTAATAAACGCAAACTCTCCTTTAAACACCTAAAATATGCGCACGAAACCACACTTTCCACCTATACAGTATACGGGACCTGAAAGACAACAAAGCAGATTTTTTAATTGAATGCCCGTACAAAGGAGGCCCATCGAGTTGCAAGTTATGCCTAACAGAGAAGCTTTGTATTTTAAATAACAACAAATCAACAGCCAAATGCCGCCACGAGAACAAATACTACGCAGCCAATCACAAACAATATTCCTCAACGCTCCCTCCATAAAAAGCCACAAACACCTTGTCCAGAGAATAATCTGATGATCGCTTAAGGCGTGAAACTGCAGTAATTTTAACCTTTTACCGTTTTTATCCATTTTACATAGTTTACAAATATATATATATATATACTAGGAGTAATCAAAGATTATGTAATTGCGTTCGACGCATGTGGACCAGTAAATGGCGAATGAACATTGGCAATTATGCTATAACGAATTATGAAAATAAATAAAGCTAATAAATATATAACAGCGTCTTAATTGAAGGAGATACTGTAACTTCGATGTTTTTGACAACGGTGGCATCCTGAGTGATTTCCGTACGTTATTTTAATATTAGGAAGGTATATTTCCCGTTCGTTTGTTCGATTTGAAACTGAAAGTCGCATCCCTATTTGAAAGTTCACCGCCAGTCGCCAGATACCTGCATTTAAATCGTTCAATTCAGAAATATTACAATCGTGAAGTTCGATTTGGCAAAAGTTTCGCTTGAATGGAAAATTTATAACTTCGCGAGGCTTGCTCGTTTCGAGTAAATGTTGTTCGAATTAGATGTATGGTGTTCAAATGATTAGATTGAATTTTGACATTATAAACGCGCCAATATATATGATTACAGTTATACCGTATGTTAATTTAAAATGAGAAGGCCATGGATGGGCAATATGATCGCCTTGATACGTGGTTTAGATTGTTATCGACTGGAACACGGCAACAAACGACAGCGTCTTAATTCAAGGAACACTATATAAACCTCAATGTTTTTGACAACGGTGACATCCCGCATTCCCGTTCGTTAGTTCGATTTGAAATATGACCGTTCGACTGCTAACAACAATTAAGTTGGAAGAAGGTGAAGTTCGATTTGGCAAAGTGTCGCTTGAATGGAAAATTTATAACTTCGCGAGGCTTGCACGTTTCGAGTAAATATTGTTCGAATTAGATGTATGGTGTTCAAATGATGAGATTGAATTTTGACATTATAAACGCGCCATATGATTACCATATGTTATTTATTACAAGGCTATATGATCGCCTTTATCCCCTCGCCCGGCGGCGCGAAGCGCCGTCCAGGGCCGAAGGCCCTGGGGCGAGGGTGCTAATCTCGACGAATTTTTTTCCCGCGCTTTTTTATGCAAGGGGAAGTGAAAGTAGCCTTTATGTCGGAATATATATATATTTGTATGTATGGTAAACGATCCTTTATTGTTGCCGTGGTAACAAAGGAAAATTGGGGTTTGAGAGGGATAATTTGGCAGTCCAAGGGGTTAAGTTAGGATTATTAGGGTTAGGAAATGGAATTGTGATTGGGACGACGTACTATAAACGGCTTTTTGGTGGTTACATTTGGCGTTTAAATTTAAATTGACGTCAGCGCGACAAACGTACCTTTACGCCGCCGCCCCCCCCCCCCCCCCGAAAACCGAAAGCGTTTTTTTTTGGGTCGTACTAGAAGTTGCAGAACCTCTGGACTAAAAGCATCATCAAATTATACAGACTTTATCAGCTGATTTCAAGCCGTAATTGTAGACTGCAGTGTTGACGAGCAGATCAGACACAAATAAAGGTAAACAAATTAATAATTTCTCAAATAATGGCTAATAATAGTACACTGCGAGTCTGTGTTGAGCAATTAATTTGCCTTTTCTGCATAGTTTTTTTGGTAGGGTTAGTAATTTGGCTAGATTTAGGGTTAGGTTTAGGGTTTTGATGATATTAGGTTAGTATTTACTACTTATTGACCGAGCGTGAGGTCTGTACTAGTGAAATATCGGACCGACGTTTTTAGTACGGACCGAGCGAGCGCAGCGAGCCGAGGTCTGTGCAGAAAACGGAGGTCCGATATTTCACTAGTACAGACCGAACAAGCGAGGTCAATAAGTAGTTTATTATATGACCACAAATGTTGTGAACGTTCTGTGAAAACTCTACAGTGTTAGGCTCGTATTCGCCACCATTTTTCTTACGAACTAAACCAAAATGGCAGATGTTTTCCAATTTTTAGAGTACTCTCCGTTTCTCTAGATTCCTAAAATTTCTACCTCGAATAGCATTTTTCATTTGCTTTTGTTTGACATATTGTTCAAGGTTGTGCGTTAAGTATAGTTGAAAAAAAACCACCTGAAATTCTACATTACCTGCGAGAAGTAAAATTATATTTATCACGAACAATGTTACGAACGTTTTGGACATTTTAAAAAGTTTCACATAACGCGGAAACCTGAGCTATACATCAAATGAAAGCTTATAAAATTTCTAACAACATACCTGCACGATATATTTCAACAATGAGTAGTTCTGAAATTATTATCCATCTTGTTGCGTATAATGACATGACTTTCATTTTGTTTATAAAATTTTCACTGTCATCAACTGTAGCGGTCCGGAACGGCAGATTCCGGACCGCTCAGGAACCAATCAAATTGCCGGATTTCACGTTCCGGACCGCTCGCGAAAATAGTCATATAATAATTCGTCGTACGGCATGCAAATTTTGAAACATTTACATATTCAGATCTTTAGAAATATATTCATGTAATTAGCATCTACGACCAGCTTCGCCACTGTGTTTTACTAACTTCTCGAGTGCCATTATAACTGGATAATCACACAAGACAAAGTTTTTTATTCCTTTTATAAAATAACACCATTAAATTAACACTAATATCCCATGAAAAATGCAGATTTAACTGTTATAAGCGGCGTTGCTATGTGCGTTGCTAGGAAACATGTTAGCGATTTTAGCGATGAAAATGTATTCAACGTTGCAGTTAAAATATTCTCTTGTGTTAGTACCTTGATTAGTCTTGTATCCAGGTATTCTTTGACTTCTTTTTGTGATTTACACTACGTCAAAAACGACAAAATCTACGCGAGGAACACGTCAGCTTAGCTTATGCTTTAATATTGACTTATAATGACACGGTTTTTTATCTCAATCAGACAGCGTGTTGTCGCTCATTTACTTCCGATTATTTTATAATACTAGATATATTGCATGGATGTGTCAGCTCAACCAACAAGCAGGTGAAGTGCACGCTTGATCAATGTGGTGATAATGTGATATAATTTACTGTAATGCATTGCATCAATGACAATGTTGTGCTTTTAATTTTTGTATGGGCATAAAGACATTTGTACATTCGAGTAGTGTAAACATGCATTGTACAGGTTTATAGACCTACACATGTTATGCCTGGCCTGGCCTCCAGTGTTTCTGGGGAAACACTTTTGTCCTTGGAATAGAACTACACTGTACATATGCAATGCCGGTTTTATATATATATTTAAGCTACTCTTGTTGAAGTGCTTTCTGAAGGATATATAAAGTAGACTTTATTAACATAGATTTTATTACATTTCTTACAAACAAACAATCAAATGTAAAATTTATATAATATGTGTGATCACTCGAACTAAAAGTATTACCTTCATCAACAAATCTGGCAACACACTAATTGGGCATGCACCACAAGTCAAGAGCATTTATATGTGCATTTTTTTTAAATTGGGGCAATAAAATATGATTCTGGACATATAAATTAAACAGCTTTAGTCCCATGGAACTGAACCTGAGAGACTTTTTGAATATCATCATCTTGTAATCTGTTATAAATAGGGCTTCACTTTTGTAACTAATGTGTCATTTTGATAAAGGAGCAGGGTCCCGATACATTAAAAACTAAGCAAATGTGTTCAGAGTATTTTTTGAAGGTGTGGTATATAATGTTTATAAACCTGAACAGAAGAAGATATATGCCATAGAATCTGTTTATATGCCCTGGGATTATACAACTTACTTCCAAAGGGGTTTTGAGTGGGAGAGATTATAAACGGTATAGAAAAATGTTTCAAAATGCATAACAGGCAAACTGTTCGCACTTTTTTACTCAAGTTGTTGCTTAATAATAATAGTAACAAATAATGTTGTAACTTAATGTTGTAACTTAATAATAGTAACAAATATTAACTAGAATTTATAATAATGTGAAAAATGATGCCATGTGTTATATATAGCAAAACCTGCTAGACACGTTATGTAGCAGCCTCAAAATGATTAATTGTCAGTAGTGAGATACTTTTTGTACGCTTTGAGTTTTGAGTGCTTTGATTGAATAATCCCAAAGATATATATACATGCATTTTCAGTAAGTTATTATACAGTGTGACACAGTGAGGATCCGGCCTTTACATATGAAACAAATCTTAATCATTGCAGGTTGATATAATAATGCACCCAAAAAAGTAAACATTTTGAGTTATTTAGTTATTTAGTTTGATGTCTAATTATGAAACAATGAAATTCAGAACAACACAAGCTTGATAGTTTAAAGGCTCTCAGAGATACATGTAGTGTTTTCTATAAAGTCCATTCGATTGGCAAATCAATGGGTTATTGATTTTTATCGCCTATTACGGTGGGCGAGGGGTTGTTGCGTACACGTATTTCTAGTACGTGGTTTATATTCTACATTCTATTTATTTGATCCTCCATGCTGCAGAAAATGTCCAGCATCATTCTGCTGGCATGCCTAATCCTGAACACTTCTACAGGCAACTTGGATCCACTGCTCCTGTGTTAGTCCCGAGGTATCATTTTCCTAGCTATTACTAATTCCATAATTTATTCGAAATTCCAAAACGGTAATTTATTCAAAAAGGGGAAAGATTTTATCTTGATTTCTTTTAGCTGTAAAGCACAGGTAACCCGTAACATACAAGATTAGAATGCGTTCTCCTTCGTCGAACGCAATAATATACTAGGAGTAATCAAAGATTATGTAATTGCGTTCGACGCATGTGTACCAGTAAATGGCGAATGAGATCGGTAATTATGCTGTAACGAATTATGAAAATAAATAAAGCTAATAAATATATAACAGCGTCTTAATTGAAGGAGACACTGTAACCTCAATGTTTTTGAGAACGGTGACATCCTGCGTGATTTCCGTACGTTATTTTAATATTAGGAGAGTATATTTCCCGTTCGTTTGTTCGATTTGAAAGTTGACCGCCAGTCTATATACCTGTAGGCTGTAAATCGTTCAATTCAGAAATATTACAATCGTAAAGTTCGATTTGGCAAAAGTTTCATAACTTCGCGAGGCTTGCTCGTTTCGAGTATTAAAATGTTGTTCGAATTAGATGTATGGTGTTTAAATGATCAGATTGAATTTTGACAATATAAACGCGCCATATGATTACCGTTATACCGTATGTTATTTTAACATGAGATGGCCATGGATTGGACCATATGATCGACTTGATACGTGGTTTAGATTGTTATCGACTGGAACACGGCAACAAACGACAGCGTCTTAATTCAAGGAGACACTATATAAACCTCAATGTTTTTGACAACGGTGACATCCCGCATTCACCGTTCGTTAGTTCGATTTGAAATATGACCGCTCGATCGCTAGATAAGTCAGCAAACATTACAATCGTGAAGTTCGATTTGTCGCTTGAATGGAAAATGTATAACTTCGCGAGGCTTGCACGTTTCGAGTAAATGTTGTTCGAATTAGATGTATGGTGTTCAAATGATCAGATTGAATTTTGACATTATAAACGCGCCATATGATTACCTGATCGCCTTTATACGTGGTTTATATTCTACATTCTATTTATTTGATCCTCCATGCTATAGAAAATTCCTAGCATCATTCTGCTGACATGCGTAATCCTGAACACTTCTACAGGAAACTTCGTATCCACTGCTCTTGTGTTAGTCCCGAGGCAGCATTTTCCTAGCTAGTACTAATGCCATAATTTATTCCAAATTCCAAAACGGTAATTTATTCAAAAAGGGGAAAGATTTTATCTTGATTTCTTTTTGCTGTAAAGCACAGCTAACCCATAACATGCAAGATTAGATGCGTTCTCTTTCGTCGAACGCAATAAATCACGCAACAAACATGTACGACACTGAAGCGGTTCATATAGACGGATATACTTGTGCTAGAAGGGACAGGAATGATCGAAAAGGCGGTGGTATAATTGTATACATAAAAGAAAATCATATTTTCAAGCAACTGGATCTTAATGATGACCACGATGTTAGCGAATGCTTATGGCTGGAAATTTTGCGGGGTAGAAGAAAGCCGACGCTGCTTGGGTGCATTTATCGACCTCCCAATCAACCACTCAATAGATATTTGGACTCTATTCAGTTTTTCAATTTATTTATATATTTATGCAATTTATTTTTCTGGACCTGACAAAGGCCTTTGATACGGTTTATAATCGAAGCATTCTCCTGGGTAAAATGAAAAGATATGGGATTGACGCTGAGGAATTATCCTGGTTTAAATCTTATTTGAGTAATCGAAAATAATCTACTTGCTATAACAATTGCCTTTCAGAAACAGTGGACATCGATATAGGTGTCCCTCAAGGCTCTATTCTTGGCCCGTTATTGTTTTCGATTTTCGTTAATGATTTGCCGGATGGATATTACCTTGTATGCAGATGACACAATACTCTACTATTCCTCCAAGAATATAAGCAGTTTGCGTCAAGTGGCTAATGCTGATTTTGAGAATGTTTCTAATTAATAAATAAAATAAAATAAAATAAATAAATAAAATTACTGGTAGAGGAACCAAAAGCCAAAATGTGAGTTCTATCATTGACCCACATGTTATACATTTGTATTTTCAAAAGATTAACACTGACACTCAATACATGGCTCCAAAACTTCTACCGATTCCTGAAGGAACTCGAATTCCTACTGTCGATGTACACACTGTTAAAACATTTTTGACCAAACAAAAACGAACCTCGCCAGGTCCGAACGGGCTTCCTTATTGGATGTGGAAAGATTTCGCACAGCAACCTGCGCCAGTAGTCACCTATGTATTTAACTCTTCATTGGAACAACAGTGCGTTCCCCTCTTGTGGAAATTTGCGAATGTAAGTCCGATACCCAAAGAATCTCCTCTAACAGAATGTACCCAGCTGAGGCCTATATCGCTGACGGATATTATAATGAGACTCTTTGAGAAAATGGTCTTCAAACAAGAAATTTCGTCAGAAGCCAAGTCAGTGATTGGAATGGATCAGTTTGCCTATAAGGAAGGCACAAATACAACAACTGCCCTTATCAAATGCCAACATCATTGGCTTAAATGGTTGGACGAAGACGCTGACTTTGTTCGAGTGATGTCTTTCGACTTTAGTAAAGCTTTTGATTCTGTTCCTCACGACCTTGTCTGTGAAAAACTCAAGTCAACTAATATTAATCCTTACATTATTAATTGGATTATTAGTTTTTTGATGAACCGAAGACAAAGGGTTGTCGTTGATGAGATTGTAACGGAATACGTTGACATCAACAGAGGTGTACCGCAGGGTATGGTCCTTGGTCCTTTTCTGTTTTCTTTAATGGTGAACGATATAACATTAAAAGATCCATATAGCAACTTACTTGTTAAGTTTGCTGATGACATAACTGTCAGTGCACCTGTCAAGTTAAGCTGTGATTCGGCGTCTGAGGAAGTCAGAAACATCGAGAATTGGGCAATGAATAACCGGATGTCACTGAATTTGTCAAAAACATGGGAAATGCTTGTGGGCGGCAGGACCTCCAAACCTTTACCACCATCGATAATAGGTATTGATCGGAAAAAATGGTTGAAACTTCTTGGTATTACTTTCCAAGATGACCTTTGCTGCTGGGATCTTCATGTAGATAGTCTACTGTCAAAAGCAAGTAGCCGTATGTACATATTGAGAGTATGTAGGTTTTATGGTTACTCCAAAGATCAACTTAGTAAACTGTTTGACTCACTTATTATGTCACTGTTTTATTATGGGATAGAAGTATGGGGTTCCGCCTTGCAAAACAAATACTTGGATCGCATTGATAGGTTTTTCAGGCGAACTCATCGATATGGATACACGTCAAAAAACATTAAGATGTCCGGCCTGATTAAAGAGAGAGACAGAATATTATTTAAGAAGATATCAAATGACCCTGGACATGTTTTATATGAATTACTTCCTCCAAAAAGACGGAGAGTACTTAGAGAACGAGAACACACGTTCATCCTCCCGAAAGTTAGAACTGAAAGATATAAACGATCATTTTTAAACAGATGTCTTTTTAACTATTTTTGATATATATTAAATATTGTAAATAGATTTTAACTAACACTTTTAATAATTAGTATGTACAGTATGCAATTTACTATTCCTTGTAAAGTCACACGTCTGTTGTGTCTATTGATAATAAAGACTTTAATAATAATAATAATAATAATAATTGGATGGCTATGAATAAACTTACGTTAAACGTTGGTAAATCCAAATCTATGATCATTGGTAGCTCGCAGAAGCTCAAGAATGTGGACACCACATTGCACCATATTCTGGATCCTGTTGAATCCTTTATATACCTTGGGGTCATGATTAATAAAAGTTTGTGCTGGGATGATCACCTCCATTATATATATACCAAAGTCATCAAGAAACTGTCTTTATTTCGTCGAATTAAAGTGTTTCTCCCATTTCAAGCAAGGAAGTTATTCTATTATATACAATGATATTACCATTGTTTGACTATTGTGACTTAGTCTGGGGGGACCGTGGTAACTCAACCCTGATGCAGAATCTTCAAGTTCTGCAGAATAAAATTGCGAAGGAGATCCTGGACCGTCCTTATTACAGCTCAAGCACAGAAGCCCTAGACATGCTTCAATGGAAGAAGCTTGAACACAGACGCAAAGTCCATCGTTGCATCTTTTTGCATAAGTGTTTGAATAATAACATTGACTGTGATTTTAATATCAAATTTATTAGAGACTATCATAGTCATGACACAAGGTCTAAGAATGATATTCGCAAGCTTAAGAGCAACCGTAAATGGGGCCAATTTAGCATGGTCTCAAGAGCAGCTGATGACTGGAATAAGCTCAACGAAAGCATTAGGAATATTAAGAATTTGAAACTCTTTGTGAAAGCTCTTCTTATGGTGTTTCAATGACTTTATCTTTAGGGAATCATTTTTTGTTTAATAAGTACCAAAATAGCTTTTAACATATTTTATAATTACTAGGAATTTATATTTTGTATCTATCTTAGATTAGGACCCTAGTGAAAACCACTTTGTGATCTAGGCTTCCTGGTTAAAGATTAAATTTACTTACTTACTTACTGTCGCTCCTTTCACGCGCCACGCGTGTTTCTCGCTACAATCCTCCCATTCTCGAACAAGGAGATGTCCTCAGCTCATAACAAGAATGAGGAGCTTCAATAGGTAAGAGTGAACTAAAACTAAAAACAAAATCGGAAATACAAATATCAGTTACAACTGTCTCGTTAAAGTCACCGGTGTTGATCACGTGAGTGGTCATTAAGTAAATGTGAAATTAACCATCGGGGACGCTGACAGCTGACGTACGACATATAGAGGAAGTGTGCCCGAAGGATTGAGTTCAAACTTTCCACATACAATGCGATTGTTTGATATCGTCAATGACAGAGCTTCGTATCGTTTTAATGGGCGGTTTGTAAATACATCCTTGTATTATAAGTGTGAAGAAAGTGTATGGTGGTTTCTCCCAGGTCGCGGTCATTTTCAAGTACACTGGCAACGTACCATCGCAAGGGATCATGTACGTCAACAATGATTAGGAGGTCGCCAGGCTTTATCGTTGGCCCTTGTGGGGAGGTCATGATTGTTGTCTAGATCTTCTGCATCTATTATGGGCATTGGTGCAGTGGATCTCCAGCGGATGGAACTGCGACGTGCGGATCGTAGAGAGCGAGACGTTGGATGTGAACATTCTGTGTCTCTTTGGTAGAAGGATGTTCGATGGTGTAAAGTTCATCACGGAGTTTTTGGACGACTTGAAAGGGACCAGTCCATTGATTAAGTAGTTTGGTGGCTAACCCAACATTACGGATTGGCTATACAGTAACACCATATCACCATTTTCCACGAGCTGATTTGTGATGTTGGTCGTAATAATGAGCTTGCGTTCGTCGTAATTCGCGTTGTGCTGCTCTTAATTCTTCATATGTTGTCTTCAAGCGTTCAGCAAGGTCGACCGCATACTCGTGGTGGTCGATGTGTAGCTTGGCGGGTGGACCATATGTGACATCTTCTGGGAAGTTCGGTTCACGACCGTGTAACAGGCTAAACGGTGTCCTGTTGATTCCTTCTATGGGGCTAATGCGTTAGGAGAAAGAGCAAATAGGTAAGTAGGTGTCCCAGTCGTCTTGTAATTTACTGACGAAGATAGTGTGGCTTTGATAAAGCGGTGTAATCGTTCTGCCTGTCCGTTAGTTTGTGGATGGTATCCGCTGGTGTAGATCGATTTAATGTACAGTAAGTCGCAGACACTTTCCATCAGTTTTGACAGAAACTGTTTTCCACGATCAGAAAGGAGGCGACGAGGACAGCCGTAGCAATGGTCTCAGCGGTCATGTTTTGTATTGCAATCAGTTCTGGCCAATGAGTGAAGCAATCAATGACAGTTAGGACGTATAGGTTCCCTTGTTTGCTACGTCATGGGAAAGGTCCTAAAATGTCAATACCCACGGTGTCGAAGGGTTGTTCGTATAACTGGGGTCAAATATACCCTGCCTGTCATGGTGTTGTAGGGTTAACTTTGATTTTCGGCAATCCAAACATGTCTTCACCGTTTGATATCCCTAACAAAATCTATCAAGAACAAAAACTTATGAACGACCACGGAGACGATACTATTGGATACAAAAACTTATGAACGACCACGGAGACGATACTATTGGATACAATAGTATCGTCTCCGTGGTCGTTCATAAGTTTTTGTTCTTCCAACGTTGTGCGGCGAGTGGTGTGTTATGGAAAGCGAAGATCTTCTTCTTCAATGAGTCGGGTATGACCAATTGTCGACTCTCCCAAGGTGTCGTAGTGATAAAGAAGACCGTCTTCCACAGTAAAATTTCGCGACCGCCGATTAAATACTTGAGCTTGCTTTTGCGGGAAAGTTCGGGCTGTCATTCTCGATATACTTTATGATATCTGCAAGTTGGAGATCCGCTAGTTGTAAGCGTCGTAAGTTGGGTGGCGTGGAGAAAGAGGGGAATCGTCGATGTCAGGACAAGTAGGCTGTGAGTCGGTGGAAAGAGGATGGTCATCATTCGTTGTGATTGTATAGCTAAGTTCGTGGGTATCCACACTGGGCTAGGGGTCACTTGTCCCTTGAGGCGGCGAATGAGGGCAGCGAGACAACGCATCGGCGTTGGTGTTCAACCGTCCAAGTTTGTACTGAATGTCGAAGTCAAATTCACTTAATTGAAGTGACCATCTGGCTAAACGGCTGTTGGTCCGTCCATCGAAACTTCTCATTCTTCTGAAGGACTTGACGGAGTGTGTTGGAAATGCGGGCATAATCGCGCGTGAAACGACGATAGTACGAAGCTAAGTGAGATCCAAAAATGAACTTCTTTCACTGACGTAGGAACAGGATAATTTTCCACGCAGGCGACCTTGGTAGGAGGTTGTACACCACCGCCGGCTGTGACGACGTGACCCAGGTATAAACGACTCGTTGACACGCTATATAGTTTGCATTTTTTTAGTTGTAGGGTGAGTCGCGCGGAGCGAAAACGGTCGAAAACTTGTCGCAAATGGCTTAGATGGAGGTCCCATTGCTTGGAGAAAACAAGATTACATCAAGGTACGGGAGACAAATTTTCCATTTTAGACCTGCGAGGCGCGGGGGCGTTTGAAAGGCCAAACGGCATCACGTTGAATTCGAATAAGCCATGATGACTAATAAACGCCGTCTTCTCGCGATCTTCTTCAGCCATAGGGATTTGCCAGTATCCTGATCGGAGGTCTAGTTAGGATATGTACGCTGCTGAACGAAGGGCATCTGGCAACGTCCACACGAGGCAGGGGGTAGACGTCACGCTTGGTAATTTAATTTAATTTGCGGTAGTCGACGCAAAAACGACGTGACACATCCTTCTTTGCTACAAGGACTAATTGAGTGGACCATGGACTCTGTGAGGGTTGAATAATATCAGCTCAATTGATGGGTTGGGCACTTCCGGTGTTGATAGGATGTCGGGTAAGGTTGGTTTGTTGTAGGGGATGGTTACGGGGTTGGAAAAGGTCCAAATATTCGCAGACAAGTGCTTTGAGGTCATTCTTCTGGGAATCAGTTAGGTGAGGGTTGGTGTCCAGTTCAAGTTCATGAAAAAGTTCACTGAAATTCGAGCCAGTACTGATCTCTGTTGCTGAAGGCTGGGCTGTTGTATCAGGGATTGCCATGGATGGAATGACGTCATTGTGCTTTATGGTCGTCTGGTCCAATCTTTTAAATTAACGATGATAAACGATGAATCTTGCTCAAGTGGTTCGAATTATGCAATCGGTGTGTTGGTAGGTATGGTGATGCTAGTATCTGAGGTGTAGCTCACAATTAATGAAGTACTAGCTTATCTGTTTTTCATCACCAAGTGACGTGAACATATTTAGGTAGAATCGGTGCAAAACTTGGGTGAACCAGGCCATCACCAATAGGTTGTTTATCTTTGGTGATGTTTACTTCGAGGTATTTGGAAGATCGACGTGATAGGGTCGTTGCCTTAGCCACTCGCAGACAGCATTTCGTTGGTCATTCAGGTTACTGAAAGGAAGGGTAACACCCAGGGCTCCAAAGTGGACTTTCTTCTCCATGAAATTTAAGGTTGTTTGCATTTTTGTCATTGTTGAAACGCCAACGAGAATACGTGTTGACAGATTCTTGGCCACACGAAATCGAATGTTAATTAGGCAGTCGCTGGTGAGGCTCATCTCAACTCGAACTTCATTGAATATTCCAAGGGCACTACCATTAGCTGTGCGGAGTGTGGCTCCAGTGAAAGTTGTTTCCTCCAATAGGGCCCCTGTTTCTCTAAGGGAATTAAAATATTCGTAGTCGATTAATGACACAGATGAACCAGAATCTAAGACCATGGGGACTTCTTCACCCTTAATATTCAGCGTTACTGCTGTTAGGTTAGATTGGTTGACAATAAGTGTTGGCTCTTCGTTCTCCTGGTCAGCCATGGTTGGTGGCTCAGTTAGCTCCTGCAAGAAAAAGGAACCACCTGGATGTTGCTGTTGATTGGGATTATTCCATTCCTCTCTCTGTGATTTTGGTGTTTGTCGCCATGGCTGCGCTTGGGGGTCGTTGTTGGGCGATTGTCGAGCCGGTGGTGTTTGTTGATTTCTTAGGCCATAATTATTGTGATGTGAATGAGGGCCACTGATTCTGTTGTCTGGACATTTCTGGTGGTCTTGCATGGTAGTCCATACCCAAGTTGTTGTCCAATAGGTGTAATTTGTTGCATTCTTTCGCCATAATAACCATTGTTAGGAGGCTGTGGGGGCCATCGATTCTGTTGTCTGGAGACCTCTTGAGAGCGGCATTCTCTGGCGATATGACCATATAACCATTGCAGCATAGCAAATAATTCCACTGCGTCTCTCCTTAATTGGGCGGTATTGGCTCATATATCCATTCTATCCGGCTCGACTGCTCGCTACAGGGCGTTGTGAAGCACCATCTCTTGGTCGGTTAATGGTGTAACTGTCTTTATTCGATTGAGTAAATCTTGTAGTGGATCTCTGGGATGGCAGGTAGTAGTGTGGTGACATCCTTTCTCTATCATCTCGTAAACTTTAACTCTCTATCATATGAATGGATTCTCCAGGAGTGTCGTTCTCATTATATGAATTTTTGGAGCAAGTGCTGATTTTATACAGTCCAGCTTCTTCGTAAGCTTCTGCCGCGGCTATACAGCTTCTTTCCAAGTTGATGCAGGTTTAACTGAACTTCTGAGGTGTCGTTGGATTTCGGGTTTTAGTCCTTAGTTCGAAAGTGATTAGTTCGTCAACCGCATTGACAGGGCACCCATGTCGTTCGAGAGAGACAACAATAGTTTGCATCCGTTTTACGCATTCTCTCACGCTTTCCTGTGAACCTTGCTTCAAACACCTCAACCGGGACATATAATGACGAACTGGGTCGTGTTTTTGGAATTCTTTCTTTAAGTAATCAACAATCCTTTCGTGGTCTTCGTCGTGTTTGTCGTTCTCTAAAAGGATTTTCATTACGTTTGTCGCTAAAAATCGTTCAAGAACCACTCTAGCATAGTCTGTTGTGTACACTGTTATAAGATTATTTTTAGTTTCCTTCGTAGAATTTGCAGCTGTAAATCTTGACACCACCAGGCAGACATCGCATCTAACCATATCGTGGAGCAAGGCCTCTCGAGCGCACTTCCCAAAGTAGCGAAGCGATACACAACTTCTTGTATACAGAGGGCATTAATAATAATTAATATTAGAGAGGATTTAATATTGTCAAACATAACACCAACAGGCAGACATCGCATCTAACCATAATGTGGAGAAAGGCCTTTCGAGCGCACTTCCCAAAGTAGCGAAGCGATACACAACTTCTTGTATACAGACGGCTTTAATAATAATTAATTAATATATGAGAGGATTTGGTGTTGTCAAATACATATATGGAAAAAGTGAAAAAAGTGAAAGCGGCGAATTTAATATGTATATGGCAAAATCACTGAATGTTCTGACCGTGTCTCATTAGCTCAAAGGTCAGACCGCCGAAACGTTGATTCGGGGACCAGGGTTCGATTCCCGGTTGGGGGAGTCACTTTTACCATTATATGTATTTGATAATATATATATATTTCTAAAATTCATTAATAATTCATGAGATAATCGTCCAATGAAATCCATCGAAATTCGTCACATGAGGACCCTTTATACCGTGATATAGACCGCCGCAGATTCATTTAATATGCATATATAGATCACATCAATAACCAACGTGCATTTATCTGTCGAATATAGTCTTAAATAACAATATTTCAAGCTCCTCTTTGTAAATCTTGTCGAAAAAAATATATCATTTAAAACGGTGCGGCTTGTTTATGGCTCTATGAAGAATATATTATCGACTAGCGAAGTTCCTCATCTGTTTAGCTCACTGCTAAACGGGAAGTCTGCCGAAGCTTTCACCATATAATCATTTTAATCAATACAGATGAGCATAATATATAGTAAAATAGTAAATTTAAAGTTCTATGTGTCAATAACAGTTATTCTGTTCATGTTCAGTTATTCTACAATGTCATGGAATTCCGCGAAACAGTTTTTGCGCTTGTTACAGCACAAAAACACTTTGCACATTGAGCACTTGCTATATGGTCTAGATTCCACTTGGTTTCCTTGGCAGTGAACACCTCGATTCTGCAGTCTAATTTCTTTCGATATGGAGTGACCACTTTTCCGCCGTTTAGCTGGGACTGATGTGGAAGGTGATGATCTTGGTCGTCCAACTTTTACAGGAGTTGCGCGTGTGATCAAAGCTTGTGCAACAGCTCTCTTGTAATCCAAAACCGAAACAGACTTTCCCTCCAGTTTCGAATAGACAATTTGGGCATTGACAACTGTCCGATCAATGATCCCGAAAAAGATCCTGTGCCACCACTTTTTGGACTTTCGACTACGACCTTGAACAGCACACAACATGTCGGCTTTGTCAACTCCTCCCATGTATTTGTTGTAATCAACAACAGCACAGGACAGGTATATTCATGCTTTGAACCATCTTTCTGGGTTCTTTTGGCGGACGAGATATCTGTCCCATGAAAATTAGACACAACAAAAACAGGCTTGTTGTCTTGCCACTTGAACATGGTTAGACCATCTTTCGATACCCGATATAGTCACACTCCCCTCTATATAAAACTTCGTCCATACCAACAGCAAGCGCTTTACGGTTCAGTCGAACTGTACCGACTGCATCAACACCATTTAATTTCAGGTACTCCATCAAGGGAATGGATGTGAAGAAATTATCAAAATAAACTTCATGATTCCTGTTCAGGAAATCTTGAGTCATGGTTTGGACTACTTGTTCCCCAAGGCCAAATGTGTTCCCGTCTAAATCATCCACAGTAGATGCTTCAGTGGCCTTTCTATACACATCAAGTTTGCTGATGTAACCATCCATATCAGCCCTTACCCATAATTTATAGCCACGCTTTATGGCCTTCGTCGGGTTGTATTGTTTGATCGAATGCCGTCCCTTGAATAATATCATGCTCTCATCTATACTTTGTCTTCTTGACAAATTGTACAGTTTGACATAGTTATTATTCATTGCTTCAATTAGCGGGCGAAGCTTGTACAGCTTGTCCTGCATGGTTACCATCAGGGAGGGCTGCGTTGTCATTCACGTGCAAACTTGAAAGGATCTGCCCAAATCTATCTCTTGTCATAACTGTGGAGACAAAAGGAACACTCAAATCAGGGTCATTGTTCCAATAGTTGGTCCAGGAAGGTACAGTAGCTTGTGGTAGGACATAACCATATTGATACCAACAAAACCACAACATTCCTCTCTGGTTATAGGCGGAACACGTCGGTCCTTTTGGTTGATGTACAGGCTTGTTTGAAATACAATGTGATCAACAATGTCAGTGTCAAGGAACTGGAAAAATATGTCGGCTGGTGTATGGGAATCAGAAAAGTATTCCATGTTGAGACCTTCAGGAAAGTTGAATGAATGATCTTCTGATGGTTTGTCAATCTTTTTCCATTGGCGTCTGGCAATTTCAACCAACCTTTTCACCTGGGCCACACTTAGCTTTTCTTTGGACTTGGAATGGATATATTTTTGCAAACACTTGATTTGGGTAGCCGACAATGGATAAGGATGATCATTTTTGAATAAAAAATGTTCTACCAATTCCAACTGGTCAAGTGTCTTTTCTTTCTTCTGCGCACTTGATGAAACTCCTTTTCCAGCTACTTTTCTATTTGGCTTTGGTGTTGCTGTCGTGGCAGTCGTATCTGGGATCTCTTGTGTCTCACTTGTATCAATTACTTCATCGCCAGGTTGAATGTAGTCATCATCAACAACATCATCACCCGAAGATGGCTCATCAGCACCGCCAGGTTGAATGTAGTCATCATCAACAACATCATCACCCGAAGATAGCTCATCAGCATCGCCAGATTGAATGTAGTCATCATCAACAATATCAT
Source organism: Chrysogorgia sp. JL179-B06 (assembly GCA_035772405.1). Lineage (NCBI taxonomy): Eukaryota > Metazoa > Cnidaria > Anthozoa > Scleralcyonacea > Chrysogorgiidae > Chrysogorgia > Chrysogorgia sp. JL179-B06. Next base: position 2,240,461 of record JAYKKM010000094.1, on the reverse strand, counting down.
CATCCGAAGATGACTCATCAGTATCTTGGTCATCATCTGGGATTTCATCCCATATTTCTAGTATATCAATGACATTATATCTTTTTGACATTGTGAAAGTAAAATGACGATCTTTATCTAAAAATTAAGAACATTTTTTAGATGTTATTCACAGTCAAACAGTGAAGACAATAGTATATTGGCAAAATTTGGCAAAAATCAGTAGTATAGAAAGTGGGGCTACCAGCACAGTTTTCAATTTTTCGTGCTTCGCAACTAAAATTGAAAAATTTGTGCTGTTACCACCACTTTCGAGACTACTAAAACGAGACAAAATAAATTAGACTCGAAAACTATCACACACGTTTCCCAAAATAGTTTTTCTAGTATTAGTACGTAGAAGCTGCAACTCTCTGTCGTGGCTGGTCATCCTTTTCCCGAGTACAGTATGTTTAAACCTCTCGTCTAGTTCCCCACGTTCTAAGCTAGTCTTAGCGAAGAGTTGTCGTTTGATCTCTCTAATCTGGTAGATAAATAACAACTCTTTGTTGAGTCTCGCTGTCTTTTCCTCCACTGACTCCCGATGTTCTACACTACTCTCCATGGCTACAGTACTCATTAAGTTAGTGTATACTCATGTCTTTAGGTCGTTTTGTAAATTATTGTAATTAGATAGAACTGTCTCCTTCATTCAGGGGTTCCCCCTCGGGGATTTCCCCTCTAGCCATGTGGCTAAATACGTGTTTACTAGTTGTCAGTCCACCTGATAATAACCCTAAACAAGGGAGGTAGGGGGATATGTATGATATAAGCTTCTCTACATCTCTTTTTAGTAACTGGTCAGTAATCAACTCGTTTTCGAGCTTTTCAGGTGACTCGATAGCGTTGAACCCTCCTAACGTGTGGGCGAACTTGCTTATTAAAAAATCGCAGAGGAACACGTTCGCTTTCTCGATTCTTTTTACCTCCCATTCTTCGTAGATCTTATTGATAACTTTAGCTGAGGCCTTTTTAAGGTAAGAGATGGATTGATCTATCTCGCCGTCCTCTGAGAGTCTTCGTAGTTCGTTTCGTTTCTTGTCTACGTCAGTTTGTGGAGTGTCGTCAACTTGTGGTGTATCGATTTGTGGTTCATCGATCACTTCCTGTTCTGCTTCTTGAATATCTTCAATGAGTTCGTCAATTGTCTCAAGATTTTTTGTCTTACGTTTTGGCATGTCCTATACTATACGATATGTTTTGTTTTTGCGGAATAACTGTTTCGTATGAGTATGGATGCCTTATAAGTATCTCCAACCTTACGTGTTCGTTGTCTCTCAACTGTTTTGTTTTTGCGGAATAACTAATTCGTACGAGTATGGATGCCTTATAAGTATCTCCAATCTTGCGTATTCATTGTCTCTCAACTGTTTTATTATTTTCTCAATTTCCGCTTTGTCGACTCCGTTAAGATAATCGTCTGCGATAGTTTTCATATCGCTTCTATTAGGGTTGTAGAATGTCACTAACTTTGAGATGTTCTCACGGTATGGTTTACTAATTGAGGTTAGTTGTTGTGTTATGACTATTATGGATAGGTTGTAGTGTCTAGCGCTAAAGGCTAGTTTAACTAGTTCGCTTGTTCTGTTTTTAACGTCCTGCCCACTAGCGCAATCGTCTAATATTACTAATGAGTTTGTGCCTTTATAAATAACAGTCACGTATTTAAGAACTACGTCGACCTTATCTTGCTCACACTGAATAGCGATAAAGTTTGGGTCTTTTAAGTATTTCCACTCTGTGTACGTTTTATTCCATTCAAATGTTGGACATATAAGAATGATATACTCGAAGTGATTCGTGTATTCTTTCTCTATCATATCCAATAGGTAGTGTGTTTTACCACAGGCTGTCATACCAACAATTAGCATGTTAAAAGGCGTTTTCATATAGAATACTATATGTTTTAGTATTGGATTGATTGTAGATTGTTGTTGATAAGGTTTACGAGTCCGTCGGAGAGTATGAATATCCTACACATAACGTTCGCTGTTGTGGCTTCTTTATTGATTTCCATCAATATTCCTGACTGAGTGTAAGGTCAACAACCAAAGCGAAACCGTCTTTGTAAAACTTTTGAACAGTCATGTGCTGGTCGTAGTCTAGTTTTCGTCCAAATAGTCGTTTCGCTTCTACCCATAGTCTTGATTTTGGTATTCCTTGACTGTATACCATGTTTGGCACACCTTCAATAGTGAGTTTGACTGACTCTATGTTTGGGTAGACGAACTCCTCGCTGTCAGTTCTTATCTTATTTGTGAAGAGTAGAACGATAGCTTTCATCGATTTTCTTGGTAGGTTAATATTTTCGTTCACAAGTGTGCTTCCTTTATCCCACTCCACAGTCTTCATTAGTGTGATGTGCTCATATGATAGAGATCTACCGGATGTGTATAGAGACGATACTTCATTAGCGATCTCTTGACTCTCCATAGTTTCGTACTCCAATTCAAGGTTCTCTAACGTATGTGACTGGTTAGTCACAGCTGATCCAGACTGAGCCACCATAATATCGGTTGCTTTGGGGAGTGTGATTATGTACCTGAGATTATTGTTCATATTATACGGTGCGTATAAACCGTGATCTTCTAGAATCTTGTCGAGTTGAATCTTTTGTTTAGTGCCATGAATAGAGAACATCAGACCATCACTAACTTTTTGTACATTTCCACTGGCCGCGCCACTGTCATCCTTCGAGATTAACTTTCGAAGGTTCTCGTTTGCTAGGCCGTATTCGATCATAGCCGTTCGCTCTGTTTTAGATCTCCATAAATCTCTGTACGTACCGATAACACTTTCGCCACAGTTGTCGTACACAGTCTCACCTGCTAATTTTATCACCAGTTTTTCAGAGAGTAGTCTCGAGAGGTTATTAAGAAACCATGATTTCACGTTCGCACTTTTGAAGTCGAATAGGAGATGGAAACTGGAGGGTACCAAACAAGTGTTACCCTTTGTTCTTGGGATATCAATGTATAACTCCTCCTCTGGATTGGCTTTGTTAGGGTTCAGTGTCACAACGTGACGGGTTCTTGTGCCTTTGATAGCGGATATTTCACGACGTCTATATCCAGGAAGCAACTCATTCTCACTAGTATTCATACTATATATTATAACACATGTTTTATTTCCTCTGTTTGTACTGATCGTAGACGAACCAAGCTAGTGCTATCGCTAGGATCCACAAATTAGACGCTAACCAAGATACACCTGCAGCTCCCCACTTTAGCACAGTCGCCACCATATTTATCAGTCCAGACAGTAGAGGACCAGCCTTTGTGGCTAGGTTAGCTATAGCTTTTCCTAATTTCCCAAGTGTTTGACCACCTTTGAAAACAACGCTTCTAGCGGATATTATAATCGTGGTGATGAAAGAGGCTATGGTTATTCCTAAAGCCGAAGCGCCTAACCAATTTTCTCTAAACCACTCCTTTATTTTTTGTAACCGAGTGATGTCCTCTTCTTGTCGCTCCCTAACAGTCTCACGTTCCAATTGTCCTAAGGTTCGGTCCCTAGCTTCTCTTAAACCAATTATTCTTTCTTCAAGTTCAATTACCTCTATAGAGTCATCACTATTGTCTCTCTCTTCAAGTGTTTTGTCTATAGCGTCCTGAAAATAACCGGCTTGCACTCTTAGAAATTGTGGTCTAGTGTCTGGATCGATTGTATCACTTGAGTTTAGGACGCCTCTTAACTCGCTATTTTCTTTTTCTGTTAACCCAAATACGTTATCGTAGTTCACTTCTGTTCCAATTACTGGGAAGTCTTCACTTGAAACTGTGGTGTCTTCGTTTTCTGTTCTAGCGTCAGTTGTTGGGGTGTCTCCATTTTCTGTTCTAGCGTCAGTTGTTGTTGTTGTGTCGGGGATTTGACCGACTAGCTCTTTAAACTGCTCAATCGCACTTTTACTTTTACTGTCTTTACTGTAGATTAAACCATTTTTTCCAGGTTTTAGAATTATTTTAGGTCTCAAATATTCACCATCTTTGTTTATCGGTTTGAAAATAATAGAACCTGAGGTTGTCACGTACGACCTGTTGACTATTTTCCTTGACACATCATCATTACTGAGTCTTTTATTATACAATCTATGTATTTTTTTATCTATTAGATTGGTTCTTTTTATATCATTTACTACTAACTTTTTATTATCTTCTTTTAGTTCTTTCAGTCTTCTTTCGATTTCGTTCGACTCTTCAAAAGCCAAATTGAAGCTCTCATCGTGGACGTCACCATATGTCACCGGTTCAGCAAACACTACTGCTGGGGCCTCAGCGGTGACATCGCTGCCCTTACTAGTGATTAACACTGTTTTTCCGTCTTTTTTACCTATGAATGATGTCTCCACATGTCTTATTCTGTCTTGTACTCTGCGTTTTATGTCTCTAGTCTCTATCTCTACTTCCACCCTGGTGATTTTGATGAGTCTATCGTTATATTCTTGATCTGTTTCACCTTCTACAGGCGTAGTATTGTTAAGTATCTCGAGTTCGTGTTTTAACTGCTCGTCTGTATACTTCTTAAACTCGTCACGATCTTGCATTTCGATTTCATCAAATCCTCCTTCAGCCATTATATACTACTCGATATTTTGAATATCGCTTTCTGGTATCCATGAGTTGTGTCTACTGTCGTAGCCAAGCCACTTAACCAAAGCCATCTTTTTACCCTTAACCTTCTTTCTCTTTAGTATCTTCTCAACTTTATATACATCGTCTTTTTTATCAACAGCTGACAACTCTTCCTCGTAGAACTTACCAATGATAGGTTCCCCTTCATGGTCCTCTATCTCGTACGTGTTAGGGTCGCCACGTATGACCTTTGTCACTTTGAATAGCTCCTCAGTGAAGTTAGCCTCATACCCTTTTGTGAATATGCTCTTGTACTTTGATATCCTGACAGTTTCACCTACTTTAAACTTTGGTAGTGGGCACCCACCGAAATGGTGTCCAAACAATGTCGTCCATACTTTGTTTTCGTTTTTCTTGTTAACGTCTTTAGGTTTCATTAGAATAGTACTTTGGTATTATTGTAATTTTCAACGAGTTGGTCTAAAATGTCAATCCACTTGTACGTTCCTTTACTGTAGAAGTACTTCCACATAGACGTCTTGAGTGTTCTGTTAAACCGTTCCACGACTGCTGCCTTTTTATCGGAGTTCGTGCTGAAGTATTTCACGTCGTGTTTCTCCAATAGATCCTTCACGCCAACGTTGTAGAATTCCTTACCATCGTCAAACTGAACTAGCTTTGGATACTCACCAAATCTAACCTTAGCCTTCTCCAATAACTTTGCGACAGCCTTAGTCATGTTTTCTGTGTCTTTCCTGTAGACAGGTATGGTAAACGCATACCTACTAAGGATCTCAGTGGCTGTTAGTATCCAGTAGTACCCACTGTTCTTATGCTTGTACTTGCCCATATCGACCAAGTCCATCTGTATCTGCTCACCATGCAGATAGTCAACAAACGTTTGTCTAAACTTATGTTTCTTAACAACTGGTTTGTACCTAGTGTACGTGTCTTGAGATTTTAGCCAGTCCTTTATCATTGTCCTACTAACGTTTAGGCCGTCTTCCAATGCTCTTTGGTACAGTCTTTCAGCAGATTGGTAACCAGTTGATGGATTATAGTAAATGTCTCTTAGTTCTTGCTCTATGTCCATATACACTACATGATGTGTAAATCTAACAGCACCTCACCAACGTTAATACTGTTATCGTCCTGATCTGTTATCTTGAACTCTAGTTGGTTGATGACTCCTTTATTTATCAGGATTTTTGACCCAACACCAAAGAAATGTTGAACAGAGCCCTTAAGTGTCTGCGTGCTAGTTATTGACAGTACTGCGATACAATCGCTTTTGCTACCATTAACTATGTTCTTAGATCTGTCCACAACATTAGATGTTACTTGTATGTATTTCAGTCCTCTGTTAACGTTCACAACGTTAGGACTGGTTTTTGTGGTGGCTATTGTAGTGTTTTCGTCAAATCCCAAAAGTTGTCCAAATTTAAACAGTTCTATTTGTTGATCAGTTGTTATCGTACACGTCGAGTCATGTCTGTTAGCTACTAGCTTGACGTCTCCTAACTCTTTCAAGTCGTCGGCGATCATTTTAAAGGTGTGGTACCCAGGACTAAAAACGTGATTATTACTGTTATAAGTTATCTTGTCGTTAGCTGTGGTTACGTTAACGTAGTCCCAAAAGATGGTTGTCTCTTTCACCAATACATAAGGGTCTGAGTTAGTTGCTAGAACTGACTCTGGTAGGTCTACAGTTTTCGTTGAACCACTAATCAATACTACCACTCTCATATAACGTACGGTATGTTATGATGGACGCGTTCAAAAGAAAGTATCCTTATGCTGACAAGAATAGGTTTTTTCTTGATGTTGACGACAATATGCATATACATATATTCTTCGTGACAGAAACTAATATTGGTGACATTAGTATAGACTCGAGTAGGTTTGAGAGCAACCCGGAGTATACTAAGTATCTAACGATAAACAAACCAATGATAGTTAACCAAAGAGAGATAGCTAATGCCATACGCGTGGCTAAGCTGAATCTAGTGAAAAAGTACCCTCACGTCACTTTGAGCAAGTTTGAGTTCGATCCAACTGTCTCACAAGATGGTGAGGTTAATGGCGTTGACATATATTTTAGAAACAACGACATCATAAGCACGAACATAACTAGTGATACCTTCAAAAACGACAAGAGTATGTGGATTTGGCTACACAACAACAAGTCTCCAAAAGGTCACGACGACAAGTTTCCAAAAATATGGCTATCTGGTGGAACTATCCAACCATTACCGAAAGGTCGCAAGAACCACTGGGGACTTTGGGATGGCTATCCAACGGAAAACGTGTTGAACTACCCAGTGAATAACTTTAGAGTCTTCGTTAATCAAAAGAACTACTTTCTCTCAAAGCTACCAATACTACAAATCACCACGTCAAAGACAAAGTCAAAGTGGGACGATAATGAGAGCTACTATAGAGTCGTGTTCGCAACATATTGTGCAAGTTTCTGTTGTGGAGTGTCGTTACAACACTTGTCACCCTCGCAAGAAGTTCACCCTGTTATCACGAGTGTAATGAGGTTTCATCTGTACTTTACTGTTAGAAGACTTCTCAGAAGGATGGAAGGTGGTGAGAGCATGAGATCGATAAGTAGAGAGTTTGATGCTGGAGAATTGTATGGTAAGACAGACAAGATTCCTAGAAAACATTACTACCAGGGTAAAGTCCTTGCTGATGGTACAACAGGTGAGGAGAGAGTCTTCACGATTAACGACGTTAAGAACGACTACAAACGATACGTTCCTCTGGTGTCGAATGGTTTTACCAACATTGGGCGACAATACCTAAATCAGTCTATAGAAGCCTTTGTTTACTCCACACTTGGTGCACAAGCGAGAACACGTGTGTCAGTCGTTGGTGATTCCGCAGGCAGTCTAGAGACTCAACAAGAGTTCCGAAAGTTGGTGGAGGATAGTGTTATAAACTACGACGTGTCAACGTGGATTCTCAACATGAACAAGTCGATTAGAGACACTAACGTTGTCCAAAATCTTGCGCTATCACCGTCTACGTGGTTAATGCCAAGTAACGTGGTAATCCTCAAGAACAAAATCGCTGGGTACAACAACCTATTGAAGACTGCTACACAGAGTATGAAGTTTGGGGTAAATAGTGGGTTAAACTACACAGAAACGACGGAGGTTAAGAAAGTTCACCAAGAAGGTGGAGAGCATCTGGAGACACTTGATAAACCAAAGGTGACGAATCGTCTGGCGACACCAAACGTGGCACACCAGGAAGGTGGAGAGCACCTGGAGACACTTGATAAACCGCCAAAGGTGGCACACCAAGAACGTCGTCTAGAGGTGACACCAGGTGACAACACGACAGAGTTAGGGCTAATTCTAGGGGTTTCGGCTGTGTCTGGCTATTTAGTAAGCAAATATATGTTATAACATAATGAGTCTAAGTTATGGATTTGAGGACAGAGACTACGAGAGCGACAAAATATTAAGAAGAGCGAAGAGACATCTAGACAGTGACCCTAAGTTAAGCGTTAGCGGTGGGAGGATGTCTGGAGATATAGATATGGCGTTCAGGGCACTCAAAAACATAGCAGATCCAGAAGATGATTTGGATGCTGTCAGTAAAAAAGTGTTGGAGTCCGTATACTTATCGCAATACTTTAGAACGCAGTCCTATAACGTTCTATTTGATTTTAACGTCACAAATCATGCTGTGAGTATGGTGGAATACCACAGTGGAACAAATAAAGTGAAAACCATTAGAGATAAAACGAACATGTTAGTACAATACGATCCATCGTATGGTCCTATTATTGGTGTTAACAATGGTCATAGCTTCCTATCCCCTGAGCTAACTCCAATTCCGTTTGAAGCTGGAGTGCATTTTAACTGTCCACGTATGCAATACTGTGACATATCCGTTTTTGTGGTAGCGAGGTTAGTCACGAGGGTTTCTACGAAAGATTGGGAGGCGATTATCTCAAACGATGATGGATCGTGGGACAAATACATAGGGTACAAAGGAGGTGAAAATGATAAATTATCATATGGTGGTGGCTCTCCAGCAAGGGAGTACACGTGTACAATCCCAAATAACATCGACACCACCAAGAGACACATGATATCAATACATTGGCGGGTGGGTAACTCCTACGTTAAGGTGAACAACATAAGATCAACAGACTCAGACTTCACAGCTAATTACGAAGAGATAGGGTCTCCTTACGTAACGATCTTTGGAGTGCATCGACCAAAAATAACACTCGCACCCTATAACTACCCGTCTTTGATAGAGTTCTACGGTGTGAGGATTGTCTCTGGCTACATGACGAGTCGAGACATAATATTAGTTGGTAGAGATATGATGAAGGAATATGATGTGAGTTAAGATATATGAGGAAGAAGTCAGTTGTTGTTTTCAATCACATATCAACGGATATGTCAGAGGAAGAGACGCTAGAGCTCAAACGCTTGTACGCGTACTACCACAAACTAGAAGCCTGTTACAAATGGAAATACAAGAGGTTGAAGAAAATTAAACTGTCGTTAAACATGACTAGCATAGGGTTAACGACAGTAGGGATTATAGCTGGATCGATAACCGCTAACCCTCTAATCATTGCTTGTATTAGTGGTCCTGGTGTGATCATCCAAGGCTACTTGGCTAAATCCAATCTGACGAGTAGAGTGGAGCATTGTAAGTTCGCGCACACAAGCTACAAAATGATACTGACACAACTAAGATCGTATCTTAGAGGTCTTCCTTACAACGAGTCAACGTTTCTCTCAGACGTTAAAGTGTTGGACGATAATGTGACTGACTTATGCCCACCAATCAATGGAATGGTGAAAAGGTACAATAAAATATATGACGATACACAAGGGGGGTCCGACTCTGACCCCCGTTAAACACGGGTCTACACGTAAGAACCAGTGGTGTGTCAGTCGACAAGTTCCAAAAGTAGATGCTCAGAATTATTACCATCAATTAGCTCGTTTTGACCAACACCCTAAAACGGGGTGTTGGTCAGACCGTGTGTTTGTGCTAAGCGGTTGATTTCTTAAAAGAACTGCTACTTTGAACCCTAAAATAAAACATACGGTATAGTATAGGTGATGAGTCTAACCAAAGTATTTAGTTTTGAGAACAAGTCAGTCACGACTATTAAAGATGGAGATAGTATATGGTTCCACGGAAAAGAGGTGGCGGCAGCATTGGGTTACAATAATACAAGACAATCCATTAGGATAAATATTGGTGATAAATATAAGACGACACTTAGTGCGATACAAGGGGGGCTATACAATAGCCTCCCTTTAAACACACAATCACATACTGTCTATATATCAGAACCAGGAGTCTACGCTCTAATATTTTCGTCGAGATTGAAGTCAGCTAAGAGGTTTCAAGAGTGGGTATTCACAGAAGTCCTACCGTCTATTAGAAAGACGGGTCAGTACATACAATGCAACCAGTTATCAATAATGAACGAGACAGACTTGCATTATGATATAGTTAAATATATTAGAGAGTATCATTCAACAATAGTCATCCCAGGGTTGGGAGAGTATCAAGACACACCTACTAAAAGAATAGATGGATGGAAGAAGGGTTACAGTGGTGGGCAACCAGATTTGATAGTTCCACAACTACATAAGAGATACAATGGTTTTGCTATAGAGTTCAAAACACCGAAAGGTAATGGGGTTATTAGGAATAACCAGTTGAGGGTATTAAGGAGACTAAGATCACAAGGGTACAACACATTACTATCCTCAGACCAACATGAGATAATACATTTCATAGAGACATACATGATAGACTCTAGAGTTCTGTGTGAGTACTGTAATAGAAGATTCAAGAGTGAAACCACACTGTCTAATCACCAAAGATACTTTCATCGAATACTCTATCTGTGAGATAATCTGTAAGATGACTGTGAGATGGTCTGTGACGAGATATCACGTATGGTATAGATGACTGACCGTGAGTCCGTACCTATTATAACGTCGACAACAAAGGTCAAAGACCCTAAGAGAGTAGAGGCAGGCAAACGCTTGGCTGCCATATCTAAAGCAGCGAAAGAGAGGAAGATGAGAGAGAGAGAGTGATAAGTGAGGACGATAGTTTTAACTATGGATACATCATAGGCACTATAGGAGTGGTAATAGCCGCTGGTTCACTGTATTACACGATTAGGCAAGACAAACAAGTAGTGACCGAAGAGCATAAGAACGTCGTTATAAAACCATCACGTAAACTTGACAGCCTCGATTAAAACATATCGTATAATATATGGCGTCAATAGATAGAAAAGAACTGATGAACGAGCTATACGACGCAGCCCTTGTGACTGCTGGAGCCGTAGCTGTATCCATGGCATCAAAGAAAGTACTAAAAGAACCGTTAGGCACTCCTGAATCAGTGAAGGGCACCCTCAAGTTAGCGACTGCTGTAGGCGTTTCAACGCTACTCGTTAAGTGGGCGCAGAGCAAGAAATACCTACCTATTGACCCGTTCTCAAAATAATCTAACGTAATACATAATGGCTAGTGTGATAGTGGGTGGTTTGTTCAACGCTATAGCATTCGCAGGAGCTGGATTCATATTCAGCAAGCTAAACCATACCGGCTACGAGACAGAGATAAAGAGACACAACAAAGCATTGGAGAGTCTTGCAAGAGCGAAAGAAAAGTTCTACGAGAACGAGATTCGTCAGAGAGACAAAATTCAGGAGCTAAGACAACAACTGTCAGATGCTAACGCAGACATAAACGACACGAACCACGCTCTGGATCAACTAAGACAAGTACTGACGATACAGTATGATGGGAAGACATTTAGTAAAGAGCCTGAGTTATCAGACTATTACAAACCCTCAGATGAGATGAAAGAATATCAAATGGTATTCGTTGGAGTTGTTGGGCTACCTTTAGGTTACTTAATATATAGAGTAGTGTAGAAATGAGCACTAAAACTTTGAAGGAGATGGCTATGGAATTTGATAAAAAGCGTAACTTGGTAGAGACACTCTTTTACCAAACTCGTCAGATAGAAGAGTTGGAACAGTTACTGTCAGACGCTCTAAAACAGGTCACAACAATAAAGTGTGAGTGGGAGACACTAACCGACAACCACAAAGTTACCACACTATAGTCTAAAGATATATATAGTATAGTAACTTAGATGGTTGACGAACGTACAATGAGAATGTTCTATGCTGGGTACACATTGGATGAGATTGAGACATCAAAAAAGTGGAGTGGTACTACGTTAAGGTACATATTGGACGAGATCAAGAACGGAAGTAAGGACGCAACACCAAAAAAGTGGTACGACACCACATACTGTTACAAGTGTAGTAATCACAGAACCCAAATCGAAGATGGTGTATTTAGTTGTAACAAGTGTGGAGAGACTACCTACGGACGCGTGAGAAACTTTGTACCTAACATTTGGATGTACAAGAAATCGGCTCATAGTTACAGTAAGTGGTTAGAAAGAATGTTGACTAGTAAAAGACTAGTTAACGAGAGTGACATACCAACAGTAAGTTGTCAGTGATTTTGTAAAAATACTATAGTCTCTTAAAAGAAACAAGTTGATTGTCAAGAATATATCGAAATATATTTTCTATGTCATAAGAATATGCTCTAGAAGAGGTATAGAGTTGAGAGGTAGTCTTAACGACCTCAAACCTGGTAAGGTCAAGGTGCGATTCGAGTACAACCTGTATAGTGTAGTATACAAGGATCTAGGTTGGGATGGGAGAGGAGATCCATACTACAACGAGTGGGTAAATAAAATATATAGTAATATATAATGGCAAGACCAAAAATTTACCAAACCAAAGAAGAAGCTTTAGTAGCAGCCAGAGCGCAAACCAAAGAGTGGATGAGAACTCATAAGTGGGTGTGTGAGACATGCGATCAGTCATACCACGTGACCTCTAAATATAAACACATCAAGACTAAAAAACATTTTAGAAATTTAAACAGCTAGTTCTGGACTATTTTGTAATGTCCATACGCATAGCTAGACACACCGTCTGGTAGTATATGTCGCTTGTCGTCAAAGCAGCTTAAGGATATCTTATTTATTTCATAGCTTCCTAGTTGGTGGCTCTTGCTGCGAATAGTTTTAATTATGTGAGACATTTGCTCACCATTTGTTAGGACACTTTTATAGTTGTCATGTCTTATGTTGTTTCTAATGGTACTCTTCTTGATACCTTTAGCAGTCTTCCCACCTTTTCCGTCCTCTTTCACGTAACTATACATTTAAACCAACGAACTCAACGATGGGGACTCCTAATGTCTCATCCTTCATTTTACCAATAACCTTCTTGTTAGTTAGGTCGAAAGGAGATGACTTGTCATATCCACTAAAGTCGAACACTTCTTTGTTAGCGTACATGTCTTTGTACACATCCTCCGTCTCAATCTCGTACATTAGACTATCCGTGTCTGTGAATAGTAATTTGGCTTTGTTGCCATGTTTCTTTTTGATGTTACTGTAGTGGAAGTCGTACACCAATGTCTTTGATAAGTCTAGAATACACATACCCACGTATGCTGGTCTATTAAGAGTTAGTGTCTCTTTGATCTTGTGAACTGCTACCAAGTTATTGTCAAATATTTTACTGCTTACAAAGGTTGGTTTTGACGTTAGTTTCTTCAGTTTTTCCTCGTCTGTTACTAACTCCACACTCACACGCTTTCGTAGATTCTCCATAGTCTTTCCAAACACACTATTATTCATAAGCTTGAAAAAGTCTTTCTCAAAGTCATTCTTTGCTTGGGTTCTCTTGTCCGTATTAAAGTCGATATATTGTTTGAGCCATGGTGACTGATCGAATTGAAATACTCTATGCACCTTCTTAACCTTCATTCCCAAACTCTTGTATAATTGTAGGTTTCTATAGTGAACAACGTACTTACTCTTATCGCTTAGGTTGGGTATAAGTTTCGCAACCTCTCCAACAGATATCTTAAACTTGTTTTGGATTGTCTTACAATAGTTTGACAACATATCACTACTTACTTTCATCCTCTCAGGGGCTAAAGGATAGTCGTTGTGAAGATCGTGCAACTCCTCTGGATACTCTAAATCAACCTCGAGTATCAACCCCTTGTCTGATTCGTTGTTATATTTATCTAGATTGTTGATGTCAAAACCTTCGACCCACTCAAACCCACCAGTCGGTAGATACTGACACATAGCCCAACCATAAAGGTTATTCGCATCTAAGTATACGATATGTTTCGATGGTTTACTACTATCATACCCTTCATGTATTTGTTATTAGCTTCTCCATGTCTATGCGTTATACAGGAGACACCACCCCGCATTCCTTTCTCGATAAACTGAAACGTATCAATGTTAGTCATCAACTCTAGTTCCACTCCTGTCATCTTTAGAGCAGCGTCCCACGATAGTCCAGGTGACGTGAAGTAATGACAAGGATCTAATTGGTAGTACTGTTTACACGTTCTTCTAAAGTTCTCGAACACGTCATCCAGTAGTAATACGTCAGATTTTAGGTATAGGTCGTGGTACTCTGCCTCCCACACTTCTTGAGCGTGCTCGTAGTCTGTGTCTGACACATGCTCGTCGTTTAGGATGCTGTAGAAACTCTCCTTTGATGGCAACTCGAGTTCGTTAAACTTATCGAAACTATCCATATAGTCATATGGGTACACACCTTTTCGCGACACCAACTCTAGCTCCTCACCTTGAAATAGTTCAGACGTGTACTTGAGACATTCCTTTGGTAGGTTGTTCACTAGGTTGGCTAGACTAGAGCTCATGAATTGGAAACTATCTAGAAATACTAGATGTTTACCTAACATGAATGCCATATATTTCTCCATATTATTTGGTATGACGTTTATTTTCTGACCTAGCTTGCCTATCTCTTGCATTATGAAGTGGCTATCGTATCCTCTTAGATTGTGAAATATGACAGGTATTTAGAACTGTCTAAGGCGCCGGTCATGGCGGCCACGATTTCTCTCGTTCTCTTTAAATTGGCTTTGATACTTTTGATTGCTATCTATGGTGACCGTTCTTTTGAGTGGAAGACTCGTTGTAGCTCTGCTGTACCCATCGCCCGGTTTTTGTCGTCGTGGAATGTGTTATTGGCAAGCAATCTTGGCCAAACTGTCGCTCGCCGACGATGCCTCAAGACCAACAAAGGTTTCAACCATTCAAGTCTTCCGGCAAACAAGTGGTCAAAACGCGGAATGACAACTCTATGTGTACCTGGTCATGATCCACCAATTGATATAACAATATTTTCAGACATTTCATTGAATCCTGGTCCGATTGCAAAAGAATATATGAGATTTATGCTGAGTTTTGTGTCAACCAACGTGGCTGAACAGAGCAATTTGCATATTCGTAAAAGGCCATTATCTCAATACTCGAGGGGAGAGCTTCTGTCGCTCCGTCAGAATTACAACCAGACGTTGGACCGATCAGTCTTTACCACCCTTCGCCTTAATGGGTTATTCAAGTACAGGGGGAAGCGTTCTGGGAGGAATGTTAAACGAAGATCCGCGAAATCACACTCGATTCCTGAGATTGTTTGTTGTCGCCCTCATAGGGTTTTATCTAATGGTCGTTGTTTACATAATCTGGTGGCAATCAATTTAACTAACGGTCCCGCTCCAGCGACGAATCATAGGAATACTGCGTCCATTCCGTCTATCCTCATTTGCAATACCCGATCATTACAACCGAAAGTAGATGAGTTGGAGTGCGTAGCTAACCTCAATAACGCGGACATTATTTGTGTCACAGAGACTTGGTTGTCTGAAAAGGTGCCTGATTCAGCTGTGTCTTTGCGTGATTTTATTTTGTTCCGAAATGACCGTATATCCCATGCAGGAGGTGTGGCTGCGTACATTAATTGCCAAATTCCATGTAAGCGTCTTATCGACTACGAACTTCGAGGAGTTTTGACAGAAACATTATGGTTGCAATTAAGACCTCTTCGCCTTCCGCGTCAGATATCTGTTATTTTGGTTGGTGTTATTTACCATCCGCCTAGTGCCTCAGCAGCCGACAATAAACAATTGTACGATCACATTCAAAATGTTGTTGACGCATACCTGCGTGTCCATCCCGAATGCCTTATCATGATCGTAGGTGATTTCAACTCAAATTCTACAAACATCTCAGCCGCCTATATTAAGCGTTCGTGTGGTCTATCTCAAATTGTCAATGTGTTTACTCGTGACACGGGTATTTTGGACTGGTGTTTAATAAACCAGCCGAAATTGTTACCTGTCCCTAATCAGCTTCCCAAATTAGGCTCCAGTGATCACTATTGCGTGTTTATTCAATCATGCGCGCCAAAAACAATTGACTCTAGGTGAACACTTACGCGTCGTGATACGCGTGATATTTCCATGAGGGAATTCGGACAATGGCTTACATCATTCTCTTGGGACAGTGTTTTTAATCTGAAGTCTTGTGATGATAAATTCAAGTGCTTCCACCGAATATTGGTTGACGCTATTGATTGCTTTCTTCCTATTAGAACATTCCGTGTCCACCAAACAGACAAACCTTGGATGAATAATTCAGTCAAGACCGCAATAAAGACGAGGCAAAAATACCTTGCGCAGTATGGAAAGGATTCGCCCCTATTTAAGCTTTGGCGGAATAAGGTTCAGCGGTTGGTGAAAAGATGTAAATCAATATTCTATACAACGAAAGTAAAAAACCTAAAAAATACTAATGTAGGAAAGTGGTGGAAGTCCATTAAAAGTCTCTCGGGGATTTCGTGCAACGAGGGTCAATGGTATAGACAGCTAATTGACAGTAACGCACCGGATGCGGTTTGCCATCTTGCAGAAAATATTAATAACTTTTTCGCCCAACTCACTTCTGAGTTTTCTCCGCTGGAGCCAGCTGACGTTACTGACATCTGTGTCGATGAAATCCCTTGTGACCTATTTGTCTCTGAGAGGGAAGCATACGTGGCTCTATGTCAAATCAAAACCAAAAAAGCTCCAGGCCCCGATGGGATTCCAAATAAAATACTGAAGTCTTTTGCTTTTGAGCTTGCACCTGTCATTGCTGACATATATAACGCCTCTCTTCGTGAGGGCTTCCTTCCTGCCCTGTTAAAGTCTGCGATTGTCCGCCCTCTCCCAAAACAGACACCTCCCAAGAAAGTAGAAGATGACATCAGACCAATCAGCCTTACTTGCCAGTTCGCCAAAGTACTAGAAGGTTTCACCCTTAGCAGGATTCTCCCTACTATCCTAGAGGACCTGGACGTTAAACAGTTTGCTGTCGCGGGAAAGTCTACTGAACAAGCTCTTGTTTTTATTCTCCACCTAGCTTTGCAAGCTTTAGACAATGGGAATTGTTCCTTAAGGCTGTTTTTTGCTGACTTTCGAAAGGCATTTGACTTAATTGATCATAAGATCCTAATCGCGAAGCTTTCAAGGTTTAACGTGCACGCGAGTCTGTTGCGGTGGATTACCGCGTTTTTACAGGGCAGATCACAGGTTACACGTATTGGTTCTACTTATTCTAGTTCTCAAGCCCTATTTGGGGGAATTCCTCAGGGTACCAAATTGGGGCCTATCCTCTTTGCTATAATGGTGAATGATCTTGTGCCATCATGGGGCCTGCGCGCTAAGTTTGTCGATGACTTAACTGTAATGGAAATTCTTCCAAGGAATTCTCCATCGATTTTGAATTTTATCGTTAATGACATCCAGGCTTTTGCTTGTACTAATAATATGCGCCTCAACCCTAAAAAGTGTAAGACCATGGCTGTTGACTTTCTCCATTACAATAGTTGCATATCACGCCCCATTGATATAGGCGGAAACACCATAGAGAAAGTATCGTCCTTCAAGTTACTCGGTGTGTACTTGTCCGATGACCTGTCATGGGGGGTGCATTGCGACTATGTAATGAAGAGAGCCAACAGGAGAATGTTTGCTTTGAGGCAGCTTAGAAAATGTGGTGTGCCTCCACTTGACATTGTGGCAATTTATTGTTCATTAATGCGATCTGTGCTAGAGTATGGGTCTGTAGTTTTTGCCGATCTTCCCAGCTATCTGTCTAATGCCATGGAGGCTATTCAGAAGCGGGCTTTGTCCATTATTTGGCCTGGTCTGCCTTATGTAGATGCACTGGAAAGGGCTGGTATTTCTACCTTGTTTGACCGCCGTGTAGAGGCGTGTGAAGTATTCATCAAACGTATTCCTCCGGGCAATCCCCTCCATCCACTTATCCACAAACGAGTTGTTAATGCAATTGGTCGTTACAGCCTAAGGTCAAATCGGTCTAAGTACCCAATGCCTACACGGACTGACCGCTTTAAGAACTTTGTCACCGTAAAGTATCAGCCAGTGTATACATAATTGTAATTAGTTATAGTTAATTAATTTATTATTAATTAATGGTAGTAGTTGGTAATTAGTATATAATGTAATTTGCACCATGGATACATATTTAGTCTTTATACATGTAATCGGCCTGTAATTCAGTTTATACTGTAAAAGGTTTGAATAAACGATATTATTATTATTATTATTGTATCTTATCAGTCAGTCTATAGTTCCTATTACATAACTGATGCGCTGAACCTCTATATTTACCAGTGATATCTAATTTCCTATCACAAATATGACATTTAGTCGCTTCCTTGAAGTTAACCTTATCAGCTCTGGTCAACACCATGTCCTCATTAAAATGCTCCTTTCTGACTTTCTTACAGTATTTAACCTCCTCTAACATCTTTTTCATGAACTTCCTAACCGCGTTCTTACCTCGAAACATCTCTACTGGTTTACTATATTTGTCATCATAACAACACACTACTTTGTACCCATACCCACAGTCCGTGTGTCTTTGGTACTCGCTAGTGTACGATCCTGTGAGTGGTGTCACGTTGTCGACCTTCTCTGTGATAGCCTCGAAGTCTGCGTATATTACGAATGGTACCTCTAATTGTTTATGAAAGTTTTCATACTCAAGAGTGCTGTCTTCTTCATCTGGCATCTTGATCACTTGCTTACCATTTACCACCATACAAACCTCCTTATGATTCTCAAGAATCTCATTAGTAGTAAAACATTGAAGACAGTATCTACAGAAATTCTTGCGACACTTATGTTTAGACTGACCGCACATAAACCTACCAAAGTCTTTGATGTACACGTAGTGTCGTTTAACACCATTTGCTATTAGCAGCAGGTCCATATGATCCTCGCACTTCTCCTCAGAAACGTAGATAGGGAATGGCTGCTTGTCCTCATACCCAAACACGCTGATGCTAATACCGTTCTGCCTCTCTATCTTGTTGTACTGTTTCGTATCCACTGGAAATCTCACTCCGTCATAATTGACAGAACCTACGTTCTTCTTGTGCTTCGACACTCTCTGCGGATTCTTTCCTACAGGACACTTGTGTAACACGTGACACCACATAAAACACTTGTCATCGTTGTTCATTATGATAATCAAACCTTTAGACGCGTTCCTCAACTCTTCCGGTAGCTCAATATAACTCGATCCTTTAAGAGGCTTATACACTACCACATTAATAAAGTGATCACTAACACTGTCTACAACCCACCCAGACCCTTCTGACAACCATACAGCTATACGATTTACTATCTCCTCACTAGCTTGTCTCGTAGTCCCACTAATATCAACACTACTAACCACTGTTTTAACCACACTATTAAAGAAGGCTGTCTTAATCACAGACTCACCGTCACCAATCTCTTTCTCTAAAGTTACTTTCAACGTCTCAGAAAACTTTAAACCTTTCAGTCTATCTAACTCTTTCTGTAAAGTCGAGCCTACTACTCCTCTAGTCTTGACTAGTTGTTTTAGTGGGTCCTTTTTGTAGACCACCTCAACACTATACGATTTGGTATACCCTTTGAGAGCAACTCTCCTTTGTACAATAGTAGGAGGTTTCATCTTAGCAATAAGACTAGTGATTCTCTTGTACTCTTTGTCTGAGGCCTCCTGACTTAGTCGTGACCTCCTCACATATCGTCTAAGATCACGTCTAGCCTTTCGAACTTCTCTGACCTCCCGAATTCTGGTGACTCTACTAATGACGTTCTCCCTAGATCCTCTTCTAATAAGGTCCATCCACTTATACCCCAATGCTTTAGCATCAGCTAGATAGCCAGACATCCTCTCTAGAAAACTCATCTTAATATTCGGTATAACTAAATTACCAGAACCTATAGCAGGATCACGTGCACCACCACTCGATAGTGTACCACTACGAGCGACATTACCACCCACAATAGGGTTACGTTTACGTTCAGACCTTTTCATAAGAGTCGTTTTATTATTTAATATAGCCAAGTCTTTAGACCCTTTCGAATCATGAGCCCCACTCAACTCACGAGTTGAAATAAAGCCCATACCAGGATCACGCGTAATATTACTTGACATATTCTCGTTACGAGCGACATCCCCACCCACAGCAGCGCCACGTCCAGACACCTCACTCTGTAGCCTACTAGGTGAGACACGTCTCTGACTCCCCAAACCATGTGACACATCGTCTATTAGTAGTCTCGAAAGTGGGGTTAACAGCAAACTTTTTCCATTTGAATGTCTCAACTTCTCTGGAGAACTAAGCACTTTTTCCGTTTTTGGATTCCACATATTTGCTCGAAAATTATATGTGGAATACAAAAACGGAAAAAGTGCCTAGTTCCCCAGAGAAAAAAGTTGAGACATGAAAAATGGAAAAAGTGTGCTGGTAGCCCCACTTTCTATACTACTGAAATCAACACATTTCATAACAAGCCAAAGCAGATAAAATACACAAACAAAGTCTCCTGTCAATTCTATACAAACAGATTAAAATCACAAGGCTCATATGTGTTTAAAATCGAAGGTTTGAGAAATAAAGCCATGGCATATTTAGATAATGTAGGTAGATGATACACCCTGGCGGGACTTCTAAATCCCAAACAGTAAATCGCAATTTTTGAAATCAGTTTGATGTTATTTCCTAACAAAATACTATAGAACCTTTCTTGAAAAGGTTATAGATCATACAAAAATTCCCATCTCTCTACACAGTCGTTAAGATTATAAAAATTGATAAAGAAACCTCACCTTTCTCACACGTGCGAATTTCTGAGGATCGCCATTTTGAAAATATCTTGAAACCGCTGGAATAAACATTGCAGTCGCATTCAATCCCAGACCCTTCATACAAACACCCTGTTTGTACTTTAAAGTCCTTAAATGTATCTGAATACCCCAGGCAATCCTCTGAGCACTTTTCAACATGGAACTTTAACGTCCCGTCAGTAAACAAAGGGTTAATGTGTCTCGGATGGCATGAATTGAAGTTTAGGTATTGATGCGTATCTGTCTTCTTATAGAAATATCTGTGTGAAGTTTTCTTCCTTCTTTATAAATTAATACGTCCAAAAACAGTATTTTAACCTTGTCTTTCTCCATGGTAAATTGGATGATATTATGTAGGCTGTTTAATAGATCGTGGAATATGTTTAGGTCTGCTTCTGATCTCTTCCAAAACAGAAAACAATCATCCAAGAATCTCTTGAAAATTTTAGTAAAACCAATGTCGCGTACAGTACGTTGGAGCCATCTTCGTGCCCATTGCTGTCCCTTGGATTTGTTGGTAAAACTTGTTGTCAAAATGGAAAGTGTTTTCTTTTAGTACAAGTGAAATGGCTTCTAAAATAAATTCCTTGGAGAAGGGGCGAGGTAAACAGGTTGTATAATTGTCAATCTATAATTGTCAAAGTATTCTATGGCAGTTAGTCCTAGATCGTGGGGAATATTCGTGTACAAACTAACCACGTCTAATGACACAATAAATGTGTTTTCATCAATTTCGTCTGGTAAATCTTTGAGAAAATCTATGTCGTCCCTGATGAAGCTAGGAACATGCTTGCACAATGGTTTAAGGATTATGGCTTCTAAGTCTATGCGTCGGTGATAAAGGTCCAGCAACAATGACCGGTCTCATTTTCAGGTCTGCAGGTGCTGGTAGTTTTGTATATTCCGAATTTTGTTCTTTGATAGCTTGGGTTAATGGATTGTGATTTGTGTATTTTAGGTAATCCGTAAAAATTCGACGTTTTCCAAATAAATTTATGAATATATTCTTTCTCTGCTTTCGTTGTTTCATGTTCAAATTTGTTTAAAGGTTTCCCGGTTTTTCTCATAATTGAATCATCTTTGTTTCCGTCATGAAATAGAATATAATTGTCAGTATCAGATAAGAGTTCCTCTATTTTGTTTCTGTAGAATATTTTATCCATAATTATTGTCGCACCACCTTTGTCTGCTTCCTTTATAATAATACTGTCGTCGTTTTTGAGGTCTTGTAAAGCATTTCTTTCGTCCATTGATAAGTTGTTTTTTGTGCCTTTTGGTAATTCCGTTTGTTCTGAATAATTGGATATGGTATCAATGACCAATTCCAAGTATCTGTCATTTTATTTTTGCTGGAACGAAATTTCACTTATTTTTCACTATGGAATTGTCGAGTTCTTTTGGACGACCGTCAAAATGTTAAAGGAGACGTAATTTTCTTCCGAATTCCTGAATATCGTTTTTGAGGTCGTTCTTGTTTGGTTGTGGCGTTGGTGTAAACTTTAGTTTAATATCGTCGCTGGATAGTTCGCGTGATGATAGGTTTATTATTTTTGGGTCTGTTCTATTCTGTGTAATTATTAGTTTATTTGGTGAAGTCGGTCTGATCTCTGATGTCGTAGAGGTTGTTGTTGACAAATTAGTGGGTAATTGCCTCCTTGGGTCGATTCCAAAAAATAATCTTGTCCCCGGTTGTTGTAGGTGTAGTTGGTCGTTCTTCTACTTGTTCTCGTCTTTCTCTGTAAGGACCTCTTACAACTTCTGCGTACGTTGGTGTTCGGTTGTAGTCAATATTCCATGGCTTTCCTGCCGGTGTTGCTTGCGTTCAGTTGGTCGTCTATCTGGGAAACTATGTGTTCTCCTTTCTTCTAATCTTGGCGTGGTATAGTTTCGGTTACCCCCTTGGAATTGGCCACTAATATTTGGATCCTTTCATTTTGATGTCCCGAAGGTGCATGGCGTGTAGATGTCGGTGTACTTGATTTCCTCTTTTGGAATTGATTGATATTTCCCGTGGGTACTTGTTGGTGGTAGGTAATTTCTCTATTTCTTTGATCTGTGTATCTTTTATTTCTCGGTTTGATGAAGTCGTCGTCACTTTTGAACTCTTCTTCATATTTACCTGACCATATCTGCTTTGTTTCATATTTTCGATGTGATTTCGCTTCTTCTACTTTGCATTCCTCCACCCACAAATTTCTTAATTCCACCACAATTTTTCCTTCAAAATTTGTTTCAAGAACATTTGCCATTTCTTCATCGATTTTCTTATAGTTTGTGTGGTTATGTTCCGCGCGTATTTTCAGGAGATTTATTTCCGCTTGGGTTTCGCTGATTACCGTATGCATGTTGCCGGATTCTTTTCTACCGAGAGTCTTCATTAGGAATGAATCTTATCAGCAACTTTTTCGGAATGACTTTCTTTTCTTTATGGATCCATGTTTCGTAGATAATTGATGTATTTTCACAATTTACACTGTTCCAGTACAGTTGTTTCCGCTTATTCAGCTCTCGCTTCCAATAACGCTTTGATATTGTTTCAATATTTCGTCTTTGAGAAAAGCGACCTCGGAACGACGCATGCTACTCGGAGTTTCACGCGTTTAAACGCGTGAAACTCCGAGTAGCAACGTTAATCATCTAATAAATATATCTCACTCTACCGTCAAGGTATTGAGCACTCTATAGTCTATTGTAAACCACTTCTTCAATATATTTAGACCATTTTATCTGAAGAGTACTACACCATTTGTGTGTGGCACGAAACTAACTAGTAATAAAATGTCTAGTCACAACTGTTGAGTCTTTGAATTTTTACTATATATATATATATATATATATATATATATATATATATATATATATATATATATATATATTATATATATATATATATATATATATATATATATAATATATATATATATATATATATATATATATATATATATATATATATATATATATATATATATATATATATATATATATATATATATAAATATATATATATATAAATATATATATATATATATATATATATATATATATATATATATATATATATATATATATATATATATATATATAATATATAGCAAAGTGAAAAGGTGGTAAACTGCCAAGAATTTAGTGACGAGATACTGACGTTTCGAGCGGAGCCCTTCATCAGAGTAAGACGAGATGAAATGAAATAAATAGGGCTTATATATATGCCAAAAGGGTGTCACAAGTAGAAAGTAGCCAATCAAATGCACGGGAGATAAACAAACTAATAATTCATGAGATGGGAAACGTTAGATCATTTGCTATTTTTAACAGTCGATCAGCAAGCAGACTGAGGGGGCGGGAGAAATGACAGGTCCAATATTCAAGGGGTTAGGCGATAATATTAGCATAAGAAACAAAAACTTGAAAAGGAATGAAAGTGCATACGCGAATAATAAAAAATTAATAATAATAAAGGTTCCAAGCAAACTAAAATAACCAAAAACTTGTAGGAAATTAAATAAAAGAAAAACGTTCGTTAAGACCAAGAGGATGTGTGGTGCCAAGTTTAAAAATGAGACGCTTCTCTTGCCGCTTGCGGTTATCGTTGCCACCGGAGATGGGAAGGATGGCACAGACTTTCATGTCTGAAACCAAATGGTTGGAGCTGTTGAAATGGCGGGCTACAGGTTTGTCACCATCATTGATCCTCACGGAACGAAGATGTTCAGCAAACCTGTCTGAAAGACGTCGCCCAGTTTCACCGATGTAGATTTTAGGGCATTTATCGCATGAAATGCAATAAATTATGTTGGTGGACGTGCATGAAAAAGCATGACGGATTGTGTGGTCGAATTTGGGGGCAGTAATAACTGTAGTGGGATTGAGAAAAGCGCATGTGTTACAGCGGGAACGGCCGCAAGAAATTGTTCCCGCTGGTGCCGAGGTATTTTGTTTAAGGGCACTATGTACTAAGGAGTCACGAATGTTTTTATTACGGCGAAAAGATACCAAAGGGTTGTCGGTGAAAATGGCTGACGTCTCAGGATCATTTTGTAAAATGTGAAAATTCCGATTAATAATAATATTTTTAACTTTAAAATTGAAAGGATGAAATGTTAGAACTAAAGGAATTTTATTGTTTGAAACTCGTTCGAAAGATGGTTCAAGGGCGTCTAAACGGGGGACGAGAAAAGCTTTCTGAACGGCGAGGTCTAAAAGGTTGGTAGGGTAACCACGTTGGACAAAAAAAGATCTCATTTCCATTGATTTGACTTGAAAATCTTGGTCGTCGCTACATAAGCGGCGAAGACGCAAGAATTGAGAGTAAGGGATGGATTGCTTAGTGTGGTTGGGATGAGAGGATGAAAATAGAAGATAACTATGGGAGTCAGTAGGCTTGTACGAGACCGACGTTTTCAGCGAATCACCATTAATCGAAATTAAAATATCAAGGAACGACACAGAGGTCTCGCTGATTTCCCACGTGAACTTCAGAGCAGGATGAAAATCATCAACAAAGTTGATGAACTGCTGATCCACGTGAACTTCAGAGCAGGATGAAAATCATCAACAAAGTTGATGAACTGCTCTGTTTTCACTATTCCCTCTGATTTGCCATTATCTGACCCCGAGAGATCTTTTCTTGCGAAAGGTCTCAAGTTTGTTCCCAACTCCGGCATCGATCTATTTTCAGTTAAAGAGGATACCGAATCTTTCTTCCGCCGCATGCGCCTCAAAGCCTTTTTTCATGATAAGCCCACTTTCAATAGCAATAAGGATATTTTCGAAGAACTCAACCCCAAGAAGTCGTCTTGGTCTCCATCCGAAGGTGATTTTTCTTCCCTTGATCTTTTCGTAAGACAATGCCGCCATGACATTGATAAATTGCAACCTCCGCGCAGAAAACAAGTTCATAACCTTAACAAAGAAGAGCTTCTAGCTTTGAATTCATTACGATGCCGAAATGACGTTGTCATAAAACCTGCGGACAAAGGTGGCGCTGTAGTTGTCTGGAGAGCGGACTTGTATCGACAAGAGGCTCTTCGTCAACTCAGCGACACCATCTTTTATACTAAGTTGAATTCCGATCCCACTCAATCTCACCAAAAATCCGTCAAAACTTCCATCAAGAATTTCATCCAAGCCGGTGAATTGCCTGCCTCTGCATCTAACCTTATATTAACAACCCCCAGAACGCCTGTCATATATTTCCTACCTAAAATCCATAAACCTAACAATCCTGGCAGGCCGATTGTTTCCGCTTGTAGTTGCCCCACCGAGCTCGTTTCCAGTTTTCTAGACAACGTTATGTATCCTTTGGTTAAGAAGTTGCCTTCTTATATCAAAGATACTAAACATGCCTTGCAAATTTTCGACCAGTTACGTTTCAGTAGTTCCGATAAATTTATTTTCACGATGGACGTCAAGTCCTTATACACCGTCATTCCCCATTGTGATGGCCTTGAAGCTCTGAAGTTTTTCTTTGATCAGCGCACTAATTTAGAACCCTCCACAACCACGTTACTCCGCTTAGCAGAACTAGTGCTTACCCTTAAGCTATGCTAATTTATTTGTTGGTTATGTTGAAAAACAGATCTTTGAACAATACACGGGTCCCTTGCCTGATTTTTTCGGAAGATTTATCGATGACTGTTTAGGAACAGCGTCGTGTTCACGTGTCCTTTTAGAGCAGTTCATCAACTTTGTTGATGATTTTCATCCTGCTCTGAAGTTCACGTGGGAAATCAGCGAGACCTCTGTGTCGTTCCTTGATATTTTAATTTCGATTAATGGTGATTCGCTGAAAACGTCGGTCTCGTACAAGCCTACTGACTCCCATAGTTATCTTCTATTTTCATCCTCTCATCCCAACCACACTAAGCAATCCATCCCTTACTCTCAATTCTTGCGTCTTCGCCGCTTATGTAGCGACGACCAAGATTTTCAAGTCAAATCAATGGAAATGAGATCTTTTTTTGTCCAACGTGGTTACCCTACCAACCTTTTAGACCTCGCCGTTCAGAAAGCTTTTCTCGTCCCCCGTTTAGACGCCCTTGAACCATCTTTCGAACGAGTTTCAAACAATAAAATTCCTTTAGTTCTAACATTTCATCCTTTCAATTTTAAAGTTAAAAATATTATTAATCGGAATTTTCACATTTTACAAAATGATCCTGAGACGTCAGCCATTTTCACCGACAACCCTTTGGTATCTTTTCGCCGTAATAAAAACATTCGTGACTCCTTAGTACATAGTGCCCTTAAACAAAATACCTCGGCACCAGCGGGAACAATTTCTTGCGGCCGTTCCCGCTGTAACACATGCGCTTTTCTCAATCCCACTACAGTTATTACTGCCCCCAAATTCGACCACACAATCCGTCATGCTTTTTCATGCACGTCCACCAACATAATTTATTGCATTTCATGCGATAAATGCCCTAAAATCTACATCGGTGAAACTGGGCGACGTCTTTCAGACAGGTTTGCTGAACATCTTCGTTCCGTGAGGATCAATGATGGTGACAAACCTGTAGCCCGCCATTTCAACAGCTCCAACCATTTGGTTTCAGACATGAAAGTCTGTGCCATCCTTCCCATCTCCGGTGGCAACGATAACCGCAAGCGGCAAGAGAAGCGTCTCATTTTTAAACTTGGCACCACACATCCTCTTGGTCTTAACGAACGTTTTTCTTTTATTTAATTTCCTACAAGTTTTTGGTTATTTTAGTTTGCTTGGAACCTTTATTATTATTAATTTTTTATTATTCGCGTATGCACTTTCATTCCTTTTCAAGTTTTTGTTTCTTATGCTAATATTATCGCCTAACCCCTTGAATATTGGACCTGTCATTTCTCCCGCCCCCTCAGTCTGCTTGCTGATCGACTGTTAAAAATAGCAAATGATCTAACGTTTCCCATCTCATTAATTATTAGTTTGTTTATCTCCCGTGCATTTGATTGGCTACTTTCTACTTGTGACACCCTTTTGGCATATATATAAGCCCTATTTATTTCATTTCATCTCGTCTTACTCTGATGAAGGGCTCCGCTCGAAACGTCAGTATCTCGTCACTAAATTCTTGGCAGTTTACCACCTTTTCACTTTGCTATATATTCAAAACACTGTCTACGCAGCACTCTACTTTTTTATATATATAATATGTACCGTCTGTAGTTATATATAATATATATATTATATATGTATAATAACAAATTAAAAACGCACACGCTGATTGGCGGAAAGCAGTGTTTCTATAACTCGTTGGAAAATGGATTTTTCCCGCCATATTTATAAAATGGAGTGACGAACTTTTGCTCACAAACAGCTAAAATATCGATAAATATGTTCTGTGACGGCCAACAAGAAGAAAAACGAAAAGATTGGATGCTTTTATTTACAGTTAAGAGCGTTTATGTTCATTTGTGAAGCCGACGACGCTGTCTAGCGTGATATAAGAATGTATATTTTCATCATTTTAATAAAACAGTGCACTACCAAGTATAATTACTTCCTTTTTATCGTTTCATGAAAGATCTCGGTGCAAGATTGGGGCGATATATTGGCGTATTTGTGCGACTCTGCAGTGATAATCTTTGGCGGATTTCTCGGTTGGAGACCAAAATGTAAGTTGGCTTAATTTTTTGCTTTTTTAACACCGCAGGGTACGTAATTATCGCATAACTGCTACACTATTTCCGCAGTTCACCATCGTTTTTTCGGCGGAACCAGCCGAAAATTTGACTTTTGCAAATGTCTGAATGGATTTTCTAGGGGGTTACGGGGCATCCCCCCTGGAAAATGTTGAAGTCCAGAACCTTTAAAACGCGATTTCTCGCATTCTGAGCAAATGATTACAGCTAATTTTATGGCAAGAACGGCTCAAATTTTAGGCAAAAACTAAGAACCAAACATCATAATTTACAGTAACATTTCACATTATCTTACAGTATAATATAGATGAATTTTTGACCAACTTACCTGTCCTTGCTG
This sequence comes from Chrysogorgia sp. JL179-B06, assembly GCA_035772405.1. Lineage (NCBI taxonomy): Eukaryota > Metazoa > Cnidaria > Anthozoa > Scleralcyonacea > Chrysogorgiidae > Chrysogorgia > Chrysogorgia sp. JL179-B06. The sequence continues at coordinate 2,211,757 of JAYKKM010000094.1, read as the reverse complement.
AACTTACCTGCTCTTCCACATCACAAAAAATGTTTTATGTATGGTAGATGCTTAATAAATTAGTTTTTCTGTACAAGACTACTAATTTACTAGCCAAAGGACTTTGGGCATTTAGCAAAATATAAATTCAGACGTCCACATTCATATACTGTACAGTCTCTTTTTGTAATAAATTAAATTCCAATTATGGATTGTTCATTATTTATGGTTTAGATATGAACCCCTTAGGTTTGGTTTTTATATGAACCCCTTAGATACAAGTGAAAGTCCAATGCCCCCAATCACCTACAGTAGCACCTCAATAGATAGAAACTATTATGACCCCCTACAGTAGCACCTCAAACTTTTTTGCCCCCCACCAGTGTTGCCATGTCAAGTTTCGTAAAAATCCCAATAAAGGTCTGAAAATATCCCAAGATTCCCTATTTTTTACCAAAAAATCCCAAGGTTCACCAGAGGTTCACAGCTTCACTTCCTGACTAGTTCCCAGGTCTCTATCGCCATTTGAGTACTCTCTCCGACTCAAATAACCGAGAGACAAGAACTTTCAAATAGAAAATCTCAATTTATTTAATTAAACATAAGTACAAATTCACACGCCTTTAAGGGTATTGAAATTGAAATCAGCTTTTTAAAGGTCGAATCCCTGAGAAAAAATCCAGAAAAAATCCCAACTCCTTCAAAAAATCCCAAGTTCTTGGGATAAAATTCCAAGGATGGCAACACTGCCCCCCACCCACCTATGCTTTAAACGACCCCCCAAACCATATTAAAATAATGAACACTCCCTTAAACTCAGCTTCTATAAATAATATAATGGCATTGGCATTTATATTTCCAAATAAATTATAAACCAACTAATGTACAGCACAATTGTTGTAATTATGAACAATAAATAGATACTGTACAATGTGCATGATTTGTAAATCATTATGTATTATACATGGTCGAATATGTTTTCGGAAACTCGCGACAAACGTTAAAATGGTGTTAGTGTTAAGATTAATGTACCAGCTTTCAAGAAAAGTTCTATTAAAATAATTAGTTTCGAAATGCAAACACTTTGCCGTTTCCCAATCCACATTGTGCTTGGTTTCCTTGTGGTGGACAGCTATGTTGTTCGTTTTGTCACCTGCAACGTTGATGTTATATGGTTGGAGGATTCTAGCAAGTGTTTCAGATGTTCCTTTGATATAAGGTATGGTTGGGATGGTTGGTTGGTTGGTTGTCCTCTTCGGCACCAGTTGGCGTGGCTATTTTAACTGCATGGTCGGTCAAGCAAACGTTGAACAAATGCATCCTTGCAATTATTTTTCTTAAAAACTTGTTTCAGGTGTTGAAGCTCTTGATGGAAAGCTTCCGCCGAGCTGCACACAACACGCGCTCTTTTCACCAAAGTAGTTAGAGTAGTAGACCTATGGGAAGATGGATGGTAGGATGAATCATCTAGAAGGCGGTCTGTGTTAGTTGGTTTTCTGTAGACATCTGTACCGAGTTTATTGCCGTTTCTCACAACCACGCAATCAAGAAAGGGAAGCTTACCGTATCGTGAATTGGATATGGGAATTCTGCTTGTTTAGATGATCAAGGAAATCATTCTTTTGGTCTTTATCCAAACTTGTCAGCGTGTGATCAACGTAGCGGAACCAAAATGGCGGTGGATTTGGGTAAGTTGACATCGCTCGTTCTTCGATGCGTTGCATGACAATGAATCTCTGAGATGACTACATGCAGATTCCGGGGATGTTGGAAAAATTCTCCATTATATTGTAAATATGTCGACTTTAGACATTGCAAGTGCTCCGTCGTAGGTGGCTGGTGATTCGTTGGTGTATTCTATCGCTAGTTGCAGAGGGATGCTGGTAAATAATGACTTTACGTCGAAAGATACTAGTTCATGGTTTTCTTTCATAGTTTCACGTTTAATCCTATTAACAAATTCTTCAGTGTTGATTACGCGGTGTCTTGAGTGGTTGGTCAAGGATTTGAGTGTGTTTGCAAGGTATTTGGAGAGTTCATAGGTAGGTGAAGAGCAAAATGATACGATTGGTCTCATTGGAATATTGTCCTTGTGGATTTTTGGCAGGCCATATATAGTTTTGGAGCTTGGGCAACTGAGCAGCGAAGTTTTGAGTGCAATGTAAAAAGTTTGTTGTTGAGTTTTCGTTGCAGTTTCTGCGATGGATCCCGATCTAGTTTCTTGTATGTTTGTTCATCATTTACCAAACTATCCATCTTCTCTCTATATTCAGATTTATTCATTACAACGGTTACGCGTCCCTTAACTATCAGCAGGCGTAATAACAATTGAATCATCGTTTTTTAATCTCGATAGAGCTAATTTCACTTTTTGACAAATTACTTCGTGGTTTCTGGCTGGATTGAAGTGTGGATGCAACTCTTGCTCTGATTGTTTCATTTTCTGCTGTTGTAATATCTATACGTTGAACAATAGCAGTCTCTATACTGGCAAGGATACTAGCTGTTGGTACATTCTTTGGAGCGATGGAATGAACTCTCCAAATACCTTGCAAACACCCTCAAACCCTTGACCAACCACTCAAGACACCGCGTAATCAACACTGAAGAATTTGTTAATAGGATTAAACGTGAAACTATGAAAGAAAACCATGAATTAGTATCTTTCGACGTAAAGTCATTATTTATCAGCATCCCTCTGCAACTAGCGATAGAATACACCAACGAAGCACCAGCCACCTACGACGGAGCACTTGCAATGTCTAAATAATAATAATAATAATACAAATTTTTTATATAGCGCAGATTTGCGCTTTACAACATATAGAGTATGGCTAGTACAATACTCACTAAACTAATTTAAGAAAGTATATTACAATGTATTTGAGATAGTTAACTAATTTAAAATAATTAATTAAAAGCAATATTAAAAAGATAAGTTTTAAGTAGCTTTTTAAAAGTATCCAGATTGTGGCAGTTTCTAATATTGTCCAGTAACGAGTTCCACAAGGTTGGAGCTGAGATGGAAAAGGCTCTAAAACCATAATTTCGTAAATTATACTTATTTATAGTAAGCAGGTTCTTGGAAGATGACCTTAATGCCCTCTTTGGTACATATGGTTTAATTAATTCTTGTAAGTACATTGGCGCCATATCATGCATACACTTAAAAGGTTAAAAGGCTAATTTTAAAGTTTATTCGTTGATCAACAGGCAACCAATGCAATTCGCTTAAAATAGGTGAAATATGATCGTATCGTTTGGATAAACTAACTAATCTAGCCGCAGCATTTTGCACACTTTGGAGTTTATGGATCAGCCACTTTGGTAGACCATAGTATAAAGAGTTACAATAATCAAGTCGTGATGTTATGAATGCATGAAATAGGGTTTCAGAAGCTGACTTTGATAGATACTTTCTTATTCTGCCAATATTTCGTAGATGATAGAAACCTGACTTGCATACATCTGTGACATGCTGCTTCATGGACATACTACAATCGAACAGCATGCCAATATTCCGAACACAGGTTGATGGTGTGACTACCTCTAAAGTCGACATATTTCCAATATAATGGTGAATTTTTCCAACAACCTCACGGTACTGCAATGGGTTCCACGGTATCTGTAGTCATCTCAGTGATTGTCGTTTAACGCATCGAAGAACGAGCGATGTCAACTTACCCAAATCCACCGCCATTTTGGTTCCGCTACGTTGATGACACCCTGACAAGTGTGGAGAAAGACCAAAAGAAGGATTTCCTTGATCATCTAAACAAGCAGAATTCCCACATCCAAATCACGATAGAAGCCGAGAAAGACGGTAAGCTTCCCTTTCTTGATTGCGTGGTTGTGAGAAACGGCAATAAACTCGGTAAAGATGTCTACAGAAAACCAACTAACACAGACCGCCTTCTAGATGATTCATCCTACCATCCATCTTCCCATAGGTCTACTACTGTAACTACTTTGGTGAAAAGAGCGCGTGTTGTGTGCAGCTCGGCGGAAGCTTTCCGTCAAGAGCTTCGACACCTGAAACAAGTTTTTAAGAAAAAGGATGCATTTGTTCAACGTTTGCTTGACCGACCAGTTAAAATAGCCAACCAACCATCGCAACCATACCTTACATGTATGTCAAAGGAACATCTGAAACACTTGCTAGAATCCTCCAACCATATAACATCCACGTTGCACACAAACCAACCAACACCTTATACGAACTATGCTCTGACTGTCCAGCCACCTACATTGGAGAAACAGGCCGGAATCTATCGACGCGAATTAAAGAACATAAACGTAGTACAGCAGCAGGTGACAAAACGAACAACATAGCTGTCCACCACAAGGAAACCAAGCACAATGTGTATTGGGAAACGGCAAAGTGTTTTCATTTCGAAACTAATTATTTTAATAGAACTTTTATTGAAAGCTGGTACATTAATCTTAACACTAACACAATTAACGTTTGTCGCGAGTTTCAGAAAACATATTCGAGACTTCTGAAGAATCAGAAGCGCGCGCTTCCCGAGAACACACGAGGACAGGCACGTCATCATGCCGCTGACGCAACATAGTTAACAACCGTCAACATTTTCACGTCTCTGAAGATGGCTTCCGTGCAGAAAGCCGAAACGTCAGACGAGAATAAAATTTTTGTTTTAAATAATCTGGAAGAACATTTAATACTAAATAATAATTTGGTTTGTTGTATTTTAGGATTGTTTGGATCATTTGGATAATTTAATTTGCTATTATTTGGACGGATTGACTTTTTTTTCATAATTTGGATCAATGGTTTTTTGGATGATTTGGAATATTTGGAAAAAATAATTTAATTTTTGGATCGTTTGGATAATTTGCTTTCTGGCAGACCTTGTCATTGATATTATTAGATAATTTAGATAATTTGTTTTAATGAGGACATTATATAATAATAGCCGTTTTCATTAAAGTGCTGCAGATGTTCATTTACATCAGAGGTTAGATGCAGAGCTACCGTTCGAGACCGTGTTAGAGACCGTGTTAGAGGGAAGAATAAGAACAAACTAAAAAAGATGCGAAATTCAGGCAGATTTTTAATTCACATACGTTTTGCCAGTTCAGGATTCAGTGTAAAAACGTTAAAAATACTTTGCTTCAAAAGCAATACTATTTAAATAAACAAGGCGTGAATAAATTAGTTTACATGAAGGGTAGTCCAATGGAAATATTAAAATGCTATTCAGATGGCCTATAATTATTATTTTTTTAGTTTGCAGTTTGGTCTGGTTGGAAAGATCTGTTCAAGCAGTAAAATTAAAGCTCTGGGACGAAAATCACTGACGACAAGAAATGAAGTGGTTCTCTGTTCGTCCTTGTCTTTATTTTGCTTTCGTCACACTTACTCTTGTTACTTTCTTCTTTGCCGATGTTTACAAAACCTATTTTCCCGCGCAAAGACTGGAATCCTTGAAGGATTTTGAAAATTTCTTGAAAGACTGGTGCCGCTTCCGACAACTACGAACAAACCTCGACGCTGTGATAGGTCCTTGCAAGGACCAGATCAGATGGGATTCCCGGAAACCAGGTGTCCCAACGAATGCCAACAAGAGTTTCATTGCTTCTTGGGACCTGAAGTCTGCAGGAGAATTCAGCCGCTTTTTTATCCAAACGGTTTCTAGTAATGGGCAACTGAAGACAACTGGTGGGGACTGGTGGAGAGTTATGATCCGTGGTAACGCGAGCACAAAGCCAGCGGTATTTGACCTCGGCAATGGCACATACGAGGTCCTGTTTTTGCTCGTGGAGCCTGGTGCCTATGACGTCGAAATCGTGCTTGATTATACTTTGTGCAACGGTTTCCGAGATCCGCCCGAGAACTGGTTTATACTTGGTAAGGTTTTGATGTTGAATGCTGCGCGGGTTACATGCAAGAGGGTTACACCTAGGGAGAGGTAGTCCCCCTCTCAACTGGCCTATTATAAACCATCGAACAGGATGACACAACTGAGTTATCTTGTTTTGGACACACTGTATCTGTAAAGTCATATTATTCACCGTCTATGTGAATAGACCTTATTCAAATAATATTATTTTAAAAGCATATAAATTGGCCCTTATGAACTCATTTTCGTGTACGAAATTGAAAAGGATTCTTACATTAAAACGAGGCCATAAGGGTCATATGCATATAAAATAATTTTAAATTGTCTGCAATTTATGAATAAGGTCCATAGTGATGCCTATTTACTGAATGCGAAGCGTCCAGGTAAATATATTAGGATATACCAAAACAAGTTGATGAAAATTAGGGGAATAGCAGAGCGCACAGATGACGTAGGTTGTTGATGTTTGTCCGGATTTACCATGAAATCTAAGTCCTAAACAATAGGAAATGAGTAATTTGGGAATTCTTCAGACTAAATTTTAGTTTGTTTGTCCGCATTTTGGGTTTAAAAATAGAATGTACATATGCGCATTGTCGAATTGTCCCGAGTGTGACGTTGCATTGTATTTGGATATTTTTTTACCAGTTTTGAAAGCTAGAAGTGATCTCAAACTTGAGCAAAGCAAGGCAAAAGACCAGTGAATTTTAGCTCAAATATCACATTGAAATACTGTAAATGAATTAAAATCTGGATAATTGTTTGCTACTCAAGCTTTTAACGCAAACTCAGAAAATATTTCTGAGCCCAGACGGGAATCGAACCCGCAACCTTCATGATCTCCAGTTAGATGCTCTAACCATTGAGCTACCAGAGCTCAGATGGCAGAACTAAGGCTACGTTGCGTATAACTAGTTCGTACGTGCGACATACGTACTGCTAATTCAGCAGTCACGATATGTCTGTATATCTTATCAGAATATATTGAATGTGACTTGCAGCTTGGTTATATATGGTAAACCTAAGCCACTGGACTGGCACAAGAGCAGTGGGTACGAGGTTGCAGTAGTGTTCATGATCAGGCATGCCAGCAGAATGATGCTAGAAATTTTCTAGAGCATAGAGGATCAAATAAATAGAATGTAGAATCTAAACCACGTATCAAGCTATAAGGCCTGTTCTAAACGTCGAACTTATCATGTGGCGAACCTAATACATATTAAGTCGCCTCTGGCTGAGGCGTCATACACGATTCTCATTCTTGTCGTCTCAGCAGACTTTCGGACCACGCTTTTGTGTGGGATGTAGAACTCTCGTGGCTGCGAGACGGTCTTGAAATTGTTCCTGTATATGATCGCATTGTACGGTTCTGTCACGCCGTCTCTTTGAAGCTTCCTGCTCAGATTCTGAAGACGCTTGAGGCTACCATTCTTGTTCCAAGGTAAATCAGTTTCGTACCAGCCTTGTGGGTCACGCTTCAACTGTTCCTTGAACACATCGAAAACGGTCGACTGATCGTGTTCTGGTTTGTCTTCTAATCCGAGGATGCCATTTACTTCGACGACTACGATGGGGAAAACACCTTCGCTCTTCTGGTTTGTTGTCATGGCAACGTTCTTTCGACAGCATCTTTCGTTGTCGTCTTCTCCTTGGAATCATTGATTGAAGTGTGATGTCTTCTATCGCAATGTTGACATGACGTCTTGCTTGGGCATTCTGATGCTCTGTGGTGTGCTGAAGTGCAGCTAAAACATATTAATCTTCTTTTCACCATTATCTGCTTGCGGTCCGGAACTGTTGCGAATTTCGAACATTCGTTGGCCTTGTGATTCCTGTCGTCGCAGTAAGCACATCCACGTGGTTTTCTGTCGCGATGACGGGCTTGAAACAGCTTATCTTTCTCTTCGCGTTTGTCGCCGCCTTGATCTTGCTCTTCTTTGTTTTCAACTGGATTTCTTCTTGACCACTGTCTAAGAGCCTCGGCCAGTTTAGCGAAGTCCCTTTCTCCCAATCCGGATCTGTGCGGACCAAGTCACCTCGTATGTCTGGCAACTTGTCCAGGGTCATCGAAACTGCGCCGTTGATTTGGTCCAAGCCTTACAAACCATGGAAAAGCTCGACCGAATGCATTAATTTCTCGCTGAAATCATGAATCTTTCTAGGGTTGGAGCTTGTAATCGTCGGCAGGTCTAAGATCTCTCGACAATAGGCTTTGAATATTTCCGTTGCGTTTCCATATTTATCTTGAAGAAGACTCTTCGCGCGGTTGTATCCTCTCGCCGTGAAGGGAAGTGATTCTACGGTTCTTCTTACCTTGAGGTCGAAAAGTTCGCGAAGATACGTAAACTTCGTGATAGGCGAAGCTTTACTTTTCTCAATGTTCTCGTTGAACTGTCCCCAGAATCTTGGCCAGTCCATATACGAACCGTCGAATTTCGTAATAACCAGCTTTGGCAATTTGGCTTGGTTTGCGCTCGGAGATTCGCCTTCCGACGCACTTTCTTTCGACGATTTCTCGTGTTGTGTCTGAAGCTTTAGTTTCGTCTCTAAGAGCTTCATCTCGAGCTGTAATTTATCCTCGCGTTCGATGGACTCTTGCTTTTTTCTATTTCCGTCTAACCATTCTTTCGTCGTTCGGACGTGGCCATCTGCGTCGGCTAGCCTTATGTTTATCTCGGCGTTCCACTCTGTCACTTCTTCTTTTGCCTCGATTTTCGTAGCTTCTACATCTCGTCGTAGATTGTGGACTTCATTAATCACCGGTCGGAGGGTAGCCTGGTGTCTTGTAATTGTTTCTTCATCAGAACTTGTTATAACCTCGCCGGTTCGTTCTGTTGTAATGCGCAATTGTATTAACTTCGTCTCGAGCGACGCCATCTCGATAGACGTCGGAGGTGCCACTAATCACTATGTCGGGGATTGCCTCCTCGAATTCGCCCAAAACTTCACAAGTAAACAATCACTGGTTTTGTATACATTTATTCAAGATGCTAAGTTATACTTCGCTCACAATACACGCTTCCCGTCACAATCTCACTCACACACAAGAGTCTCGGTTCACTCTCTGATTACATACCAAACACTTCTATTATTATTCTTATCTTATTGGCTACTTTGTTCTTCCGTTTACGTAAGACGTGTTCGTAATCATTCAACACTATTTAATCTAACACCTATTTAATCTAACACCTATCTTAACGTGTCTCTCACACGTTAACGAGATAACCTGGTTTCCGACAGGCATACGTTAAAGCAGTTTTTTTTTCAAAACATATCCCTCAACCTATTAACAATTGAGCGGTACATTATGATGGCCCAGCAATTACAAATAGACTTGACGTACGACGGTACATCTCTTTTACCCGAACACGCCCCAACGAGGTATCTTGGATATACTCCGTTTACCTCCTCTTTCGGCAGAGTGCTGATTGAAAGTAGCACTAGCTCTGATGGAGACCGACGAAGGAGAAACTCTGCATGGGTTAAGGGCGGGATGTGCCATTACGCTCGCCCTCTCAACAACGGGACACAAAGACATATACGGCCCTGTGTTATTTGCAGCTTAGCAAAGGTTTCCCATCCTGCGCATCCGCCAAGTTGGCCACAACAGATCAACCTATCAACGGTAGCTATGGAATGGCAAGATCTTTATACCTTAAAACGTTTTGTCCGTGCTTGTCCGGCGGACATATCGAGCCGAAAATGTTCGGGGTCGCAATCATCGAACCACGAGGATCATGAGTAATGTAAAAATAGCAGGTTGGGGGATTTGAATTAGGAGCGAGATTGGGATATTGAGTTTTGGAAGTTCAAGAGCCGGGTACGGCTCTCTTAGGTGGGGCAGGTATAGTCAGAGGGTTGAGTGAAACAGGATCTGGAAAAAGGTCAATTTTCCCATATCTTCGAGTAAAAATGAGTGTGAAGGAGAGTGTTGGGAAATAGAATACTATTTACAACACTCGAAAACAAAGCACGATATATAAACAAAGAACCTAATGCATTATAAATACAGAAGAGGGTGTGTACATCAGGCCGGGTCCCTAGCGAATATAAATGGTAATTAATCATTTATCGAATCTTGTGAGTTTGTGGCACCTACGTCACAACCGAACACGTTACGGAAAACAGCGAACGTTTGCCGAGATCGTGGTCAGGCGCTACTTCACTCGATCGGCTCATGTGGTTTAATCAGCTAATACCAGGTAAATTTGTCTTTAAGATTTAACCAAGTAATTGTCGTATATCGAGATCTAGTATTGAACCTTGTTGTTTATCGGAACCATTTGCAAATCTCGTTGCAAATGACCGACTTCACCGACAGTCTAACATTATTTTTCATAAGAGATTTATATGGCATTCCACACCCATTGTTACTGGGTACCCATTGTTTCCACACCCGTTGTTACTTGGTTATTCAGTTGGCAAATTGTGAGATAACTTCACACTTATTGAGACGCAAGCCGATCAAAGTGAATCTGCTGAAAGCGCAGACTGGATATTGAACCAAAATCTGGACATTCGACCAAAATCTGGATATTCAACCAAAATCTAATCAACCAAAATTTGAACATACAACCAAAATCTGGACAGTTTTACTTTTTACGCTTTCCTCAAATCTCGCAACATCCTGCGTGTTTGGATCAACACGGATATTCTGTAAAGTAATTGCAATGTAGCTAGTAGCCTCGATCATATATAATACGCTGTTATCTCGATAATATATTTATTTACAATAATCGTGCTTCTATTTTTGTTTCATATTTTAAGCTGCATTGTTCAGTTATGTCTCATGTCATCAGACACATGTACGCATTACGTACCTATTTTTTCACTCAGTCTCGTATCAGCGCCAAGGAGAAGAAAGGAACGGCTCATCCAGTCCCACCCATGGAAATTCGTGTGCCAAAGGGCGGTCCACCTTCTCCAAAGGCGCTCGATCAATTTTCCCATATCTTTGAATAACAATGAGTGTGAAGGAGAGTGTTGGGAAATAGAATACTGTGCCGAGTCTATGTTCGCTTTACATAGTTCCGCGTTCTGGACACGAAACACAATGACACGAAACACAAAGTCAAGATTAGTGTGCTGCCTCCCCGAGGGTCGGCAGCAATAAAGCATTATCGTAAGACTTAGTATTAGTATCAGTATTAGGTGTAGGGTTAGGTTTAGGGTTAGGACTATGTTTTAAATTCGGGATATTTATATGAAACGTCAGCCTATATTTGTATATTGATCCAATGTAAACATCGCAGTTTGAACTGAATTGGCAACAACGTTCGTCTCCTGGGGTAGAGTATAAACATTTTGAGCCACTGTATCATGATATCACTAAAGAAATACTTCATGGTTTTCCGTTTAAAGAAACGTTCTATACTAATTTAGATTCTCTTATAATCGTATATTCGTCGGACAATGTTGTACGTCTTCCTTAAGTTTTTTAAACCAAGTTAAACTTCGCCGTAAATAAAAAATAAAAATAAATATAATAAATATAATAAATATAATAAATATAAAAAATTAAGCCAAGGGGGAGCAGAGATGGGAGCTGTTTTTGCTCATTGACCATTCTTACTTTGTTAAACTACTTTTCCATTGACAATATGTAGATATAGATGAAGAGGAAATGTTATATAATAATATCTTGTTTGTTAATTTCTGTATAACAATAGGAGATTCACAAGGTAGGAATCAACAAAATAGAGCGTTGAAGGGACGCGCCAAGGACGATTATCTACTCGAGCGTTTTCAGAGAGGAAGGAAGCTAATGATAAATATACGTTTGGAAACTGGAAAAGGTAATTGCTGTTGAGTTACGCAAAGACGGTAATGGAAGAGAGAGGGGAGGGGATAGGGAAGTAAAGAGAGAAAGCGAGAGGACAACCAAGTGAGAGGGCAAGCGTAAGTGAAAGGAAGAGGGAAGGGAGAGGGGAAGGGAGAGGGGAGGGGAGGGGAGAGGGGAGGGGAGGGGAGAGGGGAGGGGAGGGGAGAGGGGAGGGGAGAGGGGAAGGGAGAGGGGAAGGGAGAGGGGAAGGGAGAGGGGAAGGGAGAGGGGAAGGGAGAGGGGAAGGGAGAGGGGAAGGGAGAGGGGAAGGGAGAGGGGAAGGGAGAGGGGAAGGGAGAGGGGAAGGGAGAGGGGAAGGGAGAGGGGAAGGGAGAGGGGAAGGGAGAGGGGAAGGGAGAGGGGAAGGGAGAGGGGAAGGGAGAGGGGAAGGGAGAGGGGAAGGGAGAGGGGAAGGGAGAGGGGAAGGGAGAGGGGAAGGGAGAGGGGAAGGGAGAGGGGAAGGGAGAGGGGAAGGGAGAGGGGAAGGGAGAGGGGAAGGGAGAGGGGAAGGGAGAGGGGAAGGGAGAGGGGAAGGGAGAGGGGAAGGGAGAGGGGAAGGGAGAGGGGAAGGGAGAGGGGAAGGGAGAGGGGAAGGGAAAGGGGAAGGGAGATGGGAAGGGGAAAGGAGAGGGGAAGGGAGAGGGGAAGGGAGAGGGAGAGGGGAAGGGAGAGGGGAAGGGACAGGGGAAGGGACAGGGGAAGGGACAGGGGAAGGGACAGGGGAAGGGACAGGGGAAGGGACAAGGGAAGGGACAGGGGAAGGGACAGGGGAGAGGAGATGGAAAGGGAGAGGGAAAGGGAGAGGGAGAGGGAAAGGGAGAGGGAAAGGGAGAGCGAAAGGGACAGGGGAAGGGGAAGGGACAGGGAAGGGACAGGGGTAGGGAGAGGGGAAGGGACAGGGGAAGGGACAGCGGACGGGAAGAGGGGAAGGGAGCAGTGGAGGGTAGATGGAAAGAATTGGGAGAGGGAAGGATTTCGGAGAAGGGGAAAGGAGACGAGAGGGGAGTGGGAGACGAGGAGTGCGAGGAAAAGAGAGAGAATAAGTAAAACAGATATAGAGATGTGGGAGAGGAAAGGAGTGGAATAACTTAACGTACATTAATCCAAAGTCATTTCCAGAGAAACCATGACCAAAATCAATCTCTTCTATTACTAGGTTTGTACATGTTTCACACTTTGGCCAATAAATCTCTTCTTGGTATTGACTTAAGCTGCGGTATGAAGTGTAATATGATATGGGATGGATATGGAAGATGGAATGATGGAATTTGGAAATCCTATTTAAAAGGTGTGTGTTGTTTTCTGTAATATTATTCCGACAGAGGAGACGAAATGAAAATTATTTCTTGTGGAGAATCCAGAAGATGGAAAAGTGGGCAAGGAGGGAATGGGAGGGAGAGGGAATGAAGATGAGCGGTATTGCGTGAAATGGAGTGGAGTAAAATAGAAAGAGTGGGCGGATGGTCAGGCGAATGAACGAACGTATGGATCATTGAGAGATGGATGTATGGAAATTCCTATAAATATTCTTTGATTATTACAGCTAAACGTCCTGAAACTAACAATCAGACATCAACTGTTAACAAATATGACACCCTTATGATTTACGGCGACTCTCATGGCCGCCGGATGTTTAACGAAGTCAAGAATACAAGATTATGTCAATCGATTTTTAAATCATGCAAATCTAGCATTAATTGGGTGTACAACACCATAGCAGTCAAAAAAATTAAAGATGAGTTGGACTTCGACTACAGAAAGATAACAAACGACATGGGGAGTGTCCTGAAGAAGCTAGAAATATCTGAAAATAGCGTGATGGTACTAAATCTTGGCATCCACTACTTGTTGACTACCAACCTCTCAAACTACCAAAAACTGCTTCGTGGTGTGGTTGGCTTGTTCAAGGGAAATGCAGAGAAGAGAAGGCTACCCGTTAGAATGATTTGGAAAACTACTCCTCCGGTCAGCAAAGAGCACACTGTCAAACAAAATATCTTCTTAGATAAATGGAGATTTATGACCAACCCGGTAATTATTCTTATACTTTTTAACATAAATATACGAGATTGACTAATGGAAGGTGCTTTTAATGATAAATGAATTATCAAAATTTGATACCAGGGTCCAGTTATTCAGTTATATATTAGCTCTAATGCCGGTTTAAAATTTATTCGAATTTTTATTTTGGTAGAACAAAGCCTCTCTATATATGTATATAAGGTCGGAAATGAAAAGTTGAAAACCTTCATAGATGGGGAAATGGTGGGAACCATAGATACATATAAATAGATACATGTAGATATATAGATATTAGTAAGAGATAAAGCCCGAGAACGAGGGATTTATGTAAGAGACTCGAACGTCCGGATTTATGCTATATAAAGCCCCGAGGGCGAGGGCTTTATATAGCATAAATCCCGACGTTTGAGGGATTTATCTGACTTATTTCATGATTGAGGAGGTTTTCAAACAAAATGTTGTCTATTTATGTCACCTTGGACAAAGATTTTCCTAGTTTTTCCTTCATTTCTTATCTAATTAGTATTCATAGGGCTTTATGCTGGTCGAAGGTTTGATAGAAGGACAGGATAAGGTGGTAAGAGGAGCAAAGGTTAGAATAATCACGAATGGGAAGGATAGAGTACGAATAGAGTGTGTTCAAATGATGTCAAATTTGCAAATGTTATAACTGACGATTCTTGAAGAATAAAATAAAGAAAGAAGAATAATCTCCCAACTGTATTTCTGCCTTACCTTTACTATTTACCTTTGAGCGATGGAACTCTCGCAAGTTCAGCAAATATTCCTTTCTCCACCCTTTTCAATCTCGTACCAAGATACCTGAACCGCGGTTCACTACAGCTCTTCTCACTAGCAACATAGCCTGGCTCTGTGGTCTCCTCAGGTATAGATTTAATTCGCCTGCCGTAAATCAAGTGAGAAGGTGATGTTAACACTTCCTCTTCTATCTCATTATATTCATACGTCAATGGTCTACAGTGCTTGTTTCTACTTCTACAAGAACAGTTTGCAACTCGTCCAACTCACGTTCCTTGATGTGTTTCACTTTGTTGCATGCTTCATGTGGATGGTTTACTCTGCAGAATGCTCAGTCATCTTCTCCACCTCTCACGAACAAGGCGCTGTTTGTACTCGGGTCTCGTTCTTTCCCCCAATAACGGCTCTGGTGGAATTCGTATGCTGTGTTCAAGCTAATGTTGTGTTCCTCTCTGGACTCCACTTATTTCAAAAGAGCGTCTAACAATTCTTTCGAGGACCAATCAATAACGTTCAACTGTTCAGCATTGTTCTCCGTTAACACGGATTGCAGTTGCTGGCAGCTGCGGGTCGTTTTCCGCGACTTCTGCAACGATTGTCTTCTTCAGAACCTCATCTGCATCCCTCATAAGCTCTAGTATGGCGTCATCGAGATTCTTTAATATTTCTAGCTGTTCTACAAGTGAAGCCTTTAAATGCTCAAGTTGAAAAACTGGTCGACTGCTATCTGTCATTTTCTCTTCAGTTTGGGATATCAACTTCTTCGTGTTCATTCGATGATCACCTCGGATTTTTCGTTTCTTTCCTAAATCGGACATTTTCCAGTTGCGCTATTTCCGTCTGACATTGTCTCGAAGGTTTGCGCTATCACAACTATCCGGCTCGAAGGACCACTTTTACAACATTTGCGTATTTGTTGTTATCAGTTCGTTTTCATCTGTCATCGCCCCATCGGTATGACTAATCCTATTTGTTTACATAATTAATATGCTTCAATTTATGTATCATAATATTTGTTGACATAAATGTGGTTAACTATTTCGTCCGGTTCTATATTGACATATTTTATCCGGCAGGGCTTTTCAGAAACTATTTACAATCATTTAAAATCATTTACAAGTTATAAGTAAAATCTATGCTGATTAAATATTAAATGTATCTCTAAAGTTACTGAAAACCACGAAGTCTAAAGCATCGGGTGCTTTCCAGAACGAGCAAATGTTCTTTAACTCTTTCCTGTCCGGCACAGTGAAAAGGGGTCATAGAAGACCCTCGAAATCGTCAATCGAAAAACACGGCACACGTAACGCAAGATTAAAAATTGAAATTCGACAAGTGCCATTCACTCACACGCCAAGTTTGATTGGATTTCAATAAACAACTCAAGATTGTGTAATATGGCCTATGACGTCACTAGTTGTACCCACCATTAGGATGAATCAGAAAATGAAGCATATCTTCAAAAATATTGAGCAAAATTGTTTTAAACTTTACACAAGTATACAGGTCACTAAATTGAATATCCCCACGTCAACTTTATCGTTACCATAGCAATAAGTAAAAATGTTCTATTTTCCACCATGCCCTACAAAGATTTTGACTCGAAGTTGCTCTGTTTTGTTGGCCATACTATTGAAAATATACCTCACTGATCAACAGTTAAATATTGGTTTAGAAAAGGCAGAATATAAACAAGTTTATGAGAGGAATAAAGGAGTCTGGGAACTAATCTGTTACCGTGGCAACGATAACGTTTACGTGGGTTATTCAATTTAGTGACCTATATACTTGTGCAAAGTATCAAGGAATTTTTTTTAATAGTTTTGAAGATATGCTTCATTTTCTGATTCGTCATAATGGTGGGTACAACTAGTGACGTCATAGGTCATATTACACAATCTTGAATAACTCGAGAACGAGATAAGGTATGAAAGAACTACAAACGCCATTCTTTATCGGTTGAGGAGCTCGTTTAAATAAAGCAATAAAAAGTCATTTCAATGTTCGTTTCATAAACACTGTGATACCTTAAAAGTTTTGAGCGAAAGGCTCTCTTTCAAATTCCAATCTAAGATTTTAAACAATTTAGCTGTGGAGTCACGTTTGCGAGTTGAACAGTTATAAATTACTGAGCGTTTACGAAATTTATCACAAAGATAGCCCGGAGCAAGATTATTCACACATCAGTTTATAGATGGTGTCTCTGAGGTATAGTAGTTTTTCAATTGGCAGCCAGTTAAGCTGGCGTAGAAGCGAACTTACGTGATCATATTTCGTAACAATTTTACATGCAAAGTTTTGTACTAGCTAAAGTTTCTTTATGTTGGAAGTGGACGTATTTGACCACACCACAGAGAAATAAAGCAAATTACTGAAAACTAAGGATGTAATAATTAATGAAAGAGTTTTTGTATCAAAGATATATTTAACACGGTTAATATGACATAACTTGTGTATACAGGAATAAACGAGTTTTGAGATGTGACTGTCGTTCGTAAGTGAGAATCTCAAATATGACACTTATATCTTTGGCGGAAACAGCCGATTCAAGAGACATTAATTCCCAGGAGGGACACAGACGGTTTAGCGGGCTTTGCCTGGTTCCAATAACGAGGAACTTTAATTGCCTTATCTGGGTTTATTAGGAGATGGTTTTCGCAACACATGTTGCGACACTGTGCAGGTCTTGATCTAGTTTTCTGACTGCTTGATCCGCCTCCGACAGAGGAAAAGACAGGTAAACATTCGAGTCATCAACGTACAAATCAAGACAGGCTTGAAATGGATGGAAAATTGATTATGTAGATACAGAATAATGATGGCGAAAGATTGCGTCTTGAGGTATCCAATATTGGCAAAGCGCCTGATAGGGTGGAGTCAAATGCGCATTGACTTGGAGCCATACGTCATATAGCTCTTAAACCAGTTCAATGTTGTTGATGAAGCACCGACATTAACGATAGTTTATGAAGTAATCTATGATGGTTGATACTATTGAAGACTTTCGAAAGATCTAACAATATTAGAGCGGTAAGCTTCTTCTTGTCCATGGCCTTTAAGATGGTGTCTGTAATGTAAATGTTTAAAGTCTCTGTGGAGTAGAGCTTCATGTTTCCACTTTAGTGCGAAGACAGCTGATTGTTGTTGACAAGATAGACGCCAAATTGCTCTAGAACAATCTTTTCGCACACTTTATAGAATATACGGCAAGAAGGGATAGCGGGCGGTTGTTTGATGCCATTTCGTGATCTCCCTCTTTGGGATGGGAATAACTTCCGCCTCCTTCCATGCAGTTAGAAGGGAGCAGTTGTTTATCTTTGTAAGAAGTTCCAGGATGAGAGGAAGACTGTCCTTGATGACCCGAGCGCCTATTTTGACCGGACAACAGGACTTGTTTGAAGGCAGGGATGAAATAACTCGTCTTCCCAGGTCACTGTCTTAAAGCTGAAGAGGTCGTCAGAGGGTAAAACAGTAATTTCTGGGGGAGATTCTTGGAAGGCGATGTTGTTCACTTTTGCCAGACACGCAGATGTATTGGCTGCGTTTCTGCCAACGGAGATTTCCATTTTTGAAAGGTGCTCAAAGTTTTCAGCCTTGCATTTATATTTTGCTATAATATTGATAAAAGTGATTGTACAGTACTTATTTTGGTGTTGTAAAATCGCAATATAATTTTTTAATTGCAGTAACCCAATCGGCAATGTCTCTTAACGATAACGTAACGATAAATAACAGACTTAAACACGGAAATGCAAATTAATTCTGGATTTAACGTTGGCATTGAAGCATAGCGAGCAGTAAAACGTAATTTTTGAATGAAAACCTCAACTAATGTTTTGAAATAAAAAAAACATGGTTTGAAATAGACGTACTAATCTATAGAATTGTGCCGTTAATTTAAATTTTAAATGACTCATGAGCTACTCAGCTTCTACTTAATATACACTGGCTCCGTGTTTAACAGCATTGTTAATAACGGAAAACGGATATTAGATAAACCGCAACAACAATATATGCCAAGCATGGCTGGATCGGAAAACTTTAATAAAAAGCGCATTGATCGAACTACGGATAATTAAATTACCACGATACGGAGCACGCAATATCTCGTTATCTCCTTGATCATCGCCGTTTGAACAACTAGCCTGTTGCTCTTTTAGGACCAAGGTTACGTTTACATTTATGTTAGGATTAAAGGTTTACGGTTTAGATTATTGTTGGTTTAGATTATTGTCGGTTGGAAGGTTAGATAGTGATTTATATTTTGACTAACGTCTGACTTACTACTTTCCCTTTTAGCGTATCGCCATGTTTAACGCCTATGCAACGTCGTTGATGTGTCGAGAGGGTTTTGAGTTGCTTGACATCCATCCATTAACGGGATCATACCCTGACGGCACAGGTAATCCAAATGTGAAGCAGTCTTATAAATACGACGTTATTCACTATGAGCCTTTTGTCATGGCGCCATTTCAAGAAGCACTCGTCAACTACCTCTTAGGGAAGCTTCCCAAGAAGCTGTCGCTTGAAAATTACGAGTTTTCATAATTCTTGTCATGATTAAGGTAAATCTCAAATGGATAGTAAAACTTGCAATGATGTATTTGTTAAACAAAGTCACCCAGGCCATGTTGGATTCTATGTACTATAGGTAATCAACAACGAGTGGTCTATCGCGTGATTTAGGGTGTTACGATTTTATATTTATAAATTATTATTTTATTGTTGTAATCTTATGCTCGAAAAAGGATGAAATATACCTCAAAACGAATAACCTTGTGAAATTGTGATTGTGAAATTGTGGGTTCTTTGCAACGTACTGGCACCTCCGACGACCGTGAAACTGTGGGTATCTTCTAATAATTTTTCTGCATGAAAAACCTTGCGTGATCTTTCTTGCCGAGAAGAATCACGACGCGTAAAATGTCTATGAAAAAGCAACTCACAGAGCTAGAATCAAAAATAAAAACTTTATGCCTCCGACTTATAAGCAAACCGTTGAACTTCTGGTAAAACGCGATGGTAAAATTTTCCCAATCTCGGTTTCTCTATTTTGAGGTATTCAGCACATTTGTTGTTGATAAATCCGGAATATTCAAGGAAGTAAACTTTACCCAGCGACAAGGGAGACAACACCACAGTTGGGTCAAAAGAAATACAATCATAAACAGAAACATCATATCTTCCTGCTAGTGTCGAGTGAAATTGGGGAATTTAATATATGGAGAAATCACTGACTGTGCTGACCGTGTCTTCAATAGCTCAATATATATATATATATATATATATATATATATATATATATATATATATATATATATATATATATATATAGTGAAAGTGGTCTTACCTCAAAATGATAAAAGCCGCAACTGTCAGTTTCACGCAAGGCGATCTTCAGGCGAAAATATATATATATATATATATATATATATATATATATATATATATATATATATATATATATATATATATATATATATATATATATATATATATATATATATATATATATATATATATATATACATATATATATATATATATATATATATATATATATATATATATATATATATATATATATATATATATATATATATATATATATATATATATATATATATATATATATATATAATATATATATATATTATATATATATATATATATATATATATATATATATATATATATATATTATATATATATATATATATATATATATATATATATATACATATATATGATTTAATAATAATAATATGAAGCTGATCTATAGATAAAAAAACTTTATACAGAATTTTCGGCTGCAGATTGTCAGCCTTCCTCAGTGACTAAAAAGCGCTATATTTATCTAGATCAGCTTCAAATTATTATTAAATCATGATGTCTACTGATCGTTCTTCAAACATACACACATATATATGTATATTTATATATATATATATATAGAGAGAGAGAGAGAGTGCTGCGTAGACAGTGTTTTGAATATATAGCAAAGTGAAAAGGTGGTAAACTGCCAATAATTTAGTGACGAGATACTGACGTTTCGAGCGGAGCCCTTCATCAGAGTAAGACGATATGAAAATGTAGATTACTATATTATATAATATATATATATATATATATATATATATATATATATATATATATATATATATATATATATATATAAATTTAGCGATAGAGACTGTCGTTAAGACATAAACTAGCGCATACAAAATCATACAGATAGAGTGCTCAATGCATAAGCAGAGCGGTATAACACAAGATGAAAACACAAGTAACTTCATCGAATTTTTAATCACTACAGATCTGTTTCGTATGGCAAGTGTTGAACTTGCCACACTCATCAGGTGAATAATTATAGCGTAACAGTGTGACAGAATATATACAAGGATGCATAATTAAACAGATTGGATCATGTTACATGGTTTAATAAGTATTTCTTTCGATTTCGACATGCGGAAATGAGTTCGTTACGTTTATTGAGGGAGCTTAGTTCCGGGTGGTAGATGATAATGAATTTTTCGGAGAGGCATAAGTTACAGCGTTTTGTTTTGTTTGAGTAGGGTTGCGATTTCTTGATGATTTTCCAGTTGATAATGTACGGTGTGTTAGAGTCTTTTAATTTCCAAATGTGTTTGCTGAGTTCCGTGGCGTGTTTCTTGGTTTTGTTTCGAAAGGAGCTGGTGTGGTTTAGGTAGCGTGTTTTGAATGTAGTCTCTGTTAGTCCGACGTAGGTTTGTTCTTCTTTCGTCGTTGTGTTCGTTACTGTAGCCTGGTAGACTACCCCTTTGGTCTGGCATTCTCCTTTCAGTGGGCAGGTATCTCTCTGACGGCAATTACATTTTCTTTCTGGGTTAGTGCTTTTGTTGTCTTCTTTGTTCAGGATGGTTTTGTTGTGTGTTGAGATGATGCTCTGGACGTTCGGCATGCAACTGTAACTTAGCTTTAATGTGTTCCGGTTGAATATTTTGTTTAATGGTTGCTTTTTTGGAAAGGATTCGTCGACTGCTTTAAGGAATTTATGTCCGATATCGGTGCTAACGTTGGAGCTGTATGGTGGGTTGTACCAGGTGATATTTCTACTTCTGCGGTGTGGTTTTTGTGCGGGTTGTGGCTCATAGTGTAAGTTATAGTTGAAGCCGCTTTTTCTCAGTGCTTCTTGGTACGGGGGCGTGCTTGAATCAAATGATTGCTTGTTGGATGAGATTTTCGAGAGACGTCGGTTAATGGTTTCGGGAATTCTGCGGAGGATAGTTGCAGGGTGGTTGCTGTGGATGTTGATGTATTGGGGGATGTTGCCAGGTTTTGTGTACGGTTTGAAGGTATCGGATCTTAGGTCAAAGGTGATGTCGAGAAAGTTCACGCATTTCTTGTTTGCTTCAATGGTTAGCTTCAGCTTATTGTCATTAAATACTTGGCAGATTTCTTTCTTGATTTTCTCGATCGTCCTGGGTGGAACATTAAAAGCGCTGTGGCCATCGTCGTGGTACAAGCCGATGTTATTAATGTACGCGGTGGTAATTGTGAAAGCAAGTAAGATCCCACCAGTTCGCACGTCTCCGCTCCATCAAAACTGCCCATCGTCACGTCGAAATTCGAGCTGCTGTCTTTCTTGCGCCATGCTTCGGATTCGTTAAATAATAGGGAGTTCTTAGCTTGAATGATTATGTGTCTTTCTTTCTCTGTGATTTCCTCAAACTCAGAAGCGAATGTTAGGGCTTTGTTTAGAAGGTCGTCTGTTATTGACGGGTAGAAATCTACGACGTCAAAGGTGATGAATGAATGCGAGCGCTTGTTGGGGATGTTTTTAAACCATTCGATTACTGAGTCATTGTTCTTCCATTGCTTCACGCCGGTAGCTGATACTATTTTTTGGTTAATCCGTTCGAGGATCCTTTTGCTAATGATGCCGATTTCAGATTTGGTTGGGTTGATGAGGCGGGATGTCGGGTTGTTGTTGAAGTTTGGTTTGTGGTCTTTTAAAGTGATAAAGCATTCTTTCTCGGCTAACGCGTTAATTCTGTTGTCTAGTTTGAGATCTTTCGCAATTTTTCTTTCTTCTGTAATGATTTTGGCTGTGTTGTTTGGTGGGGCTTTCTTGTAGTTTTTTGTAATGTTGGTGTGAAGTAGTTGTTGGTATGACTCGGATTTGACGCGGTAAAAGTTAGTTGTCTTGTCGGCAGGCACGAATAACTCATTGTCTTTCTTGATGTTTCTAATGTCTTGGAGGAGCTTGTTTTGAAAAGTACAGTTTGTCTGTTGGAATTCGATGTTTTGGACGAGCGTCAGCATTCTTTCTTCGAAATCGTGAAGTTCAGCGATCGGTGGTGGTGAGGTTGTTGTTTTGAATCCGAATGTTTCTTTCTGCGTCTGGGAATCAGTCGGGTTGAGGAAATGGTATGCTTTCCATCTCATTCGTTGAAGGAAGTTTCGAACGTCCAGAGCATCATCTCAACACACAAAAAAACCATCCTGAACAAAGAAGACAACAAAAGCACTAACCCAGAAAGAAAATGTAATTGCCGTCAGAGAGATACCTGCCCACTGAAAGGAGAATGCCAGACCAAAGGGGTAGTCTACCAGGCTACAGTAACGAACACAACGACGAAAGAAGAACAAACCTACGTCGGACTAACAGAGACTACATTCAAAACACGCTACCTAAACCACACCAGCTCCTTTCGAAACAAAACCAAGAAACACGCCACGGAACTCAGCAAACACATTTGGAAATTAAAAGACTCTAACACACAGTACATTATCAACTGGAAAATCATCAAGAAATCGCAACCCTACTCAAACAAAACAAAACGCTGTAACTTATGCCTCTCCGAAAAATTCATTATCATCTACCACCCGGAACTAAGCTCCCTCAATAAACGTAACGAACTCATTTCGGCATGTCGACATCGAAAGAAATACTTATTAAACCATGTAACATGATCCAATCTATTTAATCTGTCACACTGTTACGCTATAATTATTCACCTGATGAGTGTGGCAAGTTCAACACTTGCCATACGAAACAGATCTGTAGTGATTAAAAATTCGATGAAGTAACTTGTGTTTTCATCTTGTGTTATATATATATATATATATATATATATATATATATATATATATATATATATATATATATATATATATATATATATATATATTGGTGTGAAGGTACGTGTAGATAAATTGGAGCATCGTTTGGGTAGCATACCCAGATAAATTGTTACATTAGTAGGTAGAATATCCAGATAAATTGAAGCATCGTTGGGTAGTATACCCAGATAAATTGGCGCAACTGTGGGTAGCATACAGATAATTTGGAGCGTCGTTGGGTGGCATACCCAGATAAATTAGCGTATCAGTGGGTAGCATACCCAGATAGATTGGCGCATCAGTGGGTAGCATACCCAGATAAATTGGAGCATCGTTGGGTAGCATACACAGATAAATCGGAGTATCGTTGGGTAGCATACCCAGATAAATTGGAGCATCGTTGGGTAGCATCCCCAGATAACTTGGCGCAATTAGCATACCCAGATAAATTGGCGCATCACTGGGTAGCATACCCAGATAAATTGGCGCATCAGTGGGTAGCATAACCAGATAAATTGGAGCATCGTTGGGTAGCATACCCAAATAAATTGGAGCGTCGTTGGGTAGCATACCCAGATAAATTGGAGCATCGTCGGGTAGCTTACCCAGATAAATTGGAGCATCGTTGGGTAGCATACCCAGATAAATTGGAGCAGAGTTGGGTAGCATACCCAGCTAAATTGGAGCGTCGTTGGGTAGCATACCCAGATAAATTGGAGCATCGTCGGGTAGCATAACCAGATAAATTGGAGCATCGTTGGGTAGCATACCCAGATATATTGGAGCATTGTTGGGTAGGATACCCAGATAAGTTGGAGCATCGTTGGGTAGCATACCCAGATAAATCGAAGCATCGTTGGATAGCATACCCAGATAAATTGGAATATAGTTGGGTAGCATACCCAGCTAAATTGGAGCGTCGTTGGGTAGCATACCCAGATAAATTGGAGCATCGTCGGGTAGCTGATAACCAGATAAATTGGAGCATCGTTGGGTAGCATACCCAGATAAATTGGAGCATCGTTGGGTAGCATGCCCAGATAAATTGGCGCATCGGTGTGTAGCATACCCAGATAAGTTGGAGCATCGTTGGGTAGCATACCCAGATAAATCGGAGCATAGTTGGGTAGCATACCCAGATAAATTGGAGCATCATTGGGTAGCATACCCAAACAAATTGGAGCATCGTTGGGTAGCATACCCAGATAAATCGGAGCATAGTTGGGTAGCATACCCAGGTAAATTGGAGCGTCGTTGGGTAGCATACCCAGATAAATTGGAGCATCGTCGGGTAGAATACCCAGATAAATTGGAGCATCGTTGGGTAGCATACCCAGATAAATTGGAGCATAGTTGGGTAGCATAGTTGGGTAGCATACCCAGGTAAATTGGAGCGTCGTTGGGTAGCATACCCAGATAAATTGGAGCATCGTCGGGTAGCATACCCAGATAAATTGGAGCATCGTTGGGTAGCATACCCAGATAAATTGGAGCATCGTTAGGTAGTATACCCAGATAAATTGGCGCATCGGTGGATAGCATAACCAGATAAGTTGGAGCATCGTTGGGTAGCATACCCAGATAAATCGGAGCATCGTTGGGTAGCATACCCAGGTAAATTGGAGCATTGTTGGGTAGCATACCCAGGTAAATTGGAGCATCAGTGCGTAGCATACCCAGATAAATTGGAGCATCGTTGGGTAGCATACACTGATAAATTGGCGTATCGTAGGGTAGCATACCCAGATAAATTGTAACACCGTTGGGTAGCATACCCAGATAAATTGGAGCATAGTTGGGTAGCATACCCAGGTAAATTGGAGCGTCGTTTGGTAGCATACCCAGAAAAATTGGAGCATCGTCGGGTAGCATACCCAGATAAATTGGAGCATCGTTGGGTAGCATACCCAGATAAATTGGAGCATCGCTGGGTAGCATACCCAGATAAAATGGCGCATCGGTGGGTAGCATACCCAGATAAGTTGGAGCATCGTTGGGTAGCATACCCAGATAAATCGGAGCATCGTTGGGTAGCATACCCAGATAAATTGGAGCACTGTTGGGTAGCATCCCCAGGTAAATTGGAGCATCGGTGAGTAGCATACCCAGATAAATTGGCGCGTCGTTAGGTAGCATACCCTGATAAATTGGCGCATCGTAGGGTAGCATACCCAGATAAGTTGGAGCATTGTTGGGTAGCATACCCAGGTAAATTGGCGCATCGGTGAGTAGCATACCCAGATAAATTGGCGCGTCGTTAGGTAGCATACCCTGATAAATTGGCGCATTGTAGGGTAGCATACCCAGATAAATTGGAACATCGTTGGGTAGCATACCCAGATAAATCCGAGCATAGTTGGATAGAATACCCAGGTAAATTGGAGCGTCGTTGGGTAGCATACCCAGATAAATTGGAGCATCGTCGGGTAGCATACCCAGATAAATTGGAGCATCGTTGGGTAGCATACCCAGATAAATTGGAGCATTGTTGGGTAGCATACCCAGATTAATTGGAACATAAATTGGAGCATCATTGGGTAGCATACCCAGATAAATTGGCGCGTCGTTAGGTAGCATACCGTGATAAATTGGCGCATCGTTGGGTGGCATACCCAGATAAATTGGAACGTCGTTGGGTGGCATACCCAGATAAATTGGAGCATCGTTGGGTAGCATACCCAGATAAGTTGGAGCATCGTTGGGTAGCATACCCAGATAAATCGGAGCGTCGTTGGGTAGCATACCCAGATAAATTGGAGCATCGTTGGGTAGCATACCTTGATAAATTGGAGCATCGTTGGGTAGCATACCCAGATAAATTGGCGCATCGGTGGGTAGCATACCCAGATAAGTTGGAGCATCGTTGGGCAGCATACCCAGATAAATCGGAGCATCGTTGGGTAGCATACCCAGATAAATTGGAGCATTGTTGGGTAGCATACCCATATTAATTGGAACATAAATTGGAGCATCATTGGGTAGCATACCCAGATAAATTGGCGCGTCGTTAGGTAGCATACCCTGATAAATTGGCGCATCGTTGGGTAGCATACCCAGATAAATTGGAACGTCGTTGTGTAGCATACCCTGATAAATTGGCGCATCGTAGGGTAGCGTACCCAGATAAATTGGAACGTCGTTTGGTGGCATACCCAGATAAATTGGAGCATCGTTGGGTAGCATACCCAGATAATATAGGCGCATCGATGGGTAGCGTAGCCAGGTAAATTGGCGCTTCGTTGGGTAGCATACCCATGCAGATAACATATATAGGCGCATCGTTGTGTAGCATGGCCAAATAAATTGGAGCGTCGTTGGGATAAATTGGAGCATAGTTGGGAAGGATACCCAGATAAATTGGAGCATCGGTGGGTAGCGTATGGAAAGTCGTTGGGTAACGTATAGCACGCAAATATATATAAATTGGAGCATCGTTGTGTGGCGTATAGCACGTCGTTGAGTAGCGTATAGCACACCCAGATAAATTGGCGGCGCCCTAGCACGCCATGGTAGCAACGCTCATGCAGAGCCGCGATATACTTTACAACCTTAAAATCTCCTGCGCAACGCGCATATATATTGCTATCGTGTTGTGGTTCTGTTAACTTTTTGGTGTAACCGCTGACCTGTAATGTGTGCAGTAGTGTGACTGTTTATTTCCTCGCCATTTTCGAAGAAAGTCAATTGCAATGCTGATATAAAATGGTAACTATTTTAAACATGACTTACAGTAAACTCCCACAATTTTTGTGCGTTATATTGACAAAAGATTTTTACCTCGTTGGGCGCAGCGACCGTCTTTAAAGGACATACATTCCACCTCTTCGGAAGACAAAAGTAAATTAACAGTCTGGCGTGAGACAGAGTAAAATCGTCTAGCGCTCTTGCTCAATGAGACGCAAGAAAACATGAAATTTGACACTTGGTTGACACTTGGTATGTAATAATAATAATAATAATATCTATTTTCGTCGCCACAATTCATAAAGGCCTAATGTCCATAGGCATCGATGATCGAAGACCAAGCTTGATTTCAAATTCATTTCTTGACAAGATTTGCACAGTGCTGGCATTGGCGCAGATACATATACGCATAGCGGACCTTTTGTTTGTGTTTGTGTTTGTGTTTATTGTGAATTACTGAATACTCGTTGTGGTAGGTCACTGTGTCAAATTGTTTGCCACGCCTTCCAATATGATCGGAAGTGGTCGAATGTATACTTGATAAAGCCCTAGTGTCTTAATTAAGTGGTCCGGGATACCAGCTGCGGCCGCCGTCGTCGCAGCACCTATACGGAAACTAGGCCCGAGTAATTATTTTGCCTTTTAAATTTAATCGTACATGTATATATATATATATATATATATATATATATATATATATATATATATATATATATATATATATATATATATATATATATATATATATATATATATATATATATATATACATTTTTCGCAACTGGTCCCGGTTTGGTCTTAAAATGTATGTATTCCAACACTCGAAATTTTCCTTCACCATAAATCCTTTCAACATGTAGTTTGATCGAGTGAAATGCCAAATATTACCTATAATATACCCAGAATCTTATCCCGGCATTACCACCACAGTATATACAGAACTCGTGACTAGGCTCTCGGCAACGGCTTCTGAAGCTCAGTAGTCAGAGCACTGCACTAGCATCGCAGGGTCGCGGGTTCAATTCCCAGCCGGAAGGCCGCTAAGTTGCATTTTTCGCAACTGGTCCCGGTTTGGTCTTAAAATGTATGTATTCCAACACTCGAAATTTTCCTTCACCATAAATCCTTAGACGATGTAGTTTAATCGATGTTCCTTTGCTATCGCATTGCCAATGTTGGTAGATCTCACACTCGCACGCATGTGTGGTCGCGGTGATAAGCCAGGCCCCTTATTTTTGCAGGGAAATGATTTCCCTCTGACACGGGGCGAATTCATTGCATGGCTAAGTACAACATTCCATATATTTAACAATTACACCATGAGCTCGAGTCGTATATGCATAGCCGCCGAGTTGGCTATTAGTTCATACACGACGAGAGCGAATGGTATAATTGTTTTATAATATAGCAAAATATTTTAAGATAATAATCGGTTGATATGTCGCAGTGAATAAATTATTGAATTGAAAGCAACGAACTTCCGCCACATCTACTTCCGTCATGCGTAATGTTGTCACGTATCAGTGATTAAACTCCTGATGATAGATAGATAGATAGATAGATAGATAGTTTAATAATCATTACATAGCAGCCCAAAGGTTGAATTGCGTAATTAAAATTACATAATAATAAGATAAATAACAGAATATGATAACATATATACAGTATAAGATAATATAAAATATAATAGATACATTTAAAGATTAATACATTAATGATTTATAATAAAGTCCAAAAAGTGATTGAAATCAATCAACCTTGCTCATACACATGGATGGCACAAAAGTTCGTTTATAGCGATCAGTGTTAATAAATGGGATATTAAAATAATGACCCTTTCTCAAGCTATACTTAGACACGTGTTTTGGAGGGAGGAGGCCATAGAGTTTATGGTCAGGATTAGATATAGAATTAAAGACTTTGTCACAAAGTAGAGAACGCCTAATGGCCAATGGTGACAAATCAAAAATAACCAGGTTAGTGTCATACGGTACTCCTGGGTTGATAATGGACAGGGATCTCTTTTGGACTCGTTCCATTTCTTCACATAAATAGTGTGGTAAGGCGTGATGGAAAACGGTCGAACCATATTCGAGCAAAGGTCTAATAGTTGAACAGTAAAAATTCTTAATATCCTTATATAAGTGGGACCTTTGCCCGTTTAAGCAAAATAAGAAAGAACAATCGTTTGTTAGCTTTCTTGATGGATTCGCTAATGTGGAGAGCCCACCGAAGATCGTTAGAGATGGTCATACCCAAGATCTTTACGCTTTTAACTTCTTTTAAAACTTTCCCGTTAATAACGATGGGTTCGAAGGCCTGTTTGTTTTTCTTAAAGAGTGAGTGTCAAGGTAGTGCTTTGCGCGCTTGTGTTTTTGTTTTCATACGAATTGATTGCAGTGCATCGCATCGTTAGAACTATAATTTGCATGTGAACTCTAGATTTATTTGGAAATGTTGAAATTGGAGTCCGATCCTGACTTCGGGGCGTTATGAAGTTAATGATCAAGACGATTTGAACAGTAGCGGTTCGCTTGTTTGTGAACCACTGCGGGCCGCGAGCAACGCCGTTTCTGACGAACAAGCTGGCCCGGATGGCTTTATAGTTCCTGAATCTTTGCAAATTCAAATGAACAAAACATGAGAAGAAACAAAATATATTTCTTTACTAGTCACTCATCAAACACTTCCATTCGCAAACGTATTCGCGCTGTTTCAGCAGCATAACCCGGCCTTCCACGCGCTCGTAGCAGCTTCTATGTATCGAAAATATTACTATAGTAAATTATCAATTTTACGAAAAATATCACAATAATTGGTCACTCAGGTATATTTACTTCTTAGAAATCTTGAAAATGGATAATTTATAAGAAGGATTGATCAAATATCGACGGATTCGTTTGTGAACTGAAATAGGCGTCCCATAAAATGGCCGCCAAGAAGAAAACAAGCGCGCAAAGCACTACCCTGACACTCACTCTTTAAAGTCGATAATCATTTCTTTTGCATTTATCAGGATTGAGTTGCATGAGATTCAGATCTGACCACTGTGTTACAGATGAAACGGCGCACTGGATGTTACCAAGGGAACCTCTCGGGATTATCTCCGCGATAGTAGTATCATCCACATATTTCCAAGTATGAAAATTTGGGACTCGGAGATCGTTGATCATAAGGAGGAATGATCATAGGGAGGATGAGTGAGGTTTTATTACCTCATGAAATAGATTTGTAGTACTCCACAATTATTATTATTTGCTCTACATATATTGTATTGAGCACTCTTACCTGGATTTATCATCTATTTATTCACACACACACACACACAGATATATATTTTGACTGTGATTCGGCTGGGATAGTTTATACTTGTTATTGTGTAAGAAATGTAGAATGCAATACGTGGGAAGTACCATTGACACATTTAGGATTAGATTTAACAATCATAGGAGCTCCCTTACACGATATGGGAAGGGTAAACGGGTATGCCGGGTGAACATTTGTATGCACACTTTCATAGTGATGGCCACTCTGGTTTAAGTGATTTGGAGGTTGTGGTAATTGATATTACTGATTTGTCATGTCCTACACAAAGGGATGGATTTTGGGCAACTAGATTGGATACGTTTTGTCCTCGGGGACTAAATCTTAGAGACTTCTAGGTATACTTATTGTTAACTTATTATTTTAATTTATGTAAATTTTGTGACATTCTATATAAGGGACACCTTTCTTTACTTTGATTGCGGTTTTCTGAAGAAGGGGCAGTGCCCCGAAACGTTAAAACGTATAGCTGAAATATTTGAATAAAAATTGTTTTTTGTTTGAGCACATGCAGGTTAAAGGTTGGCTGTTTGATGAATGATATATATATATATATATATCACTTCGGTGTTGTTGAGCACTCTGTGAAGTTGGTGTAGGTGTCCTTTAGCGATAATGCAACGCCCACTACCCTTGTGGTAGTTTGAGCACTCTGGCCCTACAGCGCTTCACGCTCTCTGGATGTGCGCATGACCGCTGTTTGTCCCACAAGCTTGTCACCGGCAATCGTTTGTGTATAATTAGTTCTCATGCCCATATCTAGATCGTACCAAGCTACACTGATGAGCTGTGGAACAGCGAAACACGTGTCTTTAGATATTGTACTATATATATATATATATATATATATATATATATATATATATATATATATATATATATATATATATATATATATATATATATATATATACATGAAAGTATACAATGTGCCCTACCGCGGCTATCACCATAATGGCTTTATGCTAACTGTGGACTTGGCACCCACTATGTACGCTATATATATATATATATATATATATATATATATATATATATATATATATACATGAAAGTATACAATGTGCCCTACCGCGGCTATCACCATAATGGCTTTATGCTAACTGTGGACTTGGCACCCACTATGTACGCTATATATATATATATATATATATATATATATATATAATATATATATATATATATATATATATATATATATATATATATATATATATATATATATATATATATATATATATATATATATATATATATATATATATATATATATATATATATATATATATATATATATATATATATATATATATATATATATATATATATATAATAGGTAATATTTGCATTTCACTCGATCAAACTACATGTTGAAAGGATTTATGGTGAAGGAAAATTTCGAGTGTTGGAATACATACATTTTAAGACCAAACCGGGACCAGTTGCGAAAAATGCAACTTAGCGGCCTTCCGGCTGGAATTGAACCCGCCACCCTGCGATGCTAGTGCAGTGCTCTGACCACTGAGCTACGGAAGCCGTTGTCGAGAGCCTAGTCACGAGTTCTGTATATATGGTGGTAATGCCGGGATAAGATTCTGGGTATATTATAGGTAATATTGGCATTTTACTCGATCAAACTACATGTTGAAAGGATTTATGGTGAATGAAAATTTCGAGTTATATATATATATATATATATATATATATATATATATATATATATATATATATATATATATATATATATATATATATATATATATATATATATATATATATATATATATATATATATATATATATATATATATATATATATAGGCAGTATTTAATATAACTGGCAAAGTTCCGAGAGTGCTCAATATCTTGAAAGATAGAGCAATTTAATAGAAGGTAAAAACTTAGAAAATGTTCGCTGCTACTCCTAGTTTCACGCCGAGTGACGATCTTCAGGCAACTTCAGTATATATATATATATCTTCGACTGTGATGAGTATATACCTTTTTGATTTGCTGGCTTATCATTAGCTACACTGTGCTGACGAGCTCCAAGAGAGCGAAACAGCTGTCCACAGTTGCTGATGATAGTCAGACACTGCAATTATGTCAGTTTTGTCATTTCAGCCAGTAAAAGTGCGCAATGCACACTGAGTTGTTATATAGACTATAACATTCTTGATGGTTTATAATTTATGCAGTGTGGTATATCCCACATCAAGTCTTCGACTGTGATTATATATATATATATATATATATATATATATATATATATATATATATATATATATATATATATATATATATATATATATATATATATATATATATATATATATATATATATATTTAAAAAACTCATTAATAATGCATGAAGAAAACACAAAGGAAAATCACCACCGTGTCGTATCTTTATATGTGATAAAGATTCATCCTAATTTACATAAACTTTAGCTTTGATTTTCTCGGCTTAGACAACGTTATTTTTCAAAATTACTACGCCAACGAACTTACCAAATGCTGGTCGTTTTTTAAGCCGTTTAAAAACACTCGCAGCAGTGTTTTATCAGATATATAAAACACTCGGCTGCGCCTCGTGTTTTATATCTGATAAGAACTGCTGCTCGTGTTTTAAACATATATATATATATATATATATATATATATATATATATATATATATATATATATATATATATATATATATATATATATATATATATATATATATATATATATATATATATATATATATATATATATATATATATATATATATTTCTAAAATTTATTAATAATTCATGAGATAATCGTCCAATAAACTTCATCACAATTCGTCACATGAACACCTCTTTATACCGTGATATAGGCTACCACGTATTCATTTAATATGCGTATATATCACACGTACCTTTATGTAATATTTAAAGGCCGAGAAAGAGACCGGGTTTTCAAGTACGAGGATTTGTTCCAGTCCGAGGCGAAGTCTAGTCCGATTTCGAGGCCTTTGAATGACTTCTCAAAATCAATTGGTGTAATCCTTAAGTGTAATCCCTAAGTGGATTATTAATGATAAATGTAATCCCTATTAGTTCTTGACGTCATATTCGCAGCACCGGACTGGAAATATTATTTCTTGTCCTTGGACTGGAAAAAATATTTCTAGTCCTCTGCCCAGTACTTTACTGGCATTTCTAGTGTCATCACGTGGTTCAATTTAGAAGATCTGATTGAATAATTTGCTCATGAATTATTAATGAGTTTGGGAAGATATAGATGACACGTACCTTTATGATATAGATCACATGTGCCTTTAGGATATTTATTGGCTCGTGTCATTCTTCTATAGTTACCGAAATTAAACCATAGCAAATTCTATTTCTTGTCCAAAATGTTTATTGTATCAGTTACCTTAACGTCGGATAGAAATCGATTTAAACCACAAATCAAACAGTACAAAGTACATGCAGGATAACGCTCTCCATTTGCATTAGCCACTTCTCCAACAAATTTCCTTAGCCAAAAGGCCAAGGACGCCGCATCCATCTATTGCAGTGGGATGCATAACGACTGTATTGAACTACCATCGTCAATTCCGAAGCCAACATCGTTTGTCTTCTCATCTTTCATTTCCCTGGCTCCCCTCCATTCGTTAACAATCTTAATTGCCCACTTCGTGGCGTATCTTATGATGGGAGGAGTAGACTTTTTAAATAATTCTCGCTCTGCTTCAGAGCTTCGTGCACTTCGAAAACGAGCCATGAACACATGCTCAAAATAGCAAATTTGAATATTTCAAACCCACTTCATACTGCTTTCATGTTCATTACCATAAAAAAATAGTAAACTATTCCCAGGTCAGTTAAAACATGAACACATGAATGCATTGGAAAATTTAACTTTATTGTTCTATTCATTTATATAAGACCAAAGGTGATTTCAGAAGCCATTTAAAAACCTCGTCATCGTGCTTTATCATTGTATATAGCCGCTCGCCTTCGGCTCGCGTCTATATACAATGATATAAAGCACTCTGACTCGGTTTTTAAACAGTACATATATATATATATATATATATATATATATATATATATATATATATATATATATATATATATATATATATATATATATATATATATATATATATATATATATATATATATATATTATATATATATATATATATATATATATAAATATATATATATATATATATATATAGCAAAGTGAAAAGGTGGTAAACTGCCGAGAATTTGGTGACGAGATACTGACGTTTCGAGCGGAGCCCTTCATCAGAGTAAGACCAGATGAGTATATATATATATATATTTATATATATATATATATATATATATATATATATATATATATATATATATATATATATATATATATATATATATATATATATATAATATATATATATATATATATATATATATATATATATATAATATAGCCATCCACTGTATATGAGCTGTTCTGCAATCTGATTGGTTCAGCTACTCACCCTCATATACGGCGAGTAAATGAAAGCAATGGCTGACCGTTTTGCTCAGCTTGATGAACAAGAAATAAAAACCCTTCTTGAGAATGCAATACCACTGATAATACCAAAAACCAACAAGATATGGAATGAAAATATTTAATGATAAGTAAAGCAAACTAAAAATTAGCCTTTTTCAAAATAAGTGGTGGTTTTAAAATTAAATTTGACATGAAACGACTGAAAAGGAGTGCAAAGTATTAAAAGAGAAGAGAGAAAGGTAGAAATTAAATTAATTACATTACATTTTGAATTTGTTTACCTCTTCCAATTTTTCTGGCGGTTTGTACATCATGCAGGGATGACAAACGCAGAGATAAACACTTGCTTTAAGGTGTTTCATACAATAAAAAGTTGATTCTTGGGAAATCCTCCCAACAACAAGCCATTTTCCATCATTGACGACCCTACTTTTACCGAAGCAAATTCAGTGTTAGATGCGTTCGTGAAAGACCTTAGGAAAACTGGGAAAATCGCCGGTTTGGTCCACAAAAAGCCAATAATCCAGAGGCAAATTAAGTTGTTGTTTGACAGTGGCGAATTATGTTCAGCCGACAGCACCGATCCATCACAATTGCTTTGTACCGTTCGGTTTTACCTTGGCCTTTACTTGGAACGACGAGGAAGAAGTAGTATAGAGAGTGGGGGTGCGAGCCCAATCGATGTTAACCGTAAATATAAATACCAAAACATCGCCAAATTTGTGCCAAATCGCGATTCGACAAAATTCGGTGTCATTTTGGTATTTTTATATTTACGGAAAACATCGAATAAGCTCGCACCCCCACTCTCTATACTACTATGGCGGTCGTTAATCAAGCTAGACACCCCTCACGTTTTCTACTCAATTGATGTCAAACACATGCGAGACTAACGAAACAATACCAAATTTATACCAAATCGCGATTTTCGCTAAATTTGGTGTTATTTCAGTCATATTTAAAAAAATAGAAAGTGTCGCTTCGTCATTTTCGCATTTTTTTAAAAATAGAAAGTGTCGTTTCAACATTTTCACATATTTAAAAAATAGAAAGTGTCGTTTCAACATTTTCACATATTTAAAAAATAGAAAGTGTCGTTTCAACATTTTCACATATTTAGAAAATAGAGAGTGTCGTTTCAACATTTTCACATATTTAGAAAAATAGAAAGTGTCGTTTCAACATTTTCGCATTTTTGTTCAACAAACTACGACTGGCGCGTTCTGCTGTTGTCTCAATTCACGCGCGAAAAAAAAAACCACTAGATTTTGATTCTAGTGGTGATGTTTTATCCAAACAAGTATCCAAATGGGTAGCGAAATGGCGCTCTTTTGATTGGTTAACAACATTGACTAACAGGTGGTCAGTTGTTTCGCGAATTAGTCCGTTTGTTCACTATTTTCAGTGGTATCTCTCACTACAATGTTTTTGTGACCATACGCGTAGGAGTCAATACCATTTTCTAAAAGGTATCGTTTATCATCGAAGCAGGATAGCGATACTTTATTAATTTCATAGCTACCGAGCTGATGTTTGACACTTCTAATGGTCTTCATTGTGTGTCGCAATTGCTTCTGCTCAAGTAGCACACTTTTGTAATCTTCATGTTTGATTACCTTTTTAATTATGTTCTTTCTAATACATTTGGCGGTTTTCCCACCACCTCCACCCTCTTTCAAATAACTATACATCTTACTGCGCAACCCAACAAACTCAACAATTGGTGTTCCAGCGCACTCGTCTTTCATCTTGCCAATGACTTTCTTGTTCTCTTTGAAAGCGAATGGGTTGTCTGCAGGGTAGTCGCTATTGTCGAACTTTTCGCGTTCCATCATGAAGTCAGAGTAAACGTCATCAGTTTCGATTGTGTACAGCAGACTGTCAGTGTCGGTGAAGTGTAATCTGCAGGTATCGCTAGAGTACTTTTTCATAATATAATTATAGTGAAAATCGTACATCAGCGTTTTGCTTAAGTCTAGTATACACATACCCACATATGCAGGTCGATTTAGTGTCAACGTTTCTTTAACTTTATGAACAGCGACTAAGTTCTCGCTAAATATCTTGCAAGACACAAACGTTGGCTTCGAGACAAGCTTTTTTAGTTTCTTCGCAGTGGTCACTAATCTTACATCCACACGCTTCCTCAAGTTTTCCATTGTTTTCCCAAACACGCTGTTGTTCATCAACTTGAAGAAGTCCTTCTCGAAAGCGTTCTTAGCCGCAGTTCTTTTGACTGTGTTAAAGTCGATGTACTTGCCTAACCACTTAGACTGATCAAATTGTAGGACCCTATGCGCCTTTTTGATTTTCAATCCAAGATCCATGTACAACTGCAGATTTCTATAGTGACACACATACTTTTTTTTGTCCATCAAATTAGTCACCAGCTTCTTCACACCACCAACACTCACATTAAACTTATTTTTGATTTTCGTGCAGTACTCCGACAACATGTCAACAGTTATCTCCATCTTCTCAGGAGCCAGCGGGTAATCGTTATGTAGGTCATGCAAGTGGTCTGGATACTCCAAGTCGACTTCAAGCAGTAAGCCCTTTTTACTATTGTTGTGATAGTCACATAGATTAACCTTTTCTATTTCTTTCTTAGTCAACCATTTAAAACCACCCGTAGGTAGACTTCGACTCATTGCCCATCCATACAAATTGTTAGCATCAAGGTACATCAAATACTTCGACTCTTGCGCTTTATCGTACCCCTTCATGTACTTATTATTCGCCACGCCATGTCTGTTGCATATGTAGCTCACACCACCACGCATACCTAATTCTACGAACTGGAACATGTCAATGTCAGACAATAATTCGAGTTCTACTCCAGTCATCTTTAACATGGCATCCCAAGCCAATCCAGGCGACGTGAAATAGTGACACGGGTCTAATTTATACTCGCGATGGCATGTCTTTCTAAAGTTCTCGAAAACGTCAGCAAGCAAGAGCACATCGCTTTTCAAATACAGGTCGTGGTACCCACCCATATTTTCAACGTCGAAGTAGTCCCACACATCGCAAGCGCGTTCATGCATTTCTTCCGTAATATCTTCATCATTCAGAATATTGTAGAAGTCCTTTTTAGAGGGTAGCTCGCTTTCATCGAATTTATCAAAGGAGTCCATATAATCATGGTTCCTCACCAAGTTGTCTAGACCACTACTCATGAACTGAAAGCTGTCCAAGAATACCAAGTTTTTTCCAAGCATGAACGCCATGTACTTCTCCATGTTGTTCGGTATCACATTTATGTCTTGACCAAACTTGCCAATCTCCTGCATAATGAAATGGCTATCGTAACCGCGTAAGTTATGAAAGATCACAGGAATTTTATCAGTCAATCTAAAGTTCACGTTACAGTCGCGATGTGCGGACCCTCTGTACTTACCTGAGACATGACAGTGGTCTCTCACTCTAACGTCAGCGCCAGTGTACTCAACACTACAAATATGACAACTTTTAGCCTCGTCAAAGTCTTGTTTATCGTCATCAGTTAGTGTCATTTCTTTGTTAAAGTGACTCTCAGATGTCTTTTTACAATATTCGACAATTTCTAACATCTCCCCAATGAACTTGTTAACTGCATTTTCACCACGATACACTTTTACTGGCTTACTATACTCATTGTCATAGCAACAAACCAGTTTATACCCATAACCACAGTCGACGTGCCTCTGGTAGGCATTTGTGTAGCTACACTCACTTGATGGTGTTGTTGTTTGCACCTTCTGTGTGATAGCCTCGAAGTCTGCATACACCACAAATGGTACGTTTAGCTGTCTACTATAATTCTTATATTTCGCTTTCGCACCTTTTTGCGGCATTTTAATAGCTTGCTTCCCATTGATGACCAAACACACCTCAATATGACTTTCAAGCACGTCCGCTCGGGTAAAACACTGCAAACAATACCTACAAAAGTGCTTTCTCGCCTTATGCTCTGTCTGACGGTACATGAATTTGTTGAAATCGCGAATGTACACATAGTGTTTATTACCCCCATTAGTTATCAACAACAGGTCCATATGGTCAGGATACACCTCCTTAGAAACGTACACAGGGAATGGCTGCTTATTTTCATACCCAAAGACATTAATGCTAATATCGTTAGCCCTTTCAATCCTATTGTAATCTTTGAGTGTGACTGGGAAGTCAATTCCGTCGTAATTCAGCTCACTGATGTGGCTGGCGTACTTCGACGTTCTATCAGAGTGTTTTCCAACGGGAAACTTATGTGCTAGGTGACACCATCTAAAACACTCGTTGTCATCCCCATTATTTACGTTTATCAAGCCCTTCATACTGTTGCACAGCTCCTTTGGCAACGCAATATAACTACTCCCATGCAAAGGTCTATAAATAGCGATATTGACGTAGTGTGCATCTATTTTGTCGATAGTCCATCCAGACCCCTCAGATAACCACCCAGCTATCCGCGTCAAAATCTGTTCCGATCCACCATTAGCGACATCCTCAATATCATGCTCATTAATGACGACAAACGTTCCGCTGTTAAAGTAGGCAGTTTTATATGTGGTCTTATCGAACCCTAAATCTTTCTCGAAAGTGATCTTAACTGTCTCTACCACTTTCATTCCGTTAGTCTCACCCAACTCACGCCTCAAAAGGTTAATGACAGCGCTTCTAGTTGCGTTTACCTGATTGATGTCTCTGGCGTTAACCACCTCGACTCATAGGACCTTGTGAACCCTCTCAACGCTCGATCCAACAGCCGTGGGCTATGGTCTTCAACTGTGGGTTGTGCTTCCTGATTTCTAACAAGACGGTTATATGTCCGACTACCAACGTTAACTCGCCTGTTTGTCAGTGGATTAACAATAGTCACATTTGTCGGGTCACTAAAAACACCATCTCTAACAAGTTGATTGTAGACTCGCCCATGAACATTGACTGCTCTACCTGTTAGCGGATTTACAACGGCTGCACCAGTTCTAGCGAGTGAGTTTTCTGTGGCGTCGCCCATGGCTTCTATATACTACACTTGTATTTTTTTTTCCTAAGCCACTCGTTGTAATAACGATTGCCACTTTCACACCATCCCAACTTTGGGTACACCACCCCAAACAGATTGTCGTCAAACTTCTCTTTCACCTTTCCGTCTTTAAGGTCTGACACCCTTTCGAGTGTCTCGAGTTGTCTTCTATGACACAACCTAATAATGTAGTATCCGTATCTGCTAACGTTTCTACCCTTTATCAAATTGCATGAGTACAACACATTGACAACTTTCAAGAAGTCCTCTTTTATCAACTCAAGGTGCTCACCCTTCACAACGTTCCGTAGTCGCCTCCCCATCCACCAAGACCGCTTGTGAACGCTTTTTAGTCGTGTGAGTCTCACGTCACTATAACTCTGAGTGTAACCCCATTCGATGTCACCACACTTTGGACACGCGTACCAACCACAGCCAGTCATGTTTTTCACAACGTCACAATCCGAGCAGTAGTGAAGTCTGAAGATGTCTCCACACTCAATTTTCGTTTCATTCGCAATCTCATCAATTGTCAAACCATAACTCATCTGCCTCATAAGTTTGTCCATCACTTATACTACTCCAACATTTTTTTATCGAACCAATACCCACGCTACTATTCCACTACCCAAACCTAACGCACCAACAAACAACAATTGGTATTCCTTCGTTTCCGCACTCGGTTGGTAGTAATCCGCAATCTTCGGACTCTCAGTGAACACTCGACCGCTGTAGTGAATGGTCATTACGCTTCTAAGTTCTTCCAACGCGTGGTTTGTGTCATTGATGTCAGCATTAGCGTCTGAGAGCTGTTGTCGCAAGCGCTGAATCTGATCTTTTTTAGCGATTTCATTTTCATACCACACTTCTTTCGCACTGGCTAACTGTTCCAACGCATGGTTGTGTCTCTTCATCTCAGCTTCATAACCTGTGTGATTAAACTTTGAGAACATAAAGCCAGCGCCTGCAAAAGCTATCGCATTAAAAATCCCTCCAGCCACAACACTCACCATTAACTTACGTTGATTTGAATGGATCTGTCGGTATCCACTTTTTCGATTGCATCCATTTTACTAACAGCGTTCCTGCACCAACAGCTGCAGCAAGTTTCACTGTGCCTTTCACTGTCTCTGGTGTTCCCAATGGTTCTCCCAAAGCCTTTTTCGAAATCATACTCACTACCACAGCACCAGTCGTAACAAGAAGCGCATCGTACAGTTCGTTCATGAGTTCTTTTCGATCGATCGCAGCCATATATACATTGTCGTGTGTTTTGTTCAAGAATCAAATGTGTCGAGTGTTGGACGACGAGTTCTATACAACTTTCTGACGCACTAACCACAGTACTCACGGGCTCTAATTGTGTCTCTTTTTTACTGCTAATTGTGTACCATAACGAAGCGCCAGCAATGATTACACCAAGTGTTCCGACAATATAACCATAGCTCCACTCACTATCCTGTTCTTCGTTGACTATCATTTCGCGCATTTTCTTTTCTTTCGCAGCTTTCGATATCTCAGCCAACTTTTTACCAGCAGCAACACGCTTTGGGTCCTTCACCTTAACACTTTTCACCTCAGCTGTGATCTTAGCATCAACAGCCGTCTGTGGGTCTTCAGCCATCTAATACACTATCACGTGTTATCTTACTCACAGTTAACCTCACAGGTATCTCACAGTTGACCTCACAGATATCTCACAGTCCCAAACCAAACGCACTAAAAAAAAAAGGGAGCGTTTTCTCTGGAGGTATAGTATAATGACTCAAGACCAAGACACCGCAGAAGAGGAGACTTGTCCTTTATCGATGTGCTTACCCCACAAGTCACCTCTGGACCCAACGTCTTAAACGAGTACTCGGAAGTCTTCGAGTTGTGCGGACGCTGGTGTAGAAATGAGGAAGTATCGAGACGATTTAGCACTCAGATTCTCGCCACAAAGCGCACCCACGAGGCCTGGGTCTATCTTCAAGAAGATAGAGCCAACGAGATGGTTAACGAGTTAGCTAGCGAGATCCCTGTGTGGTGCTACTCACCATTCAAATACCTTGTGTTAGCAAGTAGTTGCTACTTGAGCAACCCTTGCGAGTCCACCGCCACACTACTTGGCAACTTCCTCGAAGTGTTCTTAGCGAGTCTTCTATGGAACCCGAGTCCAACCAAACTCAAAGCGTGGCAAGAGCTCGCCGCAAACCGTGACGTTCACGTTTGCAAGGTGGGGTGTAATGAAATAGTGGGTGTGGATGATCTCGAGGACCACATGTTCTCACGTGCCCACCTGAATTTTGCGCATGACTACATGGGGTACAAGTGCTACCCATGCGGTGTGACCACCAATAGCCCAATGCGTCGCTCAAGACACGAGAGCTCGAGGTCCCATCTTGAAAACTTAGAGCTTCAGCGGATATTTAACAACGAGCGACGGTTGTCACAATAAAAAAAAAAATTTCTCTGAGGGTATAGTAACCATGACAGAGAAAGTTGGTAAACTAGAAATCGTGATTGGTCCCATGTTCGCGGGAAAAACGACAGAGACTCTCCGTAGGTTAGTCGCGTTAAGTAAATCAGGGCTCAAAGTCCTTTACATGAACAATGCGGGTGACACTAGACGAACTGACCACACATTCTCCACACATCGTCAGACCATTGTTGTCGGATCAGACAGTTTACCTGCAAAGTTAGTCACCAACCTCCCGAGTTCTTTCGAACTAACTGATTATGATGCCATCGGCATTGACGAAGGCCATTGGTACTCTGATCTACTTCCAGTTATTCGTGACTACATCAAAGCTGGCATTCACGTCATTATTTGTGGTCTCATAACAACGGAGCACTTAAAAAGACTTGGTGAGCTTGACACACTCTTCTCGGTAGCAGACGACATCACATTTCTAAAAGCGTATTGCGCCGTTTGTCGTGACACTGAAGCCGCAACTGTTGAAGCACCATTCAATTGGAGATACAATCCAGGACCATCGTTTGTTGGTGGTGCTGAGCAATACAAAGCAGTGTGCAGACGCCATCATCCTGATAACTAAACTTTTTTAGCGCAACAACTATGGTTGTCTAACGTCGCTACACTTTTAAATTTACGAATACACCAGGGACATTGAAACCTGATGTCAGAGAAATAATTTGCTATCACATTAATAGCGTTGTCGTACGACTCACACAACAACGTTAGATACCCAGCGTGTTTGAACTTAAGTATCATTTTCTTTTGGTCTTCAG
Source organism: Chrysogorgia sp. JL179-B06 (assembly GCA_035772405.1). Taxonomy (NCBI): domain Eukaryota; kingdom Metazoa; phylum Cnidaria; class Anthozoa; order Scleralcyonacea; family Chrysogorgiidae; genus Chrysogorgia; species Chrysogorgia sp. JL179-B06. The sequence continues at coordinate 2,168,436 of JAYKKM010000094.1, read as the reverse complement.
ATGACTGTCTTACCTGTGCCACCTGGATTCTTAAACTCAATCACAAGTCCACTATACGTTTTGTGCCCATTGGCGATAATTAGATCAGGTGTCCCACGTTGGTAACCTTTTTTCCACGAATTTATTCTTTTGTTTGAAGTGTCTTGGTTTTCACCACAAGCAGCTATCAAAATAGCTTCTGGGTGGTATTTCCTAATGTAACCAACAACTTTCGTGTGTAGGTCGAATTCAGTGATCATCACGAATTGATTGTGCTTGAGACCGATGTTGTGCGATCTAGTCTTTCTGACACTTGGTAAGACCTCTGAGCGCACCCACTTTCCGAACTGCTTCGCGTGTTCCATATCACTTGAGAACACCAACGAATAAACACCAAGTTCGTTGATAAATAGGGCTTGTGGGTTCGACCCGATGACACCCACTAAATCACAGGCCTCGATTTTGCAGTCAGATTCGACGTGTTCATGTACTGCGCTCTTTGGTTGGGCATAACCTAGAGCTTTTGCTATTTCTTTCGCTTTAAACCACACATTGTCGTTATTCATGGCTGTCGTGACTTGATGGCCGTCAAAATCGAACACTTGAAGTGTGGTCATTACTATAGTCTCACAAAAAAATATATTATTTATAGTGCGTCAATGAGCTGCACTCTATCATCGCTAGGGACTTTATAGACCTGACGTGTTGTGTACCATCGCATCCGATATGTTTTAACACTTGATTTATTCTTCGACTTACGTCTGAAAAAGTTTCTCACACTACGAACCAGCTTTCTGAATCTTCGAAGCTGAGACCTTCGAAGCTGAGACCAACCCATCATAACATAAGGTGTGTCTCTTACGATGCCGATGGTGTTATTGTGTCGTCTGGTTCTTCCGGAGGTAGTAAAATGGGTTCACCATAAGTTTTTCTCGACCTCAGACCAATTTCAGCATGGAGCTCAAGGCTCACGTTGCCGCGGCCAAATGACCCACCAGCTTTGAACATGTGATCAGTCGTCTTATTTATTTTATATATTTCACGAGGTCTCGAAACACATGCTCCCATCTACTTTATACCATATTCCTTCATCATTTTTCCACCCATGATTATGATGTCTCGGTTCGTCATGTAGCCACTCACGATTTTCACGCCGTAGAATTCTATCAACGATGGGTACGCATAAGGTGCGAGTGGTATTCTTGGTCGATGTATTCCAAAAATCGTTCCATAAGGTGTGCCTATCTTTTTCATATTCGCTACGAAGTCTGAATCGGTTGACTTGGCGTTGTTGGCTCTGACGTGTGAATTGTCCATTTGCCAGTGTATTGATATCATATGCGTTTTTGTGAGGTCAACGCCACTCGGAATAGTGCATATGCTCTCCATTGCTGGGTTGCTGCCACCATACGCGAGTCCATAAGTCATGCCAGTCTTGTACCCTATGAACTTATCCCACTGACCATCGTCGTTTGATATAATTGTCTCCCAATTTGACCCTGTGGCTCTCATAGGTAGCCGCACCACAACAAAAATGGAGAGGTCACACCATTGCATACTCGGACAGTTAAAATGAAGGCCTGACTCAAGTGGGAGTGGTGTTAACTCAGGGGATAGAAAACTGTGGCCTGCACCGTTAACGCCAACAATAGGACCATAAGTTGAGTTGTTTTGCACTAATTTACTTGTTTCACCAATGGCTTTCACTTTGTTTGAACCATTGGTGTGAAATTCCACGTTTTTCAAGGTGTGTGTGCTAACGTTGAAGTCAAACACGACATTATAGGACTGACTCTTGAGGTAGCCTGATAGCAATTGCTCTAGAGTTCTTTTGTTTGCAGCGTCTGAGTCATCGACTGGGTCTGCTACGTTTTTTATTGCTGAGCCTTGCATGTCTATTAGTCCAGACATTCTCCCACCAGTCGCGCTTAATTTAGGATCTTCGTCTAGATGCTTTTTCGTTCTCTTTAGTATTTTATCGTGGGGGTCGTCAGACTCATACCCGTAGTTTAGACTCATTACTACCTCAAGGTGTATTTGCTTACTAAATAGCCAGAGGCTGCTGAGAACCCTAGCACTATCGCTAGCGTTGTCGTGTCTGACTTACTTATGGTGGTCTGCGCTATTTGATTGGTCACTGTTTTCTTCACAGGTGGTACTACTCCCAAGTGAGTCACCACATTTTCTTGGTGGACTTTTTTAGCCACAGTCGTTGGTGTCATCGCATTCAAGTGAGTGTTCACTCCAAATCTCATGGACTCTGTAGCAATCTTTAATAAGTTGTTGTAGCCGGCGATTTTGTTCTTGAGTATCACCACGTTACTTGGCATTAACCATGTACTTGGTGACACTGCAAGATTTTGGACAACGTTGGTGTCTCTAATCGATTTATTCATGTTGAGAATCCATGTCGATACGTCGTAGTTGATAACACTGTCAGCGAACAACTTTCGGAACTCTTGTTGGGTTTCTAGACTTCCTACAGAACCACCAACGACTGACACACGTATTCTCGCTTGCGCACCAAGTGTGGAGTACACAAAGGCTTCTATACTTTGATTTAGATACTGCAGTCCAATGTTGGTAAAGCCATCTGACAATCGCGCGACGTATCGTTTATAATCGCTCTGAACGTCGTTGAGTGTGTACACTCTGGATTCACCTGTTGTGCCATCGCTCAGGACTTTATTCTGGTAGTAATGTTTTCTGGGAATCTTGGAAATCTTACCATACAATTCGGAAGCGTTGAATTCTCTACTTATTGACTTCATGGTCTCACCACCTTCCATTCTTCTGAGAAGTCTTCTAATGGTGAAGTACAAATGAAATCTCATCACACTTGTGACCACAGGGTGGACTTCTTGTGACACTGATAAATGTTGTAGTGAGACTCCACAACAGAAACTCGCACAATACATCGCAAACACAACACGGTAGTAAGATTCGTTGTCGTCCCACTTTGACATGGTCTTTGACGTGGTGATTTGTAAGGTTGGTAGCTTTGACATGAAGTAGCTATTTTGGTTAACGAAGACTTTGAAGTTATTCACTGGATAATTCAACACGTTTTCTGTTGGATAACCATCCCAAAGCCCCCAGTGGTTCTTGTGACCTTTTGGTAGTGGTTGGATAGTTCCACCGCCTTGCCATATTATTGGGAACTTACTATTGTGTAGCCACTTCCACATGTTCCTATCATTTTTGAAGGTTGCGCTGGTTATGTCTGTGCTAAGGATGTCGTTGTTTTTGAAGTACACGTCGACACCTAGGATCTTACCGTCTTGCGAGATATTTGGATAGAACTCGAATTTTCTTAAAGTGGCGTGAGGGTACTTTTTGATGAGGTCTACCTTTGCGTCGTGTGTAGCCTTCGATGTGTTCACCATCGCGCGTTCGTAATGCTTTCCATAGTAGTCGTGAAGGGCTTTCTGCATATAATATACTGTATGTTATACATAATGCGAAAGTTGACAGTACTCATTGAAGGCGCAGAAAAAGTTGTGTCCTTTGACAACGCGATGATGGTCATACATGATAACCCATACATTATGGTCAAGACAGCCACTGTGTTTTGGGACTACCATAACACGACAAATGACGACAGCATTCGGGTCTTCACGCTGGATGACTCTAGGGTTGGCTCTTTTAAAAAGATTAAAGTGGGTGAAGGGTACTTTAGCTTCGACGCATTGGTCAAAGTCTTAAAACTAGAGTCTAATAAACATAAGGTGAGTCTCGAGATAGAGAAACTGACACCCACGAGTAAATGTAGGGTTAGGGTTAGTAGTTCAGCTGTGTTAGACACCCTTGGGCCTCTACTTGGTTTCGCGAGAAATGAGGTGATTCAGAACGACTTACAGTGGCACACTAGCCCAAACGAGGTCGACATGTATAGAGGTCTGAAGTACATAGAAGTTTCGTGTGACATTGTTGAGACGGAGAGCAATGTGGGTATTGATGGGAAGCGCAGCGATGTGATCACAACGTTACCAATACCCACTGAACAGTCTTTGAAGGGGTCAGTGCAACGTCATGTGGATATTGAGTCCAAGGTGAGTATTAAAAAAGGTGTTTACTCAAGTATAACGTTTCGCGTCAAACCAAATAACGACGATCTTAAAATTGGCGCGGTGCTATTGGAACTGTATATTGTGTGAATTATATGGAGCTTGGTGTAGAAACAGAGCAAGGGTTGAGAGACATCTATTATAATCCCAAGACGGGGTACAGTGGTGCAGAGAAATTGTATCAACGCGCGTTGGGAGACGGATTGAAAGTAACTAGAAAAACAGTGAAAGAGTGGTTGACATGCAGCGCAGGACACTTACACTAGGTACAAACCCATTGTGAGAAGACATAAGTTCCGCGCGACCTTCGTTGGGTTTCTTGGTGAAGAGCTCCAAATGGACTTAGTGGACATGAGTAAGTACTCAAAACAGAACAAAGGGTATTATTGGATACTAACAGGTATTGAAATATTGAGTAGATATGCTTTTGGCATTGCGGTTTACAGAAAAGACACTAAGAACATTACTGAGGCTGTTGGAAAGTTGTTGAATGACTTTAAAGATCGGTTTGGAACCATGCCTAAGTTAGCACAATTTGATGATGGACTTGAATTCTACAACGTTGGGGTGAAAAGTTTGCTGAAAGAACACGACGTTAAATATTTCAGCACTAAGAGCGATAAAAAGGCTGCTGTTGTTGAGCGTTTTAATAGAAGTCTCAAGAGCATCATGTGGAAGTACTTTTACGCCCGTGGAACGTATAGATGGATTGACGTTCTTGACCAGTTTGTGAGCAATTACAATAGCAACGTGAATCGAAGCATTATGATGAAGCCGAAGGATGTCGATAAGTCGAATGAAGGTGAGGTTTGGACCACTTTGTTTGGTCATCAATTTGCAGACAACCCGTTGCCGAAGTTCAAGGTTGGTGAATCGGTGAGAATTAGTAAATACAAGAGTGTGTTCACAAAGGGCTATGAAGCCAACTTCACTGAAGAGCTGTTTAAAGTGGTGAAAGTTATTCGTGGTGATCCGAATGTGTATGAAATTGAGGACATAAGTGGTGAACAGATTATTGGGAAGTTTTACGAACAGGAATTATCGTTGGTTAATAAAAAACATGGTGATGACGTGTACAGAGTTGAAAAGGTGTTGAAAAGAAAGAAAGTCAGAGGGAAGAAGATGGCGCTGGTCAAATGGTTGGGTTATGAAAGCAAACATAATTCATGGATACTAGAAAGCGATATTCAAAATGTGAGCTAATGTAATATGGCTGAAGGTGGGGGAGATTTTGACGAGATCGAGATGGAGAACCTTGGTAGAGCCTACACTGATGATCAAATAGACGACGAACTTGAAAGTGTCACTCAAGCTTACAATTTACTTGACGATAAGTACGCCAGCGATGACATGCCAGACGTTGAGCGCGTTGAGTATGAAAAATTGTTTGGGAAAATGACTAGATTGCAGGAAGAGCAAGAGAGAAGGTCTCGAGAAAAAGAGACGCCATTTATCGACACTGACGATGGTAAGACGGTGACAATAAGGGAAACCAACACAGAAGTCCCCACAGTAGAGTTTGTTGATCAGGAATAATATGGTGACGTCAACGACGTGAGTTACAATTTAGCTCTTGAAGAGGATGACGAAATTAAGAGAAGACTTGGTGAGACAAAAACATTCAACGAAGAGGTAATAAAAAACGAAATAAAAAGAGTCAAGCTAATAAATAAGAAAATAAACGAATTGAGCGGAAAAACACTTGGCCGGGACGACGCGTCAAAGGAAATAGCTAACAGGTCATGGGTTATGGACTCAGGGGCTATTCTTTTCAAACCAATAGGCATACATGGTAAGTATGGAGGACCCAGGCGAATTCTAATACCTGCGAAAAATGGTTTGATCTACAGTAAAGATGCCAATAGTAAAAGGGCTATTGAGCAGTTCAAAAAGTTAGTTAAACAAATCCCCAAGAGCGCAGAAACAACAGCTGTCACAACAGAAGTAATCCCAGACGACTTCCCAGTAATCGAAACAAGAGTGGGCTATGTCGACATACCTGGGCTAACACCAGACGAAAACCGCGAACACAATGGTGTGCTTAACCCGAGCGATAGTGTGTTGCCTGAATCAAGAGTGGGTGACGATGGCGCACTGCAAACGCAGGCAGACCATTTTCAAGAAGTGATAAATAGAACGTCAGACGAACTAGACGGTGAAGACGACGAAAGCGCTATCTTTGAATTGAGAGAACGTATTGCAGGGCTTGAAGAAGCGCGAGACAGAACTATTGAACAGCGACAAATAGAAGAAGTTAGAGAGCAACAAGAAGTCGACATTGACAGATTTCAGAAATTCAAGGAATGGGCTAAAGAAAATATGGTTGGGTTGAGTGCTGTAGCAATTTCAATGGCTGGGATTATAACAACTATTATTATCGCTGGGAGGTCCGCTGTTATGAAAGGCGCTATGGCTACGAGGTCGTTTGCACAGGCTGTTAAGAACGCGATAACGAAGATGGGTCCATGGGCTGTTGGGTTGGCTAACTTAGTTTATAATACGTTGACGTTGGGTGCGAAGGGTCTCGCATGGTTGGTTCAAAATCTGTGGGTACTCGCGGTGGTACTCGCGTGGTTTGCTTATGATTACTATAAGCTGAAACGGTAGTGACAAAACATATGTAAAGTATATGAACGTCACGTCAGCAGAATTGAGTCCTGGTTTTAGACGAGCAACCATGGGTGTCATAAGAGGGACGAGAACGCAGCATGTGATCACGTTGAACCCTAATAAGGTCAGTCCTGGTGAGGAACTTTACATTGATGTACCGAAGCTCAAGGTTAGTAGCTGTTTGGTGCCTGGATCGTTGGGTCTAGTGTTCGACTTTAAAAATGCAAACGACAAAAGTTGGTTCTTGAACAATGTGAGCAAGTTACTTTGTGAGAAGCTTGTTGTGAGACTAGCTGGAGAAACTGTGTATGACAACACTGGGGAAAATTACACTGGTGTCTATCGCGACCTTTGGGAAAGTGTTACTGCGCGAGACCAAATGATTGACTATGGTGTTGGCTCTGAGAACTTGAGAAAGTTAATTTCTAAGGAGTGGTGCGACAAGTGGAAACGTTGTTAAGGTTAGCGACGCGTTGATGTTTGATGTGATTGGAACGAAACAGCGAATAAAGCTTGGTAAAATCATGGATGACCATGGGTTGTACGCTCCTTTTAGTATGAACAACAACTTGCAATACGTCATCACACTTCCAAAGGCTACAGACATCATGGTGGCGCAAACCAATGAGAGTGTGGGTGGATACACTCTGGAGAACCTTGAGCTCGAGTATGAAACGATCGATAACCAGGAGCTCTCCGATGAAATAACGTCAGGTTACGCAAGTGGTAGGAGTTTGTCATATGAGCACGTCACGTTGATGAAAACCACTGAGTGGGATAAAGGCATAACCATTGTGAACGAGAATGTTAATCTACCAAGAAAAAGCATGAAGGCGATTGTGTTGCTATTCACGAATAAGGTGCGAACAGACAGCGAGGAGTTTCTTTACCCGAACATCGAGAGTGTTAGAGTCACAATTGAAGGTGTGCCAAATAGCGTGTACTCACAAGGCATTCCAAAATCGAAGTTCTACGCAGAGGCGAAACGGTTGTTTGGGCTAGGTGAGGAACACGCTCAGTTCATGACCATACAGAAGTTCTATAAAGATGGTTTCGCGTTAGTCATTGACTTGAGGAGCGTTCAAGATAATCGCAATGTGGCCACTGGCAAGAAAATCGTAAACACACAATCCAGCGTGCTTCTTGAGATCACTAAGAAAGCGACGACTGCAAATGTTATGTGTAGGGTGTTTGTGATGAGTGATGGGTTGGTCAACTTCATGAACAATGGGCTGCAATCAATCCAATATTAAATCAAACGCAATTTAATGGAGACTCCGTTTAATGCGCTAATTGTTGGGATGACAGCTTGTGGTAAGACACATTATTTGCTAGAAACATTGGAATCTGAGCATCGCGGTAAGTTTGACTACATTGTGTTGATTTGCCCTACTTTCGAGTGGAATAAAGCGTATCAAGATTGGAAATATGTACATGATCCTGAGGGGCTAGCGATAGACTGTGCACAGGATAATGTTGACGCTGTTCTCAAGTGTGTAACAAACACTTTTAAAGGCACTAACACTCTGATTGTGTTGGACGACTGTGCGAGTGGGCAGGACGTCAAGAATAGGACTAGCCAATTAGTCAACTTGGCTTTTAGCGCGCGACATTTTATGTTGAGCGTTATTGTCATCACACAACAACTAACGTCGATCGCAAAACCGTATAGAGAAAACATTAGTAAGCTCGTTTGCTTTTACTGTCCGAGTAGGAGTGATATGAAGGTTGTTATTGACGACTACCTTGGAAACATTAGTAAAGAAGAAGCATCGACAATTGTGACCGCATTAAAAAATCATAAGTACGCTAGACTCGAAATCTCACTGCGCTATCCATACAGTCACGAAGTTGTTATTCCGCAATAAAATATGGGTATAAGTAATAGCGTGATGGTGAAACGCAAAAGTGAAGAAAACCCCACGATTGAGGAATTAGTTGAGGAAACCGCTGACACTTCGACAGAAGACGATATTGACGCTAGAAGAGCTGAACTTGTTAGACTGTCTGGCGATGGTGTGGTAAGCCAATCTGAAGCGTACATTAAAAAAGCGTCCGCAAAGGTTATCGATAAGATATGGCGCCAATATGAGTTGAAGAGAATGGAAATTGCAAACGCTTTTCTCACCGACTTGCTAATCAGCAAATTCGCTAGCTTATTAGATGGGTTGAACGCTATTGAGAACCCTGACGAACTAAATGACGAGTTGCAAAAAGACTCGCTACTAAAGAAAGACGTTGAGAGCATTGTCGCGGTTGTGACACCGTACGTACCTTTCTTGGGCTTGTTGTCAGGAGGAATCACAACGTCAAAATATGTGTACGATCACCATTTTAGAAGTGCGACAAACGCTGAAAATAGTGAACAAACGGACTAATCTATTATTAGCAGGTGGCAATAATCTAATTTGCATAACAGGTGGCAATGTTATCACGCGTGAGACACTTTTACGATACATAAATTTGTAAAAGCGTTGAAACGACTATTTTCTTAAACGTGATTTGACAAATTTGTGAAAATGTTGAAACGACTATTTTTTAAATGTGATTTGACAAATTTGTGAAAATGTTGAAACGACTATTTTTTAAATGTGACATAAATTTGTGAAAATGTTGAAACGACACTTTCTACTTTTTTTTAAATGTGACGTAAACCTGTGAAAATGTTGAAACGACTATTTTTCCTAAATGTGATTTGACATAAATATGTGAAAATGTTGAAACGACACTCTCTATTTTCTAAATATGTGAAAATGTTGAAACGACACTTTCTATTTTTTAAATATGTGAAAATGTTGAAACGACACTTTCTATTTTTTAAATATGTGAAAATGTTGAAACGACACTTTCTATTTTTAAAATAAATGCGAAAATGACGAAGCGACACTTTCTATTTTTTAAAATATGACTGAAATAACACCAAATTTAGCGAAAATCGCGATTTGGTATAAATTTGGTATTGTTTCGTTAGTCTCGCATGTGTTTGACATCAATTGAGTAGAAAACGTGAGGGGTGTCTAGCTTGATTAACGACCGCCATAGTAGTATAGAGAGTGGGGGTGCGAGCTTATTCGATGTTTTCCGTAAATATAAAAATACCAAAATGACACCAAATTTTGTCGAATCGCGATTTGGCACAAATTTGGCGATGTTTTGGTATTTATATTTACGGTTAACATCGATTGGGCTCGCACCCCCACTCTCTATACTACTGGAAGAGAAAACCAGATAAACTTAAGCCAAATATGATGGTTTTAAGATCAACAGAGCAGACGGCAAGTTATATTGAACCGGGAGGTCGCAGGTTCAACCCGTCAACAAAAAACCACCAAGGCGGTTCACGGCAAAGAAGTCGAGTTTCCTCATTTGATTATTTTCGTATTATTTGGAATAATCCACGCGTATTCCCACGTTTTCCGTTGTGGAAATAATACCTGCGTAATCCTTCAGTTTTCTTTAAGGGTAAACCTGAATAATCCCTATACATAATCCCAAGTTTTCTCAATCTTGTTTAATGACCGCACTTTGTTACGATTTTCTCGGGTTTACTCCGGATTTTCCCAATGGGAAAACTATCCCTATCCAGTTTTCCGGGGTAATTATTAACAGTGTAATTATTCGAGTAATCTCATAATAATCTTCGAGTTTTCCACACCGGAAAACTTGAATAATCTCGACATAATGCTCGCATAATCACGAGTTTTCTTAACCCCGTTTGATAACCCCGATTTGGTACGTTTTCCTCGGGTTTTCCTATGGGAAAACTCGAATTATCCCCTAGTTTTCCTTCACGCGTTAAACAGTGGGATTATTCGAATAACCTCATAATAATCCTCGAGTTTTCCATGCCGGAAACATGAATAATCTCGACATAATACGGGTACAATTCGGTTAATTGGACGATTTTACGTTGTGATCACGTGGAGATTGCTTGGCCGGCATTTATCGGTTTATCACAGATATCTCGTGTTTCGAAGCGGAAGAATAATTTTGAGTTGAACCAGGTTAACGGTTGGCTGTTGTTTAATTTGGTATCGATCTAACGTTGGTGTTGATCTTCGTCACGCGGTTTGTTACACATTTTTGTATTCGCCATTTCCCTTGATCCAGTGTAATGCCACGGCACTATCCAACCCACAGAACACTTTCTCAGCGCTTTTCTCACATTGGCAACAAGATTAACCGCCATATGGCCAGCAATTAGTTCGAGTCTAGGGATAGTAAGCTCTCGCTTAGCTAATCTTGCTCGTGCTGCAACCTGCAGGCCTTGGTTGGTGCCAGACGCTTGATAGACTACCGCATACACGCAGGCAGCTACGCTATTTCCGCTCGCGTCTCCGAACGAATGCAATTCTATGGACTCGGTTGGTTCTCGGTAAGCAGCCAATGACCTTGGGATTTCAACTTTGGAGGGCAGTTCACTTTCCCAGTTGTTCTACTGTCTGTGCAGGTGCTCTGGTAGCGGCGCATCCCAGGCTCTCTTGGCATCACATCCAGCACGGTAAACAAGTTTGCCACTTAATGTCACCGTCGAGGCAACACCATGCAATGGGTCGTATATCTTAGCGATCTTTGCTAAAATAGCACGTTTGGACACCACCCGCCTTTTCTTTGGGAATTGTGACACTCGAGTCACACTTATGCCACTCGAGTCCAAGTAGGCTACAGTGTCCCCCGCTGGGGTTCCCCAACTCTCGTTTTCGCGAAGGTAAGCTCCTCCACTGAACCTTGTTTGGTTTCCAATTCACGTAAATTGGAGTGCCACTTGTGGAGTTTAAAGCACGCGTCTTCAAATATCGTTGTCGCTTTCTCTTTCAGCTCCTGAGCTTTCTCCACTGACGTTGATCCCGAAATAAGATCGTCGACGTACAACTCTTTTTGGAGTTTAGCCATGACTCCTAGTAAAAAGGGGGATGGAGCCAGACCAAAAAGATCCCTGGTAAATCGAAATGTCTCTGTTTGACTAGCATGTTCGTTCTGACGCCTGTGGAAGCGAAGGGCATTACGGTCACTTGGTTTCACTCTTACTTGCAGAAACGCCTTCTGAAGGTCACCGGTTATGGATACAGGATGTAAACGTCACTCTCACTAGTACATTCCACATCTTGTTCTGTAAGGATGATCCTACGTGTAAGCACTCCTTCAGTGAGGGGGATCCCTCATACGCTCGTGCTGAAGCGTCGTACACGACTCGAATCTTCGTCGATTCTGCGCCAGGTCGCACCACCGGCTTGTGATGGATATAAAACTCTGTGTCAACGACCGGTGGATTGGCGCTCTCGATTATTCCTTCTCGCGTTGCTGTTCAATAATGTCACCATACTGGGCTATATATCAGCTCCTGTCGCTGTAGTTTCTTGATTAAACTTGACAGTCGCCGCAATCTATACCGGTTTCATTGTTTGGCAAAGGGGGGTGATTTCCTCGCCATGGCAGGGCCGTTTCATACCAGCCATCTTTATCACGCGTGAGCTGTTCTTTGAACTCATCATAAACGTTATCTTGGTCATTGGTGGGGGTGTCTTCCAATCCGAAGACATCGAGTCGACACAATTTCTCATAGTCGACTTGAGAGGTTTGTGTTGACAACATATTTGTCAAGTTCACAGATTCCTTTCCTGAAGACATTATCGTCCAACCGAATCGTGTTAACTCTGCAACCGGCTGTCCGGGCTTGCCAATTTTGGGTGCTGTGTCAGTTTTCAATTTGGCGTACTCGAGGGCAAGAACTTGTACAATTATCTTTTTTCCACCGGCCCAACCTTTTGGTAATTTTTGCATGGTCCCTTAGGGTTTTTGTTCTTGTAAAGCTTCTGAATCCCGAGAACTAAATAACCTTGATGTGTCTATGACGTAGTCTGTGTCCATTGTGTGTCAGGTGTACGAAGGAGATGCCCATGCATCTGAGTTGCAGTTGCTCAATTGTTAGAGCTGCTCATCTGTAATCAGAAACCTTTTCCGAGGATTGGAGCTTGATGATAGTCTGTGTATCATTCACCTGTCTATACTCCATATGTGTTAATCCCCTCGCCCGGCGCGAAGCGCCGGCCGAAGGCCTGAGGGTGCTAATATCGACCGGCGTTTAGTCCCTTATCACGCGAGATTCAAGACTGATCTCGGATCCCATTTATTTTATTATATATATATATATATATATATATATATATATATATATATATATATATATATTTATTATATGGACGAAGGTGTTTTACTGGGAACTAAAACACTCGTAAAACTCATACGTCACTACATCCGGGGTCAAGTGGCCTTTTTCCGTATGTAACGCTCGTGAGTGGCATATCGAAAATTTCCCGCCAATTTCATTCTTGTTCTGAAATGGCTACCAGTTCGAGATTTGTTGACTTAAGCGAAGACGATATTAATAATTTCTGAGTCGGATGAATCAAGTCAGAGCCAGTAACATTTTAAAACATTATACAGATGTTCCGCTATAAGCTTAAAGCTTAAAGCTAAGTCATTGTTGTGTTGTTTCTTCATTGTTGAGTTATTTTTCATTAAATCCTTCATTAAAATAAAATTGCGTGTATTTGTGTCACTATGAATATGTCCATATAATAAAAAGAACATTACACGGTGGCTCGAAGATATGGATTTTATGTTCTCGTGGCAAGAACAATCATGAGGGACTTTAAGATCTACGACGGCAACCAGGACGGCGACGGCAGTAAAAGCAATACAAATTTTAGCATTTGAATGAAACCACGGTCGATTGACTAGCGTGTTTGACACTCCAAGCTTGTTTTATGATCTCCAAAACGCTTCAATATTCCTAAAACGATTATAGTGTCTGTGTTTAAGTCAGTCACATCTCTCATCTCTCCGCGAGTTACCGTCGTCCTAAAGACGTGAAAATGCTCTCAGTGGCGTTGTAAACAGAACGAGAACGGCGTTGAAATTACTCTTGCATGGGAATAAAAATTATTCATTCTTATTGTTTCGCATGAAGATTATTTTTTTGAACGACGTCCCCGTCCTAGGTTGCCGTCGTAGATCTTAACACTCGAACATAAAATCCATGTCTTCTCGCCACCGTGTAATAGCCTCTATATAATATGGTCAACGGCCACCGGGCGAGCGGAATATATATATATATATATATCCATGAGCCAACTTGGCCTGTTTACGGGGCAGAAAGTTAGGTCAAAAACATAGAGAAAACACCAGCAATCAACGCGAAATACGGCTTGCTAAGAAAAAACCGAAACAGTGATACTATTAGGTCAAAAGACCGTGAACAATGGCGACAAGTTTGGTGATGCTTACAATATTAAATGTGACTACAGATAAGCTGCTAGGTAAGTGAGTTAAATAATAGCCTATAAGTAGTATAGAAAGTGGGGCTACCAGCACACTTTTCCCATTTTTCATGTCTCAACTTTTTTCTCTAGGTAACTAGACACTTTTTCCGTTTTTGGATTCTGCATATAACTTTCGAGCAAATATGCAGAATCCAAAAATGGAAAAAGTGTCTAGTTCCCTAGAGAAGTTGAGACATTCAAATGGAAAAAGTTTGCTGTTAGCCCCACTTTCGAGACTACTAATAGACAATATGTCACATGGTTTGGAGCCTATGAGATATGTGTCAGCTAGTAAGCTACATAGTGAGGTGTCTAGACGTGACGCTGCTGTGGGTGAGGATGTCGCTCGTAACAAGGCTGTGTCAAGCAGTATTACACATGATCCTGATACGGGCTTTATTTCAAGTCATGAGTTGAGTGGGGCTCATGGTTCAAAAGGGTCTAAGGACTTGGCTATATTAAATAATAAAACGACTCTTATGAAAAGGTCTGGACGTAAACGTAACTCTGTTGTGGGTGGTAATGTCGCTCGTAGTGGTACACTATTGAGTGGTGGTGCACGTGATCCTGCTATGGATTCTGGTAATTTATTTATACCGAATATTAAGATGAGTTTTCTAGATAGGATGTCTAGCTATCTAGCTGATGCTAAAGCGTTGGGGTATAAGTGGATGGACCTTATTAGAAGGGGATCTAGAGAGGGTGTTATTAGTAGAGTCACCAGAGTTAGGGAGGTCAGAAAGGCTAGACGCGATTTTAGACGATATGTTAAGAGGTCACGATTAAGTCAGGAGGTCTCAGACAAAGAGTATGAGAGAATCACTAACCTTATTGTTAAGATGCGTCCTACTGTAGTACAAAGGAGAGTTGCTCTCAAAGGGTACACCAAGTCGTATAGTGTTGAGGTAATCGACAATAAGGATCCATTAAAACAACTAGCTGTCAAGACTAGAGGAGTAGTGGACTCAACTTTACAGAAAGAGTTAGAGAGACTGAAAGGTTTAAAGTTTTCTGAGACGTTGAAAGTAACTCTAGAGAAAGAGATTGGTAACGGTGAGTCTGTGATTAAGGAAGCCTTCTTCAATAGTGTGGTCAAAACAGTGACTAATAGTGTTGATATTAGTGGGACTACGAAGCAAGCTAGTGAGGAGATAGTGAATCGTATAGCTGTGTGGTTGTCAGAAGGGTCTGGGTGGGTTGTAGACAGTGTTAGTGACCACTATATTAATGTGGTAGTGTATAAGCCTCTTAAAGGATCGAGTTATATTGAGCTACCGGAAGAGTTGAGGAACGCGTCGAAAGGTTTGGTTAATATAAAGAATGAAGATGATAAGTGTTTCATGTGGTGTCACGTGTTACACAAGTGTCCTGTAGGAAAGAATCCGCAGAGAGTGTCGAAGCACAAGAAGAACGTAGGTTCTGTCAATTATGACGGAGTGAGATTTCCAGTGGATACGAAACAGTACAACAAGATAGAGAGGCAGAATGATATTAGCATAAGCGTGTTTGGATATGAGAACAAGCAGACATTTCCTGACTGAGGAGAAGTGTGAGGATCATATGGACCTACTGCTAATAACTAATGGTGTTAAACGACACTACGTGTACATCAAAGACTTTTGTAGGTTTATGTGCGGTCAGTCTAAACACAAGTGTCGCAATAGTTTCTGTAGGTACTGTCTTCAATGTTTTACTACCAGTGAGGTTCTAGAGAAACATAAGGAGGTTTGTATGGTGGTAAATGGTAAGCAAGCGATCAAGATGCCAGATGAAGAAGATAGCACTCTTGAGTACAAAAATTACCACAAACAATTAGAGGTACCATTTGTGATATACGCAGACTTTGAGGCTATCACAGAGAAGGTCGACAACGTGAAATCACTCACAGGATCGTACACTAGCGAGTACCAAAGACACACGGACTGTGGGTATGGGTATAAAGTAGTGTGCTGTTATGATGATAAATATAGCAAACCAGTAGAGATGTTTCGAGGTAAGAACGCGGTTAGGAAGTTCATGAAAAAGATGCTAGAGGAGGTTAAATACTGCAAGAAAGTCAGAAAGGAGCATTTTAATGAGGACATGGTGTTGACCGTAGCTGATAAGGTTAACTTCAAGGAAGCGACTAAATGTCATATTTGTGATGGAAAATATAAACGTAGAGACGTGAGAGTTAGAGATCATTGTCATATCACTGGTAAATACAGAGGTTCAGCACATCAGTTATGCAACAGAAACTATAGACTGACTAATAAAATACCAGTGGTGTTCCATAATCTAAGAGGATACGATAGCCACTTCATAATGCAGGAGATAGGTAAGGTTGGTCTGAAAATCAACGTCATACCAAATAACATGGAGAAGTATATGGCATTCATGTTAGGTAAACATCTACAGTAGTGTTTCTAGATAGTTTCCAATTCATGAGCTCTAGTCTAGCCAACCTGGTGAACAATCTGCCAAAGGACTGTCTCAAGTATACGTCTGAACTGTTTAAAGGTGAGGAGCTAGAGTTGGTGTCGAGAAAAGGTGTGTACCCATATGACTATATGGATAGTTTCGATAAGTTTAACGAACTTGAGTTACCACCAAAGGAGAGTTTCTACAGCATCCTAAACGACGAGCATGTGTCAGACACAGACTACAAGCACGCTCAAGAAGTGTGGAAGAAGATGGATGTGGGAAACATGGGTGAGTACCACGACTTGTACTTGAAGTCTGACGTGTTACTACTGGCTGACGTGTTCGAGAACTTTAGAAGAACGTGTAAACAGTACTACCAGTTAGATCCTTGTCATTACTTCACGTCACCTGGACTGTCGTGGGACGCTGCTCTAAAGATGACAGGAGTGGAGCTAGAGTTGATGACTAACATTGACATGTTTCAGTTTATTGAGAAAGGAATGAGAGGTGGTGTCTCCTGTATAACACATAGACACGGAGAAGCTAATAACAAGTACATGAAGGGGTATGATAGTAGTAAGCCGTCGAAACATATCGTATACCTAGACGCGAATAACCTTTATGGTTGGGCTATGTGTCAGTATCTACCGACTGGTGGGTTTGAGTGGGTCGAAGGTTTCGACATCAATAATCTAGATAAATATAACAACGACTCAGACAAGGGGTTGATACTCGAGGTTGATTTAGAGTATCCAGAGGAGTTGCACGATCTTCACAACGACTATCCTTTAGCCCCTGAGAGGATGAAAGTAAGTAGTGATATGTTGTCAAACTATTGTAAGACGATCCAAAACAAGTTTAAGATATCTGTTGGAGAGGTTGCAAAACTTTTACCTAACCTAAACGGTAAGAGTAAGTACGTTGTTCATTATAGAAACCTACAATTATACAAGAGTTTGGGAATGAAGGTTAAGAAGATACATAGAGTACTTCAGTTCGATCAGTCACCATGGCTCAAGCAATATATTGACTTTAACACAGACAAGAGAACCCAAGCGAAGAACGACTTTGAGAAGGATTTCTTTAAGCTCATGAACAATAGTGTATTCGGAAAGACTATGGAGAATCTACGAAAACGTGTTAATGTGGAGTTAGTAACAGACAAGGAGAAACTGAAGAAACTAACGTCAAAACCAACCTTTGTGAGCAGCAAGATATTTGACAATAACTTGGTAGCAGTTCACAAGATCAAAGAGATACTAACTCTAAATAGACCAGCATATGTGGGTATGTGTATTCTAGACCTATCGAAGACATTGATGTATGACTTCCACTACAATAACGTCAAAAAGGAGTATGGCAACAAAGCCAAACTACTATTCACAGATACGGATAGTCTAATGTATGAGATTGAGACGGAGGATGTGTACAAAGACATGTACGCTAACAAAGAAGTGTTCGACTTTAGTGGATATGACAAGTCATCTCCTTACTTCAACCTAACTAACAAGAAGGTTATTGGTAAAATGAAGGATGAGACATTAGGAGTTCCAATAGTTGAGTTCGTTGGTTTAAGGTCGAAAATGTATAGCTACATAAAAGAGGATGGAAAAGGTGGGAAGACTGCTAAGGGTATCAAGAAGAGTACCATTAGAAATAATATAAGACACGACAACTATAAAAATGTCCTAACAAATGGTGAGCAGATGTCTCACATAATTAAAACTATTCGCAGCAAGAGTCACCAACTAGGAAGCTATGAAATAAATAAGATATCCTTAAGTTGCTTTGACGACAAGCGACATATACTACCAGATGGTGTGTCTAGCTATGCGTATGGACATTACAAAATAGTTTAAAATTAGATGTTCAAATTTCTAAAATGCTTTTTGGTCTCCAGGTGTCTATATTTAGAGGTCACATGGTATGGTCTATCACATGTCTCACACACCCATTTGTGAGTTCTCATCCACTCTCTATTTTGCGCTCTGACTGCTCTTAAAGCTTCTTCTCTTGTTTTGTAAATTCTTGGTCTTGCCATTATATATATTACTATATATTTTATTTACCCACTTTTTGTAGTATGGATCTCTTCTCCCATCCCAACCTAGATCCTTGTATACTACACTATACAGGTTATACTCGAATCGCACCTTGACCTTACCAGGTTTGAGGTCGTTAAGACTACCTCTCAACTTTATACCTCTTCTAGAGCATATTCTTATAACATAGAATATATATTTCGATATATTCTTGGCAATAAGTTCGTTTCTTTTAAGAGACCACACTATCTCTATAAAATCACTGACAACTGTTGGTATGTCACTCTCGTTGACTAGTCCAGTCAACATTCTCCCTAACCATTTACTGTAACTGTGAGTCGATTTCCCGTACATCCAAATGCGAGGTACAAAGTTCCTCACGCGTCCGTAGGTAGTCTCTCCGCACTTATTACAACTAAATACACCATATTCGATTTGGGTTCTGTGGTTACTACACTTGTAACAATATGTGGTGTCATACCACTTTTTTGCTTTCGTGTTCTTAATTCCATTCTTGATCTCGTCCAATGTGTACCCTAGTGTAGTACCACTCCACTTTTTTGATGCGATCTCATCCAATGTATACCCAGCATAGAACATTCTCATTGTACGTTCGTCAACCATTTAAGTTAATATACTATATATACCTTTAGACTATAGTGTAGTAACTTTGTGGTTGAGTGTCTCCCACTCATATTTTATTGTTGCGACCTGTTTTAAAGCGTCTGATAGTAGTTGTTCCAACTTTTCTATCTGACTAGTTTGGAGTGTTGAGTCACGCTTTTTATCAAATTCCATAGCCATCTCCTTCAAAGTAGTGCTCATTATACTACTCTGTATATTAAGTAACCTAAAGGTATCCCAACAACTCCAACGAATACCATTTGATATTCTTTCATCTCATCTGAAGGTTTGTAATAGTCTGACAACTCAGGCTCTTTACTAAACGTCTTCCCATCATACTGTATAGTCAGTACTTGTCTTAGTTGATCCAAAGCGTGGTTCGTGTCGTTTATATCTGCGTTAGCATCTGACAACTGTTGTCTTAATTCCTGGATTTTGTCTCTCTGACGAATCTCATTCTCGTAGAACTTTTCTTTCGCTCTTGCGAGACTCTCCAATGCTTTGTTGTGTCTCTTTATCTCTGTCTCGTAGCCGGTATGGTTTAGCTTGCTGAATATGAACCCAGCTCCTGCGAATGCTATGGCGTTGAACAAACCACCTGCTATCACACTAGCCATTATGTATTACGTTAGATTACTTTGAGAACGGGTCAATAGGTAAGTATTTCTTGCTCTGCGCCCACTTAACGAGTAGCGTTGAAACGCCTACAGCAGTCGCTAACTTGAGGGTACCCTTCACTGATTCGGGGGTACCCAACGGTTCTTTTAATACTTTCTTTGATGCCATGGATACGGCTACAGCTCCAGCAGTCACAAGGGCTGCGTCGTATAGCTCGTTCATCAGTTCTTTTCTATCTATTGATGCCATATATTATACAATATATTTTAATCGAGGCTGTCGAGCTTGCGTGATGGTTTTATAACAACGTTCTTAGACTCCTCGTTAACAGTCACCATTTGTTTGTCTTGCTTCATCGTGTAGTACAGTGAGCTAGCGGCTATTACCACTCCTATAGCACCTATGATGTATCCATAGTTAAAACTATCGTCCTCACTTATCACTCTCTCTCTCATCTTCCTCTCTTTGGCTGCTTTAGATATAGCAGCCAAGCGTTTGCCTGCCTCTACTCTCTTAGGGTCTTTGGTCCTTGTTGTCGACGTTATAATAGGTACGGACTCACTGTCAGTCATCTATACTATATGTGATATCTAGTCACAGTCATCTCACAGATTATCTCACAGTCATCTCACAGATCATCTCACAGATTATCTCACAGATAGAGTATTCGATGAAAGTATTTTTGGTGATTAGATAGTGTGGTTTCACTCTTGAATCTCCTATTGCAGTACTCACATAAGACTCTAGAGTCTATCATATATGTCTCTATGAAATGTATTATCTCATGTTGGTCTGAGGATAGTAACGTGTTGTACCCTTGTGATCTTAGTCTCCTTAATACCCTCAACTGGTTATCCCTAATAATCCCATTACCTTTCGGTGTTTTGAACTCTATAGCAAAACCGTTGTATCTCTTATGTAGTTGCGGAACTATCAAATCTGGTTGTCCACCACTATAACCCTTCTTCCATCCATCTATTCTTTTAGCAGATGTGTCTTGGTACTCACCCAACCCTGGGATGACTATTGTTGGATGGTACTCTCTAATGTACTTCACAATGTCGTAATGCAAGTCTGTCTCATTCATTATTGATAACTGGTTGTTTTGTGTGTAAACACCTGTTTTTCTTATAGACGGTAGAACTTCTGAGAATACCCATTTTTGAAACTTCTTGGCTGACTTGAGTTTAGACGAGAAGACTAGAGAGTAAACTCCTGGCTCCGATATGAGTATCGTGTTTGGTTGCATGTTTAAAGGGGGGTCTGATTCCGACCCCCCTTTAAACACCTCTTGTTTTACCTTATATTCGTCGTCGACATAGGTCCTAATAGCCCATTTAGTATTTTCATACCCTAACGCCTTAGCGACTTCTTTTCCGTGGAACCAAATATTGTCTCCATCTTTAATAGTCGTGACTGACATGTCGTTATTTCTAAATATTTTAGTGATACTCATCACCTATACCATACCATATGTTTTATTTCTATGTCTACACAACTCGTCGAAACAAGACCACCAGGTCCTGAATCGGGACCTCATGTGTAAACGACCCTTCTATCGATCACAAACACACCACGAGTAGGGGGTCATATAGTGTATTAGTATTTTACTACTATTTGTACGCTACTAGGACGTCTTAATTATCTGAGGTCCTGTTTTAGGACTCTTTTGACCAACCCCCCATTTTGGGGGGTTGGTCAAAACGAGCTAATTGATGGTAATAATTCTGAGCACCTACTCTTGGAACTTGTCGACTGACACATCACTGGTTCTTACGTGTAGACCCGTGTTTAAAGGGGGGTCTGATTCGCGCCCCCCTTGTGTCTCATATATTCTACTGTACCTTTTCACCATTCCGTTGATTGGTGGGCACAAGTCAGTCACATTATCGTCCAACACTTTAACGTCTGAGAGGAACATTGACTCGTTGTAAGGAAGACCTCTACGATACGATCTTAGTTGTGTCAGTATCTTTTTGTAGCTAGTGTGTGCAAACTTACAATGCTCAACTCTACTCGTCAGATTGGATTTAGCCAAGTAGCCTTGAATGACCACACCAGGACCACTAATACAAGCAATGATTAGAGGGTTAGCGGTTATCGATCCAGCTATAATCCCTACTGTCGTTAACCCTATGCTAGTCATGTTTAACGATAGTTTAATTTTCTTCAACCTCTTGTATTTCCATTTGTAACAGGCTTCTAGTTTGTGGTAGTACGCGTACAAACGTTTGAGCTCTAGCACCTCTTCCTCTGACATATCTTTTGATATGTGATTGAAAACAACAACTGACTTCTTCCTCGTATATCTTAACTCACATCATATTCCTTCATCATATCTCTACCAACTAATATTATATCTCGGCTCGTCATGTAGCCAGAGACAATCCTAACACCGTAGAACTCTATCATAGACGGGTACTTGTAGGGTGAGAGTGGTGTTCTTGGTCGATGAACTCCAAAGATAGTTACGTAAGGAGACCCTATCTCTTCGTAATTAGCTGTGAAGTCTGAGTCTGTTGATCTTTTGTTGTTCACCTTAACGTAGGAGTTACCCATCCGCCAATGTATTGATATCATATGTCTCTTGGTGGTGTCGATGTTATTTGGGATTGTACACGTGTACTCCTTTGCTGGAGCTCCACCACCATACGATAATTTATCACCTCCTTTGTATCCTATGTATTTGTCCCACGATCCATCATCGTTTGAGATAATCGCCTCCCAATCTTTCGTAGTTACCCTCATGGCTAACCTCACTACCATAAAAACGGATATGTCACAGTATTGCATACGTGGACAGTTAAAATGTATTCCAACTTCAAACGGAATTGGAGTTATTTCAGGGGATAGGAAGCTGTGACCGTTGTTAACACCAATAATAGGACCATACGTTGGATCGTATTGTACTAACATGTTCGTTTTATCTCTAATGGTTTTCACTTTATTTGTTCCACTGTGGTATTCCACCATACTCACAGCATGATTTGTGACGTTAAAGTCAAATAGAACGTTATAGGACTGCGTTCTAAAGTATTGCGATAAGTATACGGACTCCAACACTTTTTTATTGATAGCATCCCAATCATCTTCTGGATCTGCTATGTTTTTGAGTGTCCTGAACGCCATATCTATGTCTCCAGACATCCTCCCACCACTCACACTTAACTTAGGGTCACTGTCTAGATGTCTCTTCGCTCTTCTTAGTATTTTGTCGCTCTCGTAGTCTCTGTCCTCAAATCCATAACTTAGACTCATTATGTTATAACACATATTTGCTCACTAAATAGCCAGACACAGCCGAAACCACTAGAATTAGCCCCAACTCTGTCGTGTTGTCACCTGGTGACGCCTTTGATACCTCCAGACGGTGTGTCACCTTTGGTTTATCAAGTGTCTCCTGGTGTGTCACGTTTGGTGTCAGACGATTAGTCACCTTTGGTTTATCAAGTGTCTCCAGATGCTCTCCACCTTCTTGGTGTACTTTCTTGACCTCTGTCGTTTCTGTGTAGTTTAACCCACTGTTTACCCCAAACTTCATACTCTGTGTAGCAGTCTTCAATAGGTTGTTGTACCCAGCGATTTTGTTCTTGAGGATTACAACGTTACTTGGCATTAACCACGTAGACGGTGACAGTGCAAGGTTTTGGACAACGTTAGTGTCTTTAATCGACTTGTTCATGTTTAGAATCCACGTTGAAACGTCATAGTTTATAACACTGTCCACCACCAACTTTCGGAACTCTTGTTGAGTCTCTAGACTACCTGCAGAATCACCAACGACTGACACACGTGTTCTTGCTTGTGCACCAAGTGTAGAGTAAACAAAGGCTTCTATAGACTGGTTTAGGTATTGTCTCCCAATGTTGGTGAAACCATTCGACACCAGAGGAACGTATCGTTTGTAGTCGTTCTTAACGTCGTTAATCGTGAAGACTCTCTCCTCACCTGTTGTACCATCAGCAAGGACTTTACCCTGGTAGTAATGTTTTTTAGGAATCTTGTCTGTCTTACCATACAATTCTCCAGCATCGAACTCTCTACTTATCGATCTCATACTCTCACCACCTTCCATCCTTCTGAGAAGTCTTCTAACAGTAAAGTACAGATGAAACCTCATTACACTTGTGATAACAGGGTGGACTTCTTGTGAGGGTGATAAGTGTTGTAACGACACTCCACAACAGAAACTCGCACAATATGTTGCAAACACTACTCTATAGTAGCTCTCACTGTCGTCCCACTCTGACTTTGTCTTTGAAGTGGTGATTTGTAGTATTGGTAGCTTTGAGAGAAAGTAGCTCTTTCGATTAACGAAGACTCTAAAGTTATTCACTGGGTAGTTCAACACGTTTTCCGTTGGATAGCCATCCCAAAGTCCCCAGTGGTTCTTGCGACCTTTTGATAATGGTTGGATAGTTCCACCAGATAGCCATATTTCTGGAAACTTGTCGTCGTGACTAGACTTGTTGTTGTGTAACCAAACCCACATACTCTTGTCGTTTTTGAAAGTATCACTAGTTATGTTAGTGCTTATGATGTCGTTGTTTCTGAAATATATGTCAACGCCATTAACCTCACCATCTTGTGAGACAGTTGGATCGAACTCAAACTTACTCAAAGTGATGTGAGGGTACTTTTTGACTAGATTCAGCTTAGCCACACTAGAAACCCAGGCGTGTTGCTGGCGTGTTTTTATAACACGTCAACGTGTTATAAAAACACGGTGACGTGCATGTTGCGAAAACTGGACCTAGAGGAATCAAAACACACTAGTGTGTTGTTTTTTCTTCAGACATGTTGTAAGAACACGTCAAATTTGGAGCTAGTTGAGCTAGCGTGTTATAACAACACGCGGAATTTAAACAACACGTCAACAACTAGTAAGAATACGTCAAAAAATGAGCAGAAGTGTGTTGGAACAGCACTAAAACACGTCAACGTGTTAAATGAAAGTCTCCCGCGACAAGAACACGCCAGATTGTTATTACTGAATAACACGCTACCGTGTTATATGCATCTGCGAGAAACACACATTTTTGGACGAAAATATATCGCAATTCGCATGTTATACACTGTAAAAAATGAACTGTTAAAACAAGCAAAAAAAAATGGTTGTTTTCGATGCAACTGAGAGAACCAATTAAAATTTGGTTAAATCAACCAAAATCGTTTATGTTGAAACAACCAGGTAAAAATTGGTTAGAATAAACAAATCTTATTGGTCATGTTAACCATGATATTGGTTGTTTTAACTTAAGGAAATTTGGTTAATATAACCAATACGATTTGGTTATTTTAACCTAATTCTATTGGTCACATTGATGCAACTAGTACAACCAAACGGAATTGGTTGCGAAACCAATTTAAAATTGGTTAAACTAATTTAACCAATTATTAAATGGTTAAATTAATGAATTATTAATTGTTAAATTAACAAATTATTACAAGAAATATCTGATATAAATCATACAGTATATTATTAAGGAAATTTTTAAAATCTTTTATTTGCCAAACACTAACTGATTATATAAAAGCATGCAGTAAAATTGTATATTTATTTATATATTAAAAATATATAAAAGTTCCCGTGCAAAAATTCTAAAATGTGCATCAAAATTCCCAATATGTAATGGTATTAACTATAAAATATGCATTAAATAAATGTACTTAACAAATTTAAATGTTCCTCATGCTACTCAGGAAATTTTCCAACCCAATTGGCATATAGCTTTTCCTTGTGGCGAAGACGATATAAACATGTACTCAAGGAACAAAAACACGTTTTTGCTTTGCCCACTTTTTCCTTTTGGGTACTGTGCATTAAAAACATAGTATGCAGACAATAAACAAATCACGGCGTTCAAAATGTTCAGCGATTTGAACTTCAGGACAACCATGCCCTCCGCAATCAAAGCCAAGGAGTGCAAATCCTGCAGAGTCCCAGTTGAAATCAGCTTTGGAGTGGAGCAGGATTTGATTTTTGCATCCAGATCAACACCAGCATTGTCCTATAACAGAAAAGTAAAATACAATAATGAGATTTGTATGAATGGGAAAATATGATTTTGCGGCTTTCGCATAACACAAGAAAATGATGAGAAAATTGATTAGAATTTGCTATGCAAATTTGCTCATATCATGCTCATTAATTTTATGAAAGTATGAGTCAATTATGCACATTTTCCTGCATCTTGAAACCACTTGAGGCTACATTTAGTTTTATCTGTGTTTTAACAGCTAAGATATTTGATAATAGTCAAACTTGAAACAAAATTCCATGTGAGTTTAATATTTGATTTTACACATATTTTACCAAGAAATCAAATATTCGTTCTATACGTACTGTATATCTAACAGTAACAACATAATTCTTATGTCAATACTGTATAATTAAATCCGGCCGGATAATGATATAATCCCATTACTGGTATCCGGCTGGATATTTTTTCAAGGCGTATTAATTTTGTTTCAACTTAAAAACGAAAATATCAATAAAATGCTATGAAAAGAAAACAGTTGGACATCAATACAACAAACAAAAGAACATTATTATATAAATTGGTTGACTGTAAGACTGTTCCAGTATTTCTGGTTATAATTAACTAGAAAATAACTACCTTCTTAAATGGACAAAATATGTCAACTGACTCACCCTGTTACAAAAAACTACACTAACTTTGATCAATGATAGTTACCATCATTTGCATCGAAGCCATTGATACTTAGTATAGATTAGTAACTATATTATGCATATATATTATGCATAGTTGCATACTGCATATTCTTGACATTAGGAAAAAAACTCAATACTAATTTAATATTTAAACTTGTTTGACGTTTCATGTTTGTGCATCTAATCTTATTTGAATTATATGATTGACTGGAAACGGAAAGTGGAGTCATTGGAGTGTGTGTTCATGGAATTATGTTATTACTGTATGTGTGTTGGACAAGAATGTTGATTACCAAAAGCCAAACACTTAACATTTTGAGCATCATTGGGCTCTTGGAAAGAAACCCTTTTGGCTCGATATGATATGTCAAGATATGATGCACACTTTTAGACAACCTGAAAAGGAGACCTGAGTCTTATGAGTCTGGCATATCCGGTATCCGGCCGGATAGTAAAAAGTACTATCCGGTGCACCCCTAGTTACTAGACTCGTGTACAGTATACTGTTTTGTATTACAGTAACTTACCGGCACAACTTCCCAAAAGCATTCCCCTGGTGTAAATTTATCTGCTGTCTTCTCTCCAAGGGCATACGGCAACCCAGCAAAAATGCAACGATTCTCCATTTCTAAAAGCAAAAATACACTTAGATTAGTCAAAAAGGCTGCTTAAAATGTACCATATTTCTAGTGCATAACATTAGATTTTTCTACTTATTGGCGGTTGGCCCACCCCCTATCTATCTATCTATCTATCTATCTATCTATCTATCTATCTATCTATCTATCTATCTATCTATCTATCTATCTATCTACAGTACTGCTCAGAAATAACCTGACAAAAACCGAGCCCAAGACGCGATCGTTTTGCGGTTCGTTTGCGTGCGTCTTGCGGTTCGTCTGCGTGCGTCTTGCGGTTCGTCTGCGTGCGTCTTGCGGTTCGTCTGCGTGCGTCTTGCGGTTCGTCTGCGTGCGTCTTGCGGTTCGTCTGCGTGCGTCTTGCGGGTAGTATGCGTGCGTCTTGCGGTTGACTGAATCTGCGTTCCACGAGACGCAAGGTTCGTAGTGTGTTCGTTTCACTTCGGAACGAACGTCAACAACCACAAGTAGCGACAGTGTTTACAGTAATAGTGGTGGGTAAGGCCCGGGTCAAACGTCGAACTTTTCATGAGTCGAACTCAATGTAAATTTGGAAACTCTTTTGTTTAAGTTCATTTGCATTGAGTTCGACTCATGAAATGTTCGACGTTTGACCTGGGCCTAAGCTTTCGGAATACGCGAGGAACAGAATTATTTCGTTGAAGTCTACCGGAATTTCAACCGTACGAATTACGAAAATGCTTGGAGAAGAAGGACCTTGGAACAAACTTGCAACATTGAATTAAACCACTTTGATGTAAACATACTTACCATGAAGTTTGATAATCATTGCCTCGTATTCGCCATTCTCGTACTCCACCTTCCACATGTTGATCCTTAATTCTATTTGTGGACAGAATTGCCATAGTTTTATCCGCCTCGAAAAAAAACTAACATTCTCTTTGGTGGAGCGCGTGTCATCAAACGGAGACTCATTCTTACAATCTTATTTCGTTACTTTTCCTTGGTGCTTTTATCGGCTCTGCTTTTAAGCATGCTTATGTTAAATTATGCGGCCACTTAGGACAAAAATATATTACGCTTGTGACTTCCGCACGCTTTTGTGACATGAGTCATATATATTGATAACATATGTATATATTACAAGATACAGGCGAAAAGGTGGTGAACTTAGGCTGATGCAATATATCGATATTTTCGATAAATATCGATATTTCAAAAATACGATATTCATTATTCGATATTCGATTTTTCGCATATCGAAAATATTGAAAGTTTCAACTTGACAACTTCATCTCTCTTTTTCGGCAATTAGTTTCGGTAAAGTTGAGAAAACACGTCTATGACGGCATTTGCGAATTCAAGTGATGAAAGCGTATCGGTTTAAAAGCGAGTAGCGTGGTTGTAAACACAACAAGTGTGATTCATAACTATAATTTTAGCAACACCACCCACCATTGGGAGTAACACAAGCGGCGGTTGAACATGTAAATGATTTTCCTCTCCTTTCGCAGTATGTCCGACGATATCTGGCGATTCCAGCAAGCAG
This sequence comes from Chrysogorgia sp. JL179-B06, assembly GCA_035772405.1. Classification (NCBI taxonomy): domain Eukaryota; kingdom Metazoa; phylum Cnidaria; class Anthozoa; order Scleralcyonacea; family Chrysogorgiidae; genus Chrysogorgia; species Chrysogorgia sp. JL179-B06. The sequence continues at coordinate 2,139,947 of JAYKKM010000094.1, read as the reverse complement.
CGCTCCGACTGAAAGACTGTTCAGCAAAGCCGGACAAATAGTAACGGCAAAGCGAGTCCAGCTTAAGCCGAACAAGGCGAACATGTTAGTGTTTCTTGCCGAAAATTTATGAACAAGCGTGCGAAATCGTTTATGATTTAAGCTTGTAAATAATAAACAGATATTTAAATTTGTCGGCTGGTCGTTGTTTGTGTATTTTCACTTGTCTGAAGATGATTTTGTTACAGATATACGTTATAGTGCGTTACAGTAATACGTTACAGAGTCCTCAAATGCCTAAGAGAAGCCTAGGATTAGGAATTTGACTAGGATCTATTTATTCCGCTTTAATAAACGCACACATAAAATCTGTCGAAATTTGATATCAACAAACAATATAGGTATCAGCGTTTCCGACGTATACATTCGGAACAACTTCGGTTATGCCGACTCTTGCGTCCGGTTGAGTAAGGACCGCCCCTGACGCAACCGAGACGCCAGACGAACGCAACCGAGACGCAAGACGAACGCAACCGAGACGCCAGACGAACGCAACCGAGACGCCAGACGAACGCAACCGAGACGCAAGACGAACGCAACCGAGACGCAGACGCACTGTTAGGTTATTTCTGAGCAGTACTGTATCTATCTATCTATCTATCTATCTATCTATCTATCTATCTATCTATCTATCTATCTATCTATCTATCTATCTATCTATCTATCTATCTATCTATCTATCTATCTATCTATCTATATTATATCTATCTATCTATATTATATCTATCTATATCTATCTATATCTATCTATATTATATATAGAAATAGAAAAGGTTGGTGTACTGCCAAATCGGAGAACGTGTAAATGTATGAGATATATATACCCGATAATAAACTAACGTTTCGGGCGAAGGACCTAAATGTATGATATATATTCGATAATAAACTAACGTTTCGAGCGAAGGCCTTCGCTCGAAACGTTAGTTTATCACGCTTCTGATTCTGACTATGTCGCTTCTGTCACTATTTAAAACCAGCCTTTACGACACACATGCCCCAGTAAACTGCAATATTGCTAAATACTAAAACATTAAACACAGACAGATACCTTTCTCTTTTTCAGTCTCACAATCCTCCAACAAAGTGAGCAGTGTTTGCACTTCACTCGACTTACTTCCTTTCACAGCTATCTAAACTGTGATAATCAAACCAAATTATCAGGCCGAACATACAGGCAAACACAACGCAATTATTAACCTCTAAAATAACCATCCAATCATTTGATTGCAATAAGTATGAAAACAAACCATTGGATATAAACAGGGAATAAATAAATGCGCATTATTAAGCAGCTTATTCGATAGCTTAGTGGCTGACTCCGACTCAAATTATAATATACAAATATACGATTAAACTGAATGTGACTTACCGTAAAAAATATGATTGGAATCCTCGTCTACAGCCCACGACTAGGAAAGGAACGAGTCCTTTTGCAAACCATCACAAAATACAGCCAAGGAATTCAAATTAAATATCAAAATATAACGATCAAACACGAAGAAACTACAAGTTCGCCTTCAAATATTTCGAAATGGCCGCGTGGTTGTAATGTATCCCGTGATCCCTTGTCGTCTCACAAGCATCGTGGGGGAGAGCGGAGATAAGACCCTGGGTACGAGGTAATAGCCTGTAATGCAGGCTCTTGCATAGAGATCATAAAACATTTTTTTTAATAAATAAATAAATAAAATCATAAATCAAGAGTTTTATTTATGATCTCTATGGGCTCTTGGTGAAGGAGACCCAGTGAAATGGGAAGCAGTTTTGTAAAAGTACTTTGGGTACACCTATCAGTGACCTATCATGGTTAAGAATTAAGATCAGTGTTAGGATCATCAGAGTTAGGTTTAGATGATATTTACTCTAACTTAACTGTGTTATTTTAGATTAATCAAATCTATAGGCAACCTCGTACCCAGGGACTTCACCCCGCGGCCGGGTCTATGGGTTATAACATTTTTAAATGCAGTATATATAGTTATTGGAAACTATAGTTTTAATTGGTAATCTATAGTTCTTACCCAGAACTACAGTATAGTTCTGGGTAAGACCCAGAACTATAGTGTCTGGCATAAAATAAAGTTTTTAAATGTAGTTATATTGTTATACAAAACTATAGTTTTAATAGGGTCACCATATATTGGAAACTAGTTTTTACTCAAAAACAAAACTATAGTTTTTTTAAATATAGTAATATAGTTATCGTGGGAAACTATAGTTTTCACTCAAAACATATAGCTTTCACTCAAACTATAGTTTTTAACTCAAACTTTTAGCTTTATAGTATTAATCTCTTGATATCTTTGATGTATATATATATAATGAATTGTTAGATAAATAGTATAGATTTACTATATTTCTGCATGCATCTTATTTAAGTTAACTAATAAACCACAGGCCTTTATTCTTCTGGTTAATGCCAACCAATTTGTTCTATATATAACTATTTTAAATGGTTTAATTTAACTGTAGTAGATGTAAGTGTAACCATTTTAAAGTGGTTAAAATAACCATTTAATTTCGGTTATTTTAACCAATTTTATATTTGGTTATTTATAACCTTTCGAATTGGTTAAAACAACAAATTAATAATCTCATTTCAACCAATTATGGAAACACTATTAATTAATGTGTTAACACTATTAATTTTCAGATAACCAAAAATTATTGGTTATAACCAATTTTATTTGGTTATAGGTTATTTTAACCATTTTATAATGGTTGTAACCAATTTTAACGGTTGTTTTAACAGTTCATTTTTTACAGTGTATAATAAAGGCACGGAAATATCCACAGGATAAAACAATACAATTAAAACCGTAACTGGTTTCTACCATATAAAAAACCTGTGAAAAAACCGGTCCAAGACTCTCTCTTGTGACAACACGCCAGGAAGAACACGCTACCGTGTTAGAAAGACACGCTGCCGTGTTGAAACCACACAGTGTCTGTTAGTGACGTAATTAACATGACCTAAGCACGTAATATCACGCCACTTTTTTAAGTCCAAAGTCTGGCCAGAAGAAGAGAGAGTGTTTTTTTCATGTCTCGAGAAAAGTATTTTTGCGAAAATGACAGTAAATTATAATGTTTTCTAACGAGATTGAATATCCGGAGAGGAAATATTTCACTATACCCAGTACCAGGCAGAGCTATTGAAGAGATGTTTCTAGGGTAAGTGAAATTTATATTGATTTAACGGTTTCCTAAAATGTGTTTAATGGTTTCCTAAACTGTGTTTTTCTGCAGGAATACCGTAGTTCAAAAACCTCGTGATACTGTATCAACGAATATAACCATGTTTTTATTTTTATGTTTAACTGTTAGAGAAGCCATGTGATAAGGCTGGTCAGTCAAGTAGAAATCGACATTGAAAGACTTTGTTCAAGTTCGGTAGCAGCAACCGAGGCGACCATATATTTTCAATATCTATGCATGGTAAGAATTGGCATAATAAATAATGTATATCGTGCACTAGACAATATATCGCCCTAAACTTTTAGTCAAAATTGAACATTTCTCATAGAACTACTACAAGTCTTGATCGAATGCTGCACATATATATTTGCCGCCATGAGCTGGCACCACTGTTCCCCGACACTGAGGTTAATAATTGTTTTAGTATATATCAAAACGAGTGATATAACATAGGGGAATTTTGTTTTAGTTTCATTAAATGTAGCCAGGCCGTAGTTGTTGAGGGAATTGTCGCGAAACGCAAGCTAAAGATATAAATTCTCCCAAGGGTGGCGTTCCATATTTGGAGTTGTTTACCAGTTTTGACAGCTATCGAGGATGAGCATGAAATCTTGTTGGTCAGCAGTCACATTAACTGGATAACATCAAGGGAATCGAGGCGGGAGGGTTAGGAAGACACTTAAGGCGGGGGGTTAGGGTTAGAAAACTCATTAGGTGGGGCGTTAGGGTTAGGATCTAAGTTGTTTTGGGGTTAGCGGTTATTTTATGGTTAAGTGACAAAATTCTGACGATTATATACCTCGATTCCCTTGATGTTATCTAGTTAATGTGACTGCTGACCAACAAGATTTCATGCTCATCCTCGATCGCCCGGTCAATTTGAATGCCTTTTCAAACTGGAGCAAAGATAGACAATAGACCACTGGATTTTAGCCCAAATGTAGGATTTAAATACTGTAAACAGAAAATTCTGATGACAAAGAATACTGTTGAATTCTGGGTGAGTAAACCACATGAGTTGTTCTTTTCAAAAGTTGAACTCTAAAGCGGTTTCTGTTCCGTTATTTTCGGATGTATGTTTACCAGGTATTTGGAGGTAGATTCAGTTTATTAAAACAACAAATGTGATTCGGTGACCCGCTAGTTTTGTCGACCATGTAATTTTTACGACCGAAGTATGGAGTTTTATTCCGTTTAATACAGTCATTTCGTTAATTTCATTCAGTAGATTGTGTTTTCGGAGCACGTCATTCGTTGTTGTTCTAGTTTCTCAGCATTTTTTATTCGTCCTTTGTAACTTGTTTTTCCATAAATAATACGTAAAGTAATTTTGCTAGATACAGTACTTGTACTGCCTGATTTTTACCAGTTGTTTTAAATTATACAAAAAGACAAACGTTCAGCAGAACGACACCATCATGAGTGGTAAACAAACCTTTTCCTATAGTCTCAAACGTTTGAGCCATTTTTACAATGAAATTTACAAGATGCTACCCCTCCCAAGATTCCCCACCCCTCCCATCACTTTTCTAATGGTCCGTCCCTAAACTTAATGAACTATAACCCTAACCCTACCCTAATCCTAACCCAAAGATTAGTCAATCATATAGACCTTTTTAATAAGTCTGGCGTCAGCAGCCCTATGACGTAGTTTGCGGCAAAGGGAAGCCCCGCACGACCATTTTGTTTGCTTCACTTTAAAGCCACAAGGAAGAAAGCCTCGAAAATGGTAAGTTTTACGTAATTCTCTTTAGTTAATGCTAAAAATTAATTCTATGTTTATGATAGTTTATATTATTATTGTTATTTGTTTAAGTCTTACCTTAGTAAAGCTGGTAAACTCGTACATTCATCAACGTACGACCTTTGCTTACTCCTGTTGTTTAGATTTATATGTCACAAAAAAATATAATTTCCAATCATTTCCTGTCCTTTTTCTTAAATCTTCAAGTCTCATAAGCGTGTATGAACACACTGCCAAGGTGTAAATCATCAGTGAAGTCGATAAATCTGGTTATTAACTCGTCAGTTCGCTTCGGACATCGACAGGAAAAGCACGAGGGTTGTTGCGGAAAAGAAGAGACAAAAACAAATACTTCCAGGTGAGTCGATCGTTTAGCAACATAGATGCATGAACAAGGCTTTGTAATAGTCGTACGCTATGTTGTATTGTTTTGTACATAAAACCGACCTACTAAGTGATGACTGATAGTACTTTATAGCACAGAAAAGTTTTTAACCTCAAACATTTTCATTTGGTAATTATATTAAACAGGTGAGAAAACATACATACAGTAGCTGAGTTACCATCAATTTCACTAAACATACTGTATGTGAAGAAAACCTGCATGAGCCACCTGCACTTATTTCAAAAGATAACTATATATTCAGCAGTGAAGACCATGTAATCAATGTATATATCCAATAATATTGCTTTGAAAATTCTCGAACATATATATAATGAATTGCTTGAAAAATACGAATTACTACTACAAACGACAAATTCACAGCACGAAAGAAAACTAGCCGAGTCTTGACTTTTTTCTTGGCTTCAGCAATCAAAATATTTGGCATTACAGTCGGCTTCAAATAATATTTCTTACAGAACGGATTAAACTCGATATCCTCAGTTTCTTTAAATACAACGAACATATAAAAGTATGTTTTCTTAAAAACTTTTCTAGTATAAGTAATCACCAAGTATCAGTCATCACTAAGTCGGTTTTAAGTACAATACAATACAATATAATACAATACAATATAGAATACTTGTTCATGCATCTATGTTGCTAAACGATCGACTCACCTGGAAGTATTTGTTTTTGTCTCTTCTTTTCCGCAACAACCCTCGTGCTTTTCCTGTCGATGTCCGAAGCGAACTGACGAGTTAATAACCAGATTTATCGACTTCACTGATGATTTACACCTTGGCAGTGTGTTCATACACGCTTATGAGACTTGAAGATTTAAGAAAAAAGGACAGGAAATGATTGGAAATTATATTTTTTTGTGACATATAAATCTAAACAACAGGAGTAAGCAAAGGTCGTACGTTGATGAATGTACGAGTTTACCAGCTAAACTAAGGTAAGACTTAAACAAATAACAATAATAATATAAACTATCATAAACATAGAATTAATTTTTAGCATTAACTAAAGAGAATTACGTAAAACTTACCATTTTCGAGGCTTTCTTCCTTGTGGCTTTAAAATGAAGCAAACAAAATGGCCGTGCGGGGCTTCCCTTTGCCGCAAACTACGTCATAGGGCTGCTGACGCCAGACTTATTAAAAAGGTCTATTACATCATTATTACCAACCTATTGGCAAGATCTCAAAGTATTGTAGCAGGTCACGTGACTTTCAATATAATTGAAAACCAATATACCATATTATTACTTTAAAAAGGATTGATAGGGATTCATTCATAGTGTAAGTTGCCTATTGCCTCCCCAAAATTGTGGGGCCTGGCATCACCACTGCGCAGAACTTCTCACACGGAAGATGTGAAGCCATCTTGTATAAATATCATTTTCAAAATAGCTCAAACATTTGAGAAATGGAAAAGGCCTGTTAACCACATTTTTAAAAAATAATTTATTTTGATCTTTCTTTTTAATTAGATTGAGAATAGAAAAACAAGGACAGAAAAATATCCATGCAAATGCAGATTGAGTAAAGCAAGGTGGCATTTCAATCATCATCTGTTTGAAAACTCCTGGAGCACATTACTAATTGCTCACAACTTATTGAATGGTTCAAGCAGCAAGAAACCAAGCTCAAACTTAAAATAAAGTTGATTACAAAAATTAAAATGATATGCTTTGATTATTCTGTATCTATAGTTTAGCTAAACAGGAGTAAGGTGTATTGTTTAGGAACACGCTTTTGGCGTGTTTTAGTTTTGTTTCTCAGACGACACGTTTTTGATGTGTCTTTTCTTGACGTGTTGTAAGAACACACATGTGTGTTCCAACAACACGCTAAGATTGATAACACGTCAAAAATGTGTCATCTGAGGGGACAAAACAAGAACACGCTAAAAGCGTGTTCTGAACAACACGCCAAATGTGTGCTCCTGAACAACACGTCATCTGTACAACACGTCAAAGCGTGTTCCTAAACAACACACCAAAAGCGTGTTATTTTACAACACGCCAAAAACAACACGTCAAAAACAACACGCCAAAACCGTGTTCAACACACTTTCAGTGTGTCATCTGAGGGGACAAAAGTGCGTGTTGTTTCAACACGTTTGCAACACGGCTGGGTTTCTAGTGCACGCGTACGGCGTTAGCTATCTCTTTCTGGTTAACTATCATTGGTTTGTTTATCGTTAGATACTTAGTGTACTCCGGGTTACTCTTAAACCTACTCGAGTCTACACTAACGTCACCAATATTAGTTTTCGTCACGAAGAATATATGTATATGCATATTGTCGTCAACGTCAAGAAAAAACCTATTCTTGTCAGCATAAGGATACTTTCTTTTGAAAGCATCCATCATAACATACCGTACGTTATATGAGAGTGGTAGTATTGATTAGTGGTTCAACGAAAACTGTAGACCTACCAGAGTCAGTTCTAGCAACTAACTTAGACCCTCACTTACTAGTGAAGGAGGCAACCATCTTTTGGGATTACGTTAACGTAACCACAGCTAACAACAAGATAACTTACAACAGTAGTGACCACGTTTTTAGTCCTGGGTACCACACCTTTAAAATGATCGCTGACGACTTGAAAGAGTTAGGAGACGTGAAGCTAGTAGCTAACAGATATGACTCGACGTGTACGATAACAACTGATCAACGAGTAGAACTGTTTAAATTTGGACAACTTTTAGGGTTTGACGAAAACACTACAATAGCCACCACAAAAACCAGTCCCAACGTTGTGAACGTTAACAGAGGACTGAAATACGTACAAGTAACATCTAATATTGTGGACAGATCTAAGAACATAGTTAACGGTAGCAAAAGTGGTTGTATCGCAGTGCTACCAATAACTAGCACACAGACATTAAAGGGCTCTGTACAACATTTTGGTGTTGGGTCGAAAATCCCAATAAACAAAGGAGTCATCAACCAACTAGAGTTCAAGATAACAGATCAGGACGATAACAGTGTTAGCGTTGGTGAGGTGCTGTTAGATTTACACATCATGTAGTGTATATGGAGCAAGAACTAAGAGATATTTACTACAACCCATCAACTGGTTACCAGTCTGCTGAGAGGCTGTACCAAAAGGCACAAGAAGACGGTCTAAACGTTAGTAGGGCAAAGATAAAGGATTGGCTAAAATCTCAAGACACGTACACTAGGTACAAACCAGTTGTTAAGAAACATAAGTTTAGACAAACATTTGTTGACTATCTGGGTGAGCAGATACAGATGGACTTGGTCGATATGGGCAAGTACAAGCATAAGAACAACGGGTACTACTGGATACTAACAGCCACTGAGATCCTTAGTAGGTATGCTTTCGCAAAAAACATGACTAAGGCTGTAACAGAGTTATTGGAGAAGGCTAAGGTTAGATTTGACGAGTATCCAAAGCTGGTTCAGTTTGATGATGGTAAGGAATTCTACAACGTTGGTGTTAAGGATCTATTGGATAAACACAATGTGAAGTACTTCAGCACGAACTCTGATAAAAAGGCAGCAGTCGTGGAAAGGTTTAACAGAACACTCAAGACGTCTATGTGGAAGTACTTCTACAGTAAAGGAACGTACAAGTGGATTGGCATTCTAGACCAGCTTGTTGAGAATTACAACAATACCAAACACAGTACTATTCTAATGAAACCTAAAGATGTTAGTAAGAAAAACGAAAACGAAGTGTGGACGACGTTGTTTGGACACCATTTCGGTGACTACCCACTGCCAAAGTTCAAAGTAGGTGAGACTGTCAGGATATCAAAGTACAAGAGCATATTCGCAAAAGGGTATGAGGCTAACTTCACTGAGGAGCTATTCAAAGTGACAAAGGTCATACGCGGTGACCCTACCGTGTATGAGATAGAAGACCATGAAGGGGAACCTATCGTTGGTAAGTTCTACGAGGAAGAGTTGTCAGCTGTCGATAAAAAAGACGATGTATATAAAGTTGAGAGGATAGTGAAGAGAAAGAAGGTGGGAGGTAAGAAAATGGTCTTAGTCAAGTGGCTTGGCTACGACAGCAAACACAACTCATGGATACCAGAGAGTGATATTCAAAACATCGAGTAGTATATAATGGCTGAAGGACTCGATGAAATCGAAATGCAAGATCGTGACAAGTTTGAGAAATATACAGACAAACAGTTAGAAGAAGAGTTTAACATGCTCAATAATACACTCACGGGAGACGAGACAAGACCAGAATATAGTGGTATATTCGACAGAATCACTAGGGTAGAACGAGAGATGGAGAAGAGAAACATATCACACAGAGTACAAGACAGAATAAAATATATGGAGACATTATTCACAGAAGGAAAAGATGGGAAACAGTGTTAATCACTAGTAAGGGTAGTAATGTCACCGCTGAGGCCCCAACAGTAGTGTTTGCTGAACCGGCAACATATGGTGACGTCCACGATGAGAGCTTCAATTTAGCTTTCGAAGAGGCGAACGAAATCGAAAGAAGACTGAAAGAACTAAAAGGAGACAATAAAAAGTTAATAGTAAATGGTGTAAAAAGAACCAATCTAATAGATAGAAAAATACGTAGGTTGTATAAAAAAAGACTTAGTAATGACGATGTGTCAAGGAATATAGTCAATAGGTCGTATGTGACACCCTCAGGTTCTATTCTTTTCAAACCGGTAGGAGAAGACGGTGAATATTTGAGACCTAAACTAATACTAAAACCTGGAAAAAATGGTTTAATCTACAGTACAGACAGTAGAAGTAAGAGTGCGATTGAGCAGTTTAAGAAGTTAGTTGGACAAATCCCCGACACAACAACAACTGACGTTATAACAGTAGACACCCCAACAACTGACGATATAACAGAAGACACCACAGTTTCAAGTGAGGACTTCCCAGTAATTGAAACAGAAGTGAACTATAATAACGTATTTGGGTTAACAGAAGAAGAGAATCGTGAGTTAATAGGTGTCCTAAACCCAAGTGATACAATCGACCCACGCACTAGACCACTATTTCTAAAAGCACAAGCCGACAATTTTCAGAACGCTATTGACAAGACTACAGACGATATGAATAGAGAGGAACACGGCTCCATAGAGAGGAGAGAATTGTTTGAGCGATTGACAGGTCTCGAGATAGCTAAGGATCGAACCTTAAATCAATTGGAACGTGAGGAGGTTAGAGAACAACAGGAAGAGGACATCACTCGGTTACAAAAAATAAAGGAGTGGTTTAGAGAAAATTGGTTAGGCGCCTCAGCTCTAGGAATAACCATAGCCTCTTTTATCACCACAATCATAATATCAGCTAGAAGTGTTGTCTTCAAAGGTGGTCAAGCACTTGGAAAATTAGGAAAAGCTATAGCTAACCTAGCCACAAAGGCTGGTCCTCTACTGGCTGGACTGCTAAACGTGGTGGCGACTGTACTAAAGTGGGGAGCTGCAGGCATATCTTGGTTAGCGTCTAATTTATGGATCCTAGCGATAGCACTAGCTTGGTTCGTCTACGACCAGTACAAACAGAGGAAATAAAACATGTGTTATAATATATAGTATGAATACTAACGAAAAAGAGTTGCTTCCTGGATATAGACGCCGTGAAATTTCTATTATCAAAGGCATAAGAGCCCGTAATGTTGTAACGCTAAACCCCAACAAAGCCAATCCAGGGGAAGAGTTATACATCGATATCCCAAAAACAAAGGGTAACACTTGTTTGGTACCCTCTAGTCTCCATATTCTATTCGACTTTAAGAGTTCGAATGCGAAATCATGGTTTCTTAACAACCTTTCGAAACTACTATTTGAGAGACTGGTGGTAAAACTAGCTGGTGAGTCCGTGTACGACAATAGTGGTGAAAGCGTCATCGGTACGTACAAAGACCTCTGGAAACCTAACAGTGAGCGAGACCAGATGGTCGAATACGGTATAGCAAACGAGAACCTTCGAAAGTTAATCTCAAAGGATGACAGTGGTGCAGCCAGTGGAGACGTGCAAAAAGTTAGTGATGGTCTGATGTTCTCCATCCATAACACTAAACAAAAGGTTCAAATCGACAAGATTCTAGAAGATCATGGTCTATACGCACCATACAACATGAACAACAATTTCAGGTACATAATCACACTCCCAAAAGCGTCTGATATTATGGTGGCTCAATCTGGATCAGCTGTGGCTAGCTATACGTTAGAGAACCTTGAGTTGGAGTACGAAACTATTGAGAATCAAGAGATTGCTGATGAAGTATCATCTCTATACGCGTCCGGAAGGTCTCTATCATACGAACACGTCACACTAATGAAGACTGTGGAGTGGGATAAGGGAATCACACTAGTGAATGAAAATATTAACCTTCCTAGAAAATCGATGAAAGCAGTCGTTCTACTCTTCACAAATAAGACAAGAACTGACAGTGAGGAGTTCGTCTACCCAAACATAGAGTCGGTGAAACTCACTATTGAAGGCGTACCAAACATGGTATACAGCCAAGGAATACCGAAATCAAGACTCTGGGGAGAAGCGAAAAGACTATTCGGGCAAGGACTAGACTCCGACCAGCATATGACTGTCCAAAAGTTTTACAAAGACGGTTTCGCTTTGGTTGTTGACCTTAGATCTATCGAAGACAACGTGAAAGTTGCAACTGGAAAAAGGATCGTGAACACTCAGTCAGGAATATTGATGGAAATCAATAAAGAAGCCACAACAGCGAACGTTATGTGTAGAATATTTGTGCTCTCCGATGGTCTCGTAAACTTCATCAACAACGATCTACAATCAATACAGTACTAAACATATAGTATTCTATATGAAAACACCTTTTAACATGCTGATTGTTGGTATGACAGCCTGTGGTAAAACGTACTACCTCTTGGATATGATAGAAAAAGACTACATGAATCACTTCGATTTCATCATTCTTATATGCCCAACGTTCGAATGGAATAAGACGTACATAGAGTGGAAATACTTGAGAGACCCAGACTTTATCGCTATCCAGTGTGAACAAGACAAGGTCAACGTAGTCCTCAAACATGTGACTGACACTTATAAAGGTACCAATTCACTAATAATATTAGATGATTGTGCTGGTGGGCAGGACGTTAAAAACAGAACAAGCGAACTTGTTAAACTAGCCTTTAGCGCTAGACATTACAACCTATCCACAATAGTTATAACACAACAACTAACCTCAATTAGTAAACCATATCGTGAGAACATCTCAAAGTTAGTAACATTCTACAACCCTAACAGAAACGATATGAAAATTATTGTAGACGATTATCTCAACGGAGTTGATAAAGTGGAAATTCAGAAAATAATAAAACAGTTGAAAGACAACGAGTACGCAAGATTGGAGATACTTCTAAGACATCCATACTCATACGAAATAGTCATTCCGCAAAAACGAAACATATCGTATATTATAGAACATGCCAAGACGTAAGACAAAAAATCCTGAGACAATTGACGAACTCATCGAAGACATACAAGAAGCAGAACAGGAAGTGATCGACGAACCACAAATCGATACACCACAAGTTGACGACACTCCACAAACTGATGTAGACAATAAACGAAACGAACTAAAAAGACTCTCAGAAGACGGTGAGATAGACCAATCCGTCGCCTATATCAAAAAGACCTCATCTAAAGTTATCAACAAGATCTATGAAGAATGGGAGGTAAAAAGAATGGAGAAAGCGAACGCGTTCCTATGTGATCTTTTAATAAGTAAGTTCGCCCACGCGTTAGGAGGGTTCAACGCTATTATCACCTGAAAAGCTCGAAAAAGAGTTGATTACTGACCAACTACTTAAAAGAGATGTAGAGAAGATTATATCATATATATCCCCCTACCTCCCTTATTTAGGGTTGTTATCAGGTGGACTGACAACTAGTAAACACGTACTCAACCACATGGCTAGAGAGGAAACCCCTGAGGGGAAACCACCGAACGAAGGAGACAGTGCTATCTAATTACAATAATTTACAAAACGACCTAAATACATGAGTATATACTAACTTAATGAGTACTGTAGCCATGAAGAGTAGTATAGAACGTCGGGAGTCAGTGGAGGAAAAGACAGTGAGACTAAACGAAGACCTCCTATTTATCTACCAGGTAAGAGAGATGAAACGACAACTATTCACTAATAGTAGTCTAGAGCGGAAGAAACTAGACGAGAGGTTTAAACACACTGTACTTGGGAAAAGGATGACCAGTCGTAAAAGAGAGTTGCGGTCTCGAAGTACTAATATTTGAAAAACTATTTTAGGAAACGTGTGTGATGATTTTGGAGTATAATTTACCTAGTCTCGTTTTAGTAGTCTCGAAAGTGGGGGTAACAGCAAACTTTTTTCACATTTTGATTGCGAAGCATGAAAAAATGGAAAAGTGTGCTGGTAGCCCCACTTTCTATACTACTCCTATAGGTCTGGATATTTAATTGGTAGTATATACACAAGCTTTCTCTGCCATTGTTATGCTTATGCTTTCTCTGTCGTTATGCTTTTGCTTGCAAAACTCTGTTTTTAACAGTCCTGAACAACACCGGTCGGTGGTCCCTGAATGTAAGATTATTACTAGGCGATGGCCGAGTGTTTTGCTAGCTTCTCGAGTGCCATTATAACTCGATAATCACACAAGACAAGGTTTAAATTTTTATTTCTTTTATAAAATAACACCATTAAATTAACAATAAAGCCATGAAAAATGCAGATGTAACTGTTATTATATGCATTGTTATGTGCGTTGCTATAGGAAGACTTTGTAGCGATTTTAGCGATGAAAATGTACTCAACGTTGCAGTTGAAACATTCTGTTGTGTTAGTACCTTGATTAGCGTTGTATCCTGCAGGTGTTCTTTGAGTTCCTTTTGTGATTTAAACTACTTAAAATACGTCGAAACGACAAAATTTACGCGAGGAACACGTACACAGTTTTTGAGTTATAATACTAGATATAATTGCATGAATGTGTCAGCTCAGCCACCAAGCAGGTGAAATGCACCTTGATCATCCTGATTATGTTTATGTGGTGATATAATTTACTCTAATACATGCATAAATGTTGTGCTTTTAATTGTTGTATGGGCATTTGTACATTTAGTAGTGTTTCATTGTAAACATGCATTGTACAGGTTTATAGACCTATACATGTTAGGCCTGGCCTGGCCTCCACTTAGTGTTTCTGTGTAAACACTTTTGTCCTTGGGATAGAACTGCACATGCAATGCCGGTCCCATATATATTTAAGATTGATTGTTGAAGTGCTTCCTGAAGGACATTATAGTAGATTTTATTACATTTCTTACAAACAATCAAATGTAAAATTAATATAATATGTGAGATCACTCGAACTAAAATGTTTCAAAATGCATAACAGGCAAATGGTTGGCACTTTTTTACTCACGTTTTTTCTTTAATAGTCAATTAAGCTAGAAAATGTAAGTACTGAGTAACAAATATTAACTAGAATTTATAATGTCAAAAATGATGCCCTGTGTTATATAGCAAAACCTGCACACACGTTATGTAAGCAGCCTCAAAATGATTTGTCAGTAATGAGATACAGAATGTTGCCGTAACATTTTATCTTATTATTTACTTTTATTCTCTAATTTTTTGTTATTTTTGTTAGGAAAGGTGCTAATGTAAAGAAAGGTGTAGGGGTCTTATAAGCCGGATTGTACAGTATGTTATGATTGGGTAGGTTGATGCAGTCTCGCTGTATTAGGGGAAATGTTAGGGATTGAACGTGTGTCAGCTCACTATTGTGACAATGCATTAAGCAGGCAAAGGGCATGTCAACCATTATGGGTTAAACAAGTCTGATATAATTTAGATAATACATAATGTTGCATGCTCTGCTGTTGCATAGGCTATTGGGTTAATTACCATTCGAATAAATATGGCATGTGTTAATTAATATTGTGATAGCAATAGAGGTCTTCCGGTGGAGTAAAATATTTATTAATAATAATCAGTGTACTGTATATGCATGCACCATTGGTCATCCACAACCTATAGGGATGTGGTGAATTATTGCAGATATTTTAACATTTTTGGATATTGCGAGAGTCATTATGAACCATAGCTGACATAATACTGACTATATGTGACAAGTTAATTATTTCATAGTGACCGATGGTAGTGTTAACACCAGAAGACTTAAAGTGTTTATATATATATATATATATATATATATATATATATATATATATATATATATATATATATATATATATATATATATATATATATATATATATATATATATATATATATATATACAATGAAAAATTCAGTTTGAAATAAGCTCTCCTACTTGAAAGAACAAAATAATTAATTATAAAGATTGGCATTTACAACTCTTCCATAATTATAATCTCAGTTAGATATTAAGATTTGTTTGATATATAAATCAGAGGTGTAGCCAGATGGGGGGCCGTAGGGCCTGGCAAAATTCCTGCCCTCCCCCGCCCTGGAAAAATAAGTGGGCCCCCTGAGAAAATTTGTACTCTTGGCTCTTCATTTTCCTCAGTTAGGCTGCCCCCCTAGGTTTTTCCTGGCCGGCCGCCTTGACAGAAAATCCTGGCTATGCCTCTGATGTAAATGTCCTCATTTTGACATCACGCTGCATAATGACTTATTGAAGAAGCCTGTAAATAGACCTTATTCAAAAATGGCCGCAGATTTAATATTCTTTTATATGGATATAATATGCATATGACATGTTTACATGAATAATTTATAAAGCCTACAGTACGTATGACATATAGTTATAAAGTTTTAGTATTTTTATTTGTTAGTAAGCGATTACAAATGTTTAGTAGAAACTGTATATTTCCAATTGAGTCTTGGTTTGGTTCAGTCAATCAATCTACAGTACACCATAATTTTTGATTAAGCAATTAATTAACCAAGAGAATGTTTGGGTGCAGTCGCTCAACCAACATGTTGAAATTATTAATAAACGTAGTAAAACAAAAGATTTGTGTACCTTTAGGGCAATAGTTCTTTCAACATTATTTGTTAGACGTTTAATATTAAATTTATTGGCTTTCCAACCCAGATTATTGCAGTGTGGTAATTAAATGTGACTATATAGTTTATTTCCATTTTTTATTGTGCAGTGCACCTATGAAATGGACTGAGCAGCATGGCATAATGCTATGCAGGGAGATTTTGCTCATACAATTAACCTCATAACTAACCAAAATCAATAGAAGGGGGGTAATGCGTGGACAAGCGTAGCAAGTGATCCTAATTTATATATATATATATATATATATATATATATATACATACATACATACATACATACATACATACATACATACATACATACAAACTTTTCGTGAGAAATGGACACTGCCGCGGCGAGATTATCACCCTCGCTTCGCTCGGTCGCTTCCCACCTTGCTCGCGAGAAGACGGTATGCTGGCATGCAACCAAGTATATAATTACTAGTTTTTGGGGCGATATATTGGCATATTTCTGCGACTCTGCAGTGATAATCTTTGGCGGATTTCTCGGTTGGAGTCTCCTGCCAAAATGTAAGTTGGCTTAACTTTTTCTTTTTTGCCAAGACCGCAGGGTAACGATCGCATAACACATTTAACTCTCTGATAGAAAGTAAGAACTCCTACACTATTTCCGCAGTTCACCATCCTTTTAGAGTTTAAATAACTGTACAAAAGACTATTCATACAAGAAATAAACATAACATGCGAATATTTCACCATGAAAAGCAGCCGTTATATAGATCACTAAGATTAGTATTGATATATAGGACTAACTATAATATTCAAGAAATATGTATAAAAAACGTGCCCTGTATATTGTGTATATGCGTACAATATATAATTGTATTCGTAATATCTGCTCATTGTTCATCCTGAAGGCCATATTGAACTGTTGGTTTTCATCATCATCAGGTTTCTTCTCATCTAAAGGAGTCATTTTCCTCATTCGACCACCTCTTACTAATTTACGTAAGTAACAGCTGTATGTTGTATACACTGGATTTAAAGATGAGGCTGGTGTAGTACATGTTTGACATGCGTATGTTAGCGTACTCCTGAACATCGAATCAAATATCTTCCTTCGTGGATAAAGAGCCACAACATGGTTCTTATAGCTGAAAACGTTCGGGTAAGAAATTCGTTAGTAGAAATGTACGCCTTCATTAAACATGTATTTCTGGCCAAGATATTTGAAGGTATCAACGTTTTTAAGATACTTATATTATTTTCTGGATAGTTGTTCTTATCAAAACTGTCAAGATACATCTGCAAAACAGTGGCGGCGGAAGATAGGTTTGGTGAGGTCGGGGGGCTTGCCGCCCCCCCCCGAAAATTTTTGAAATCTAAAGTCTCTGAAATGGCATTTCCTGCGATTTGTGAGAAGCTTGCACAGAATCGTAGCCTTATAAAAATGTTACCTCCACAACAACTTTTTCACCATTCTTCAACTTTTCTGCCTGTTTTCTACAATTTGTAGTCATATAGTGCTATTACAGTCGTCATCAAGCACTTACATTTTACAATATTACATTGTCTATTATCAAAAATTAATATCAGGAAACCGAAATTCGACTTGAAATTCAAAATGTTCAAACGACGATAACTATGATGATAACGATAACTATATTACGATTGCCATCCTGCAATGATATGGAATTTAAAAGCTGCCTGATATCGAAGATGCACAAATATTCAATGTCCATGTCGCTAAATAGTTAATAAAAGGGTCAAATTACGTAAAGTTCATCATATACAATTGCTTCGTTCTATTTTAAAATCCCATTTAATTTGATAACAATCAACAACTACACACATATAAACGTTCGACATCATATTTAAAGACATTTTAGCGCATCCTGGTTTGTATTTCTGCCTTTAAATGCGGTTTAAAAAGTGGACGTGTATTCTGTAATTGCTGCTAATATGGTCAAATAACTCTCACTTTCTGCGCCAAAATTGGAGGGGGGCTTAGCCCAACCCCCCCCCCCCCCACCCCCCCCCCCCCCCCCCCCCCCCCCCCCCCCCCCCCCCCCCCCCCCCCCCACCCCCCTGCCCCCCGTTTCCGTCGCCTTAACCAAATCTTCTAAACAGTTTATGTAGTATTTCTAGTGCTCGCTGTAGCTCCTCCACTCATTTTGCCAGAATAGCTAGATCATCCGCATATCCTAGCTATAACAAAGGGCGCACACCAGAGCTCCTCTTAGCTTCTGAGAATTAATACTGCGCTCGATCTGTAGATTTATTCGGTATTCCATATCGCATTGTTATTCCTATTTCCTCCAGTCTACATTCATATTCGAAAATTCGAAGTATAAAGTGAAGGTTTCGGACTTTCACATCCGCCTTGTCTGACACTACTGGTACTGTAGTTCTAAACGCGTCATCGATGTCATCCCTAGTCAAGTAATTATATGTCTCCTGCAGCATAGATATTCTCTAACAGTTCCAATAGCCATAATAGACCCTTGTTATTGCTAATATTATTTCGCTACTTTATACTATTGAACGACCATTCTTGAGGTATCCAATCAAAGGCCGCTTTTAGATCTATATAGCCAATCTAGATCTATATAGCCAATCTATAATCTATTGAGCTCGTTTTAGGCAATAAATGGCATCCTGGTAGCCCCTGCAGTACCAGGCCCGGATTTACCAATTTTGGGCCTACAGGCTACACTTTTCTAGGGGGGCCGGAGGTATTCCCCGCCGGGATTTTTTTGAATTTTGGTTCTCTGAAACAGCATTTCCCACATTTTGAGGACACTTTTGAGCAAAATATAAAGGTGTGAAATTCCATTTTTAAGAAATATTTCTATAAAGTAGAATAATTAATTGTACATCTGAATGAAGAACAGTGTATTTTGATTAACAAAGTAGAAAACTAATTATGTTTGAAAAGTAGAAATTTTGAGATAGTGTCTTAAATTTTTTTTCGTCCCAAAACGTGGGCCGTCCAAATTGTGGGCCTACAGGCTAATAGCCTGGTAAGCCTATAGGTAAATCCGGGCCTCTCCGGAAAAAACCGTGGAAATAAAATATAGAAGTACCAATGCAGTAAAAATAGCAATAGCAATATATATGCCTTTTCCAGTGATTCCGAGATGGAAAGCCTCAACCTATTTGGCAATACCATTTTATATGCGCACCTCCTATTGAGGGGTATGGATGTCCTATTGGGGGGGGGGGGGACTCTTGAATCTTGATTTATCCTAAGGGGTGCCCGAAGGAATTTCCAGAAAATTCTCCATAATTTATATATTTATATATATATATATATATATTATATATATATATATATATATATATATATATATATATATATATATATATATATATATATATATATATATATATATATATATATATATTTATATATATAATAGGTAATATTTGGCATTTCACTTGATCAAACTACATGTTGAAAGGATTTATGGTGAAGGAAAATTTCGAGTGTTGGAATACATACATTTTAAGACCAAACCGGGAAAAATGCAACTTCAAGGCCTTCCGGCTGGAATTGAACCCCAATCATAACAAACGATCAAAATACACGCGTAAACAACAATTTATGTTTTTGTGTTCTTTATTTCTGTTTTATTAAATAATATTTAATGATAATTTTTAATAGAGACCGCTAAGGCCTAGCCTACGAATAGACAGCGGAATATTCGGTGCCGATTAATCAGGGACGGATACGGAGCGTCTGCACGCAGGCTAGCTAAGTTCAATCGTCGAACTTATCATTCTTCCGAACCTAATTCAGCGAGTTTGAATAATTAAGTTCGACTCGAGCTGTCAGGAATTTCGACTTCGTTTGGTTGATAGGCTCGACAACTAATTCAAACGCCATACTTCTCATGAACCGAACCTATATACGGCCGAGTATTTTTACCAGTTTTGGAATTCGGGTGTATTTTAAAAATGGTAAAATGCCCGGCAATATTATCGCACATACAACTCAATGGGATATTTATTATATTACTTGTATTTTATGATTTGTAAAGTATTTTCAAAGCCATTAAAATCTATCTTCCGGGGGGTATATGACAACTCGACAAAGAAGCTAGCAAAATACTTGAATCTGATTGGAGAAATTACAAATAGCGAAAACCTGTCAATCAAGTTTTTAGCCAAACAAAATTTTAATTAATTTTAACTGCCGGCCTCGGCAAAGAAAGTTCGAAGATATGTGAAGCCTCAAAAACAATACAAATGAATTGTAAAATGTATAACTATTATGACAGAAAAGTACGTTGCTTAAAGTTATTCCTCGCTGCTGTCCAGAACTTGAATCGCTTAATTCGTGGCGAACCTGACGACTGGTCGAAGCTTGAAGAAGCTAGCCTGTGTACAGCCTGAATATACACCTGTAATACAGGTGTATATTCAGGCTGTACACAGGCAAATTGCCATCACCGAACGAAAAGGAGCAGTCCTGAGAACATGGTTGATGTCGGTTTTGAAAGGGAGGACGAATTGGTGGATAAAGACTGTCTGTAAAACTCGTTCTTCGGTCTTGTCGATGCTTTCATTTCCTCGACGTGTTTAATACGGCCGCTCAACTTCAGGGACATGTCTTTCAAGTTTGTTGCTGTTCGGACGCTTCAGAATAATTGTCCAAAGACTTCAAATTTATTTGTCAAGCCAACCCAATGATGTTTAATTAATGGTCGAGATTCGTGTGGCGTAGTGTGGAAATCATTGTCCGACGAACGGAATATATATGATTGGTGAAGCGACCAGATATAGTCCTGGTGCAACGCTGATGTATTGTACCAGGTGAGTTTGGCCAAGTGGTTGTCGCTGTTATACCAAACTATTTCAGAGCTTGGGGCTGATTGCTGTCAAATAAAATCGCGAATCTGGATTTCTGGCGAGATAAGACATGAAAAAAGCGACCGGGCAACGTGGGCTTTCGTGGCGTACATTTTGGGAGAAAAAAGGCTCTGTCAGCCAACTGACGTACTCGTTTTAATACCTCAGGAGCTAGCGGCTGCGAAGGAGACTATATAGACGGGAATGAAATTCACTCATATAAACACGAGCCAAAAAATATCTCGCTTACCGAGCTATGGCTCGCCTCCATGCAAATTTATCAGGAACAGACCGATATAGTTATTTTAACTCCAATTTTGGAGTTAAAAAAAAGGTTCAGGACAATCCGCTTTTTTGGGGTTATTTTTACTCCAGTAATTTGGGGTTATTTTTACTCGAGTAATTGGGGTTATTATTACCCCGTTTCTGGGGTTATATTTATCCCTTTTTGGGGTTAAATTTACTCCAAATTTTTGGGATTATTTTAACTCAATTTTTGGGATTTTTTCCTCGATATTGGGATTATAAAATTTATGAAAAAACACCAAGCCTAGCTTTGGCGTTTCTCTACCAAAGGCAATTTGAGTTTACTTTTATTATCGTACTCCGCGTTGAACGCCGGCCCTATTACTTTACTCGCCAAGGGAAGACCCCTTGGTAGCGTAAAATGGACGCTTGATAAAAATTCCACCATGAAATTATATACACGATCCTTTTGGCTTTGTCCTAACTAGTATATATAATTAATAAAAAATATGCACATAGTTTCAATGAAAACAACAATATAAATCAGGCCACTGGTCATTCGGTAAAATATATTTTGTTTGATTTAAAGTACATAATATAAGTGTCATGCTTCGTGCCATTGTGCTTCGTCACGGTTCTGAAAATGAATAAAAAGGGAGTCAAAAATAAAATGTGATAGACAAAAAAAATTGACACGAAATAGAAAGATATGAGTATAATGTACGTCACGAAGGAAAATTTATAGAAATATAATGTACCTTACCTTGTATCTTGATCAACCAGGTTTGTGACGTGCATATTTTAGGAATTCTGTTATGGGTTCTTCGACTTCTTCAGTAATATTATTATGAACACAACGACATGCCTCTATAAACGATATTGTAGATTTGATTAATATTATACCTCAACTGGAAATATTCAAACCAAATAGCTAGAATTGTACATGACTAGCGAATATACAGTATGTTAGAATCCCACCAACACGCCCAACCTGACCGGAACCAGTTACAAAAAATTCAACTGTCAGGCTGGAATTAAACCCGCGACCTGGGTAATATACACCAGCGCTCTAAACAATTGAGCTACAGGATATCAGGCCTTCTAGTTGGGAATTTACCTGCTAGTTGGATTGTTTGCAACTGATGGGTTACATATACATGTATTTATCACATCGACAATATCACTATCAAATGCGAAATATCCATGTTATTTTTCATTATTATATAAAAGCTATACACATGTCTGGTTCAGACGTAATTGTTCTGACTCGAGTAAGCATTCTTCCTCTAATTTCTAAATATGGATAAGCCGGTTGAAAATACGAGGTGAAGCCGATTTTTTAACCGGTTTGTCCGTATTTAGACATCAGAGGATGAACAATTACGAGTGTTAGAACTTACTTATCAAACGAATCCATATTTTGTGAGAAAATCGAGGTTAAAGTTAGAAAAATTTGGCTGTAATCTTCCTCTTATTGCTAAATACTCAATAAATATTGATTTATTTTGAATTTTCACCAGGAGTTATTAATGAGTTTGAGAAGTAATACCGTAGTTCTAACACGAGTAAGCGTCCTTCCTCTGATTTCATAAAGGTGCAGTATCATTGATAGTTAATATACTTTAGTTAGAAAAACAATTACGGTATTGATCTTTAGTATTTTAATCACAAGGTTGATAAAGGTGATAAGCTGGACAGAACATTATGGCAACTATGTCTACAGATAAAAATCAACTATGATTAAAGCCCTGTGATTATTAGGAATAAACACAAAATCATAACAAGAGTAAAGAGTTATTGCTGCAAAATAAATGACAACAAACATTACAAAAGTAAATTTTTAGTATCCAGATAAGAAAGAAACAACAGAAAATGCTGGTCAGGTGTTTTGACAAAACTATTGACTTTCTATTATTTAAACTGAGTTTTTTAATGTTATCTGACACTGGTCATGCAAGTCACATTAGATTTGCATTATTATCTATTTAACTAAAAATAGTTTTGGTAAAGTTTAACTTTCAAGAGTATTATAATTTTACGTCTAACAATAAATCTAACAATAATATCTTATACATAAATGTTAGGATTAAAGAAAATCAATATGTTGCCATGAAAATAAATAAGAATCCCATCTGGTGATAAGTCATTAAATCAAAGGTTTTTTTTAAATAGAATTATTAGGAAATAAGGATAGGATATTAAAATGAATATCTCCACAAGGCATTCCTTAACCAAAGCAAGCTTGCTTGTTGCTAAATTGAAGTTGGAAGAAAAACTCTTTAACCCTAAACTTTTGTGACTTGGTCATGTGAGTCACCATGGATTGGCTGTTCACATTGCATGGCCATATAATAAAAACCATATTAACCTCATTTGGTTAAAAACCACAGACAGAATAATTTCACTGTAAAGGTTTCCATATGATGCTAATGAAGACAGACTATTTGATTGGTGATAACATTTGATTGGTGATGCTAATAAAGACAGACTATTTGATTGGCAAATTATGATTGTGAGGGTACAACAAAGGGATATACTAATATACTTCATTAGGGTGGTCCTTATTTTTTGTATAGTCTCACCCTCTTAAATGGTTGCAATTGGGTTAAAAATGGTGTGTGTAAAATTGTATTAAAAACCATTAATATTTAGGGGTAGGTCAAGGACCCTGAAATTTTTACTATACCGGGTTATCCGTATGAGAAAAATCAGTCAAATTATCCAATATGCTATAATAAGTCCTGAGGGGAGTATCAGATTGGTCTGAAAATCTATTAGTGAGTAGTTTAGACCTGGTTTCCTATTTGACTTTTCAAGATATAGGGCTCCAAATTTTTTTAACCAATAAGAATTTTAAGAGCTTCAATGGAGCCCTATACTGTATCTCGGAAACCATACATTTTTGGCTATAAGTTTGTCTTAAAGTCAAATAAGAAACCAGGTCTAAACTACTCACTAATGGATTTTTAGACCAATCCGACACGGACCCCTGAGGACTTATAGCATATATTGGACAATTTGGCTGATTTTTCTCATACGGATACTATAATCAATAGTTTTTAATACAATTTTATACACAGCATTTTTAACCCAATTGGAACCATTTAAGAGGGTGAGATTATACAAAATAAAAAAAAGGACAACCCTAATACTTTATGGTAACAACACATATAGTCTCCCGCCATAATTTACGGTTAGGATTAGGGTTATGGTTAGGATTAGGGGTATAAAAAACAGATGGAAACCTGGTCTAGTGTTACCATGAAGTATATACCACAACAAAGTGAAATGTTGGCACTCACCATTTCCTCTTGAAACCTTCATCATTGAGGTGACCACTAAGACAACACTTCCAGGTCCTCAACAGTCAACTGGTTTAGGAACGATATCTTCCAGCATGTCATTCCCACTGACACCCAAAGAGCTTCATCTTGTTTCTCCATGATTGTGTCTAGTCTTGTTAATAAACTTCTTTGAAAATCTACAAAAAGAAATATAGAAAGCAACTTTAAAAAATCATATAAAACATGAGTTCACATCATGGGCCCAAATCGGTACAACCCATCAACGAATAAATCCTTGGCGCCAGTTGTTCAAAAGGTGATGACTTACAGTAACACAGAATTATTTGGCATTCAATTGTAAGAAAATTATGATGACCAATTATCACAGGCAAAGATATTTGAAATTTTCTGTTCAGACATTGTACAAATTTAGAAATATTTTATTGTTTTGCCTTTGTTCTCAAATAAAATAAGCACTGGTTAAATGTTATTTCACAGTTAGCACTAATCGCCCTTTAAACAACCAGCCCATGTTAGCATTTACACAATTGCCGGTTTACATAAATACATAAACAAATATATAACAGCATAAATGAAAATATATTCACCATTAGAAGGCCACATAATAGTACTTCTCAAGGTTCAGTCAAAAGTTATCAATTTATTTTGACAAATTACAATGCAAGTGCCATCAGCTTACTATCATGGTGAAAGAAACAAAATTTATATGATAAACAATTGTGGGTAAATGTAACCAACTTAGTTTAGTTTATTAGATTTATCACTCTTAGGTGAACGGAATAACCCAACAGGCTAAAAGCCCAATTATAGGGGTTCCAAGGACCTACGATTTTAGGTCGTCCTGAAAGTCTTACCATTTGCTGATATTATTGCAAAGGCAGCACTTTCTCGTCAATTATTTTTAAGACCTTGAGTGGAGGTCCGACCCGGGATTTGAACCTGTGTCTCCCAGCTCATAGACATGTGTGGTAATTACTAGACCACAACAGCTGGTTATATATAACTTAGCCTGTCTTATCACCAGTTGACCCATGTGACTTTGTAATAATAATATTTATTCAGGATATCCACATCACTGGAGTGTTTTTCTGTGATGTCCTGCAATTTCATTATATCAGCGCTGCAAATAAACCTTAGCAACTGTCGGTCATGATGAGCAGGAGAAATTAAAAGTTGGCGGGGAAGTGCCAAATCCTATTGGTCGCACATTACAACAAGTACGCCTCAATTCTGATACAACTAACATAAACAACTGTGTATGAAGAATAGTATATTGTTGTATTTAAACATTACATTTTCACTGTGCCATTAATGTCTTCAAATTAATCTCTAAATTATCTTATCATGTATGCTCAATTGCAGCAAAACACAACCGCTCCATAAATATTTGACCGGTCAAAATGGTCATTGAAAACTAAAAAGCAGCGGTCAAGGTGCTAATATCGCCAGTTATTGACCGGTCATTATTTGCAGCGCTGTTATATGTTAGCAGATTAATGACAATGTTGTTCTCAAGAACAATTATGACTACCATTAAACTAGTGTTTGTAGTTAGTGCATGGCTTTAGCCAAAATAAAATTATAAATCCCCCCTTGTTCTAATGTGTTAAAAGCAATTGGTAGAAGATCATTATTTTAACATACTTTGTTCTTCTCTAGACAGTCCTGAAGTGGCAAGGTTTGCACCAACTGCCAAATTATCAAAACTCTCAAATACAGCTAGAAGTTTGTGAGGATGCAGAAAACAAAATTAGCAATTTAGCACATATATCATACAATACCTTCATTACATATACTTAAACTATATTTGCTGTATACATGTAGTTTTAATCGAAATAGGCTTATCAATGTCCCAAGTTTGCATCAGGCACAGACACTGAGAATCTGTGATCATTTATCTACATAACATGTATGATTTTCAAGTGTTTAATAGGCCATACATATTCATAAACTATAGAAACCATAGCAAGAAATATATCCCAAGATAACTTAATACTTCTTATATCAGGGTTTGTAACAGTTATTCAACGTAAGTGTTTATGGTTGTTATATATTATCAAGTGGTAGAAATATAAACAAACCTTTAAATATAAACCCAACTATTTTAATATCATATGGACAAATACGGAAATACCAAACTTTAATTTCCCAATCCCTGATAAATACCAGCTATAAAGACTTAATACTGAAAATCGATCGATGCAATACATGTAGATAAAAATAGCAAATGATTTAACTTTTCCCATCTCATTAATTATTAGTTAGTTTATTTCCCGCGCATTTGATTGGCTACTTTCTACCTGTGACACCCTTTTGGCATATATATAAGCCCTATTTATTTTATTTCATCTCGTCTTACTCTGATGAAGGGCTCCGCTCGAAACGTCAGTATCTCGTCACTAAATTCTTAGCAGTTTACCACCTTTTCACTTTGCTATATATATATATATATAATATATATATATATATATATATATATATATATATATATATATATATATATATATATATATATATATATATATATACAAACTTTTCGTGAGAAATGGACACTGCCGCGGCGAGATTATCACCCTCGCTTCGCTCGGTCGCTTCCGACGACCTTGCTCGCGAGAAGACGGTATGCTGGCATGCAACCAAGTATAATTACTTCCTTATTATCGTTTCATGAAAGATCTCGGTGGAAGATTGGGGCGATATATTGGCGTATTTGTGTGACTCTGCAGTGATAATCTTTGGCGGATTTCTCGGTTGGAGTCCCTGCTAAAATGTAAGTAACACATTTAAGTCTCTGCGGACAAAGGGCCTTTGATAGAAAGTTAGAACTCCTACACTATTTCCGCAGTTCACCATCCTTTTAGAGTTTAAATAACTGTACAAAAGACTATTCATACAAGAAATAAACATAACATGCGAATATGTCACCATGAAAAGCAGCCGTTATATAGATCACTAAGATTAGTATTGATATATAGGACTAATTAATATTCAATAAATATGTATACAAAACGTGCCCTGTATATTGTGTATATGTGTACAATATATAATTGTATTCGTAATATCTGCTCATTGTTCATCCTGAAGGCCATATTGAACTGTTGGTTTTCATCATCATCAGGTTTCTTCTCATCTAAAGGAGTCATTTTCCAGTCATTCGACCACCTCTTACTAATTTACGTACCTGTATGTTGTATACACTGGATTTAAAGATGAGGCTGTTGTAGTCCATGTTTGACATGTACGTATGTTAGCGTACTCCTGAACATCGAATCAAATATCTTCCTTCGTGTATAAAGAGCCACAACATGGTTCTTATAGACGTTTTCCTTCTTATAAAAGCTGTTTATAGCTGAAAACGTCCGGGTCAGAAATTCGTTAGTAGAAATGTACGGTTCATTAAACATGTATTTCTGGCCAAGATATTTGAAGGTATCAACGTTTTTAAGATACTCGTGTTCAAGGGTGAAAATAGTTTCTGGATAGTTGTCCTTATCAAAACTTTCAAGATACATCTGCAAAACAGTGGCGGCGGAAGATAGGTTTGTTTGGTAGCTGAACAGGAAGCGCAACCTCTGGGGAGGTCTGGGGGCTAGCCCCCCCCGAAACTTTTTGAAATCTAAAGTCTCTGAAATGGCATTTCCTGCGATGTGGGAGAAGCTTGCACAGAATCGTAGCCTTATAAAAATTTTACCTCCACAACAACTTTTTCACCATTCTTCAACTTTTCGGCCTGTTTTCTACAATTTGTAGTCATATAGTGCTATTACAGTCGTCATCAAGCACTTACATTTTACAATATGTATCTATTATCAAAAATTAATATCAGGAAACCGAAATTCGACTTGAAATTCAAAATGTTCAAACAACGATAACTATGATCATAACGATAACTATATTACGAAACTGCCTGATATCGAAGATGCACAAATATGCAATGTCCATATGTCGCTAAATTGTGATACCCGTCCACTTTCGCTATTTGTATATGTTGAAATGCAGTTAGTAAAAGGGTCAAATTATGGAAAGTTCATCATATACAATTGCTTCGTTCTATTTTAAAACCCCATTTAATTTGATAACAATCAACAACTACACACATATAAACGTTCGACATTATATTTAAAGACATTTTAGAGAATCCTGGTTTGTATTTCTGCCTTTAAATGCGGTTTAAAAAGTGGACGTGTATTCTATAATTGCTCGACCTAATATGGTGAAATAACTCTCACTTTCTGCGCCAAAATTGGACGGGGGCTTAGCCCACCCCCCTGCCCCCCGCTTCCTCCGCCTTAACCAAATCTTCTAAACAGTTTATGTAGTATTTCAAGTGCTCACTGTAGTTCCTCCACTCATTTTGCCAGAATAGCTAGATCATCCGCATATCCTAGCTATAACAAAGGGCGCACACCAGAGCTCCTCTTAGCTTCTGATAATTAATATGCGCTCGATCTGTAGCTTTATTCGGTATTCCATATCGCATTGTTATTCCTATTTCCTCCAGTCTACATTCATATTCGAAAATTCGAAGTATAAAGTGCAGGTTTCGGACTTTCACATCCGCCTTGTCTGACACTACTGGTTACTGTAGTTCTAAACGCGTCATCGATGTCATCCCTAGTCAAGTAATTATATGTCTCCTGCAGCATAGAATGATATTCTCTAACAGTTCCAATAGCCATAATAGACCCTTGTTATTGCTAATATTATTTCGTTATACTTTATACTATTGAACGACCATTCTTGAGGTATCCAATCAAAGGCCGCTTTTAGATCTATATAGCCAATCTATAGATTTTCCTTCCGTTCATAAGCTATCTGTTGAGCTCGTTTTAGGCAATAGCATCCTGGTAGCCCCTGCAGTACCAGGCCCGGATTTACCAATTTTGGGCCTACAGGCTACACTTTTCTAGGGGGGCCGGGGGTATTCCCCGCCAGGATTTTTTTGAATTTTGGTTCTCTGAAACAGCATTTCCCACATTTTGAGGACACTTTTGAGCAAAATATAAAGGTGTGAAATTCCATTTTTAACAGAGTTTCTCATTTTTAAGAAATATTTCTATAAAGTAGAATAATTAATTACCCATCTGAATGAAGAACAGTGTATTTTGAGTGACAAAGTAGAAAACTAATTATGTTTGAAAAGTAGAAATTTTGAAATAGTGTCTTAAATTCTTTTTCGTCCCAAAACGTGGGCCGTCCAAATTGTGGGCCTACAGGCTATAGCCTGGTAAGCCTATAGGTAAATCCGGGCCCCCGGAAAAACCCTGGAAATAAAATATTTCGCAATCTAAATTTTCCCCAGTACCCATCCGTCGCAGTACGCAACCGTATTTGCAGATCACAAAAATATTACGGCTTTTGGCGTGTTACCATCATTCGACCACCTGCTCCCAACTTGACCTGTAGCTCAGTCGGTAGAGCGTCGGACTAGCAAACCGAAGGTCGCGGATTCGAATCCCAGTCGGGTCAAGTAGAGACTCTACTTGTCCGGTATGGTTCGTCACTCGGAGTAGCCATTTACATCATTATTATTCACCACCCGATTTCATAATCCTCATAATATTAGTATATGTATATGTATATATATAGCTATATGTATAAAGTTGTTCAATAGATCTCAAGAGTGCTCAATACAGATAAATGTAGAGCGAGATAAAACTATGTAAAATGGAGAAAAACGGTAAAAGGTTAAAATTACTGCACTTTAACGCATTAAGCGATCATCAGATTATTCTGTGGGCAAGGTGTTTGTGGTTTTTTATAGAGGGCGCGTTGAGGAATATTGTTTGTGATTGGCTGCGTAGTATTTGTTCTCGTGGCGGCATTTGGCGATCAATTCCGATCTTTTGTTGACTAATGTTGATTTTTTGCAACCTCGTACCCAGGGCATTTTGCCTCCACGGTGGAAAGTCGGCGAAAATGGCTCTAGGATCGGCTGGTCGATTCTATATTCTTATTTGCCAGTTCTAAAACCCGATTAATTCAACTATAGTCTAATTTATTAATCTAAATCCACATGTTAAGAAATTTCCTCGTGTTTAAATTTTACCGCAAATAAGAAATATATAAGGGCTTTGGTTAATTGTCAAGAACTGCATTCGATATATACTTGTACCTCCATGCCTATTTATATGAGATAATCATTGATGTATTATGAATCAGTTGCTTTTAGGATGAATGCTTTACATGAACAAGTCTGCAGAGCGTTGCATATTTCACATTCATTATCACATCAACAGAGTAAACAAAGACAAATGACCTACATTATCATAAATTATCATATCAAAACACCCAGATATTCTGTGTGTCATGTGACCAGCCGATCCCAGGGCCATTTTCGCCGACCTTCCACCGTCATACAACTGTAACTGACCTTTGTGTTGTTTGGATTGAAAATTGTATCTAAATTGGGGCTATCTCATTTCTTCATCCACGGCTCATCATCATTGAATAATAGGGACTTCCTTGCGTGCATAATGATCTCTAGGTCATCGTCATGCAGAGATATGGTGGTGTATTGCTTTGCGTAATCCAGTGCTTGCTTCAGTAGGTCCTCGGAGATTGATGGATAAATCGGGACCTGAAAGACAACAAAGCAGATTTTTTAATTGAATGCCCGTACAAAGGAGGCCCATCGAGTTGCAAGTTATGCCTAACAGAGAAGCTTTGTATTTTAAATAACAACAAATCAACATTACTCAACAAAAGATCTGAATCGATCGCCAAATGCCGCCACGAGAACAAATACTACGCAGCCAATCACAAACAATATTCCTCAACGCTCCCTCCATAAAAAGCCACAAACACCTTGTCCAGAGAATAATCTGATGATCGCTTTAGGCGTGAAACTGCAGTAATTTTAACCTTTTACCGTTTTTATCCATTTTACATAGTTTACAAATATATATATATATATATACTAGGAGTAATCAAAGATTATGTAATTGCGTTCGACGCATGTGGACCAGTAAATGGCGAATGAACATTGGCAATTATGCTGTAACGAATTATGAAAATAAATAAAGCTAATAAATATATAACAGCGTCTTAATTGAAGGAGACACTGTAACTTCGATGTTTTTGACAACGGTGGCATCCTGAGTGATTTCCGTACGTTATTTTAATATTAGGAAGGTATATTTCCCGTTCGTTTGTTCGATTTGAAACTGAAAGTCGCGTCCCTATTTGAAAGTTCACCGCCAGTCGCCAGATACCTGCATTTAAATCGTTCAATTCAGAAATATTACAATCGTGAAGTTTGATTTGGCAAAAGTTTCGCTTGAATGGAAAATTTATAACTTCGCGAGGCTTGCTCGTTTCGAGTAAATGTTGTTCGAATTAGATGTATGGTGTTCAAATGATTAGATTGAATTTTGAAATTATAAACGCGCCAATATATATGATTACAGTTATACCGTATGTTAATTTAAAATGAGAAGGCCATGGATGGGCCATATGATCGCCTTGATACGTGGTTTAGATTGTTATCGACTGGAACACGGCAACAAACGACAGCGTCTTAATTCAAGGAACACTATATAAACCTCAATGTTTTTGACAACGGTGACATCCCGCATTCCCGTTCGTTAGTTCGATTTGAAATATGACCGTTCGACTGCTAACAACAATTAAGTTGGAAGAAGGTGAAGTTCGATTTGGCAAAGTGTCGTTTGAATGGAAAATTTATAACTTCGCGAGGCTTGCACGTTTCGAGTAAATATTGTTCGAATTAGATGTATGGTGTTCAAATGATCAGATTGAATTTTGACATTATAAACGCGCCATATGATTACCATATGTTATTTATTACAAGGCTATATGATCGCCTTTATACGTGGTTTATATTCTACATTCTATTTATTTGATCCTCCATGCTATAGAAAATGTCCAGCATCATTCTGCTGGCATGCCTAATCCTGAACACTTCTACAGGCAACTTGGATCCACTGCTCCTGTGTTAGTCCCGAGGTATCATTTTCCTAGCTATTACTAATTGCATAATTTATTCGAAATTCCAAAACGGTAATTTATTCAAAAAGGGGAAAGATTTTATCTTGATTTCTTTTAGCTGTAAAGCACAGTAACCCGTAACATACAAGATTAGAATGCGTTCTCCTTCGTCGAACGCAATAATATACTAGGAGTAATCAAAGATTATGTAATTGCGTTCGACGCATGTGGACCAGTAAATGGCGAATGAGATCGGTAATTATGCTGTAACGAATTATGAAAATAAATAAAGCTAATAAATATATAACAGCGTCTTAATTGAAGGAGACACTGTAACCTCAATGTTTTTGAGAACGGTGACATCCTGAGTGATTTCCGTACGTTATTTTAGTATTAGGAGAGTATATTTCCCGTTCGTTTGTTCGATTTGAAAGTTGACCGCCAGTTTATATGCCTGTAGGCTGTAATTCGTTCAATTCAGAAATATTACAATCGTAAAGTACGATTTGGCAAAAGTTTCATAACTTCGCGAGGCTTGCTCGTTTCGAGTAAATGTTGTTCGAATTAGATGTATGGTGTTTAAATGATCAGATTGAATTTTGACATTATAAACGCGCCATATGATTACCGTTATACCGTATGTTATTTTAAAATGAGATGGCCATGGATTGGACCATATGATCGACTTGATACGTGGTTTAGATTGTTATCGACTGGAACACGGCAACAAACGACAGCGTCTTAATTCAAGGAGACACTATATAAACCTCAATGTTTTTGACAACGGTGACATCCCGCATTCACCGTTCGTTAGTTCGATTTGAAATATGACCGTTCGACCGCTAGATAAGTCAGCAAACATTACAATCGTGAAGTTCGATTTGTCGCTTGAATGGAAAATTTATAACTTCGCGAGGCTTGCACGTTTCGAGTAAATGTTGTTCGAATTAGATGTATGGTGTTCAAATGATCAGATTGAATTTTGACATTATAAACGCGCCATATGATTACCATATGACATGTTATTTATTACAAGGCTATATGATCGCCTTTATACGTGTTTATATTCTACATTCTATTTATTTGATCCTCCATGCTATAGAAAATTCCTAGCATCATTCTACTGACATGCGTAATCCTGAACACTTCTACAGGAAACTTCGTATCCACTGCTCTTGTGTTAGTCCCGAGGCAGCATTTTCCTAGCTAGTACTAATGCCATAATTTATTCCAAATTCCAAAACGGTAATTTATTCAAAAAGGGGAAAGATTTTATCTTGATTTCTTTTAGCTGTAAAGCACAGTAGATTAGATGCGTTCTCCTTCGTCGAACGCAATAAATCACGCAACAAACATGTACGACACTGAAGTTCATATAGACGGATATACTTGTGCTAGAAGGGACAGGAATGATCGAAAAGGTTTAATTGTATACATAAAAGAAAATCATATTTTCAAGCAACTGGATCTTAATGATGACCACGATGTTAGCGAATGCTTATGGCTGGAAATTTTGCGGGGTAGAAGTAAGCCGACGCTGCTTGGGTGCATTTATCGGATAGGTACTTATAGTACGTATTCCATATAAGGTCATAACGGACGGGACTGGGAAGAGCAAATACGTTGCCCTAACGAGCATATACGTTGCCCTGACGAGCAAATACATTGCCCTCGTACCAGCCTCCAAGTTAATTAGATTGTAACCGACCCCAAAACAACAAAGGTCCTAACCCTCCCACAAAGCTATATAATATTATTCCTTTAAAGTTAAATGATCTATTTACAACATAGATACAGCTTATCCTGGTAGCTAACTTAGTTCTCTTTGAAAGCGGGTAATCGAACATGCCCAAAAATATTATTTTCGTATTACGGATACCATATTGTAAACGAACTTTCGGCTGTCTTCGACGAACGTTTTCTTGAGAAATAATCAACTCCCAAAGCTACAATATATATTAAAACAAAGGTAAATTATCTGTTTACAATATGCGTACAGCTTATCCGGCGAGCGAACGTAATTTTCTTAGAAAGAGCGGATAATCGAACATATCGTAACGTGTTACGTATCCGCATCCAGTGGGCTGGTACGAGGGCAATGTATTTGCTCGTTAGGGCAACGTATATGCTCGTTAGGGCAACGTATTTGCTCTTCCCAGTCCCGTCCGTTATGACCTTATATGGAATACGTACTATAAGTCCATATGATTTATCGACCTCCCAATCAACCACTCAATAGATATTTGTACTCTATTCAGTTTTTTAATTTATTTATATATTTATGCAATTTATTTTTCTGGACCTGACAAAGGCCTTTGACACGGTTAATCGAAGCATTCTCCTGGGTAAAATGAAAAGATATGGGATTGACGCTGAGGAATTATCCTGGTTTAAATCTTATTTGAGTAATCGAAAACAATCTACTTGCTATAACAATTGCCTTTCAGAAACAGTGGACATCGATATAGGTGTCCCTCAAGGCTCTATTCTTGGCCCGTTATTGTTTTCGATTTTCGTTAATGATTTGCCGGATGTTCTTTATTTCATGGATATTACCTTGTATGCAGATGACACAATACTCTACTATTCCTCCAAGAATATAAGCAGTTTGCGTCAAGTGGCTAATGCTGATTTTGAGAATGTTTCTAATTGGCTGGCTATGAATAAACTTACGTTAAACGTTGGTAAATCCAAATCTATGATCATTGGTAGCTCGCAGAAGCTCAAGAATGTGGACACCACATTGCACCATATTCTGGATCCTGTTGAATCCTTTATATACCTTGTGGTCATGATTAATAAAAGTTTGTGCTGGGATGATCACCTCCATTATATATATACCAAAGTCATCAAGAAACTGTCTTTATTTCGTCCCATTTCAAGCAAGGAAGTTATTCTATTATACAATGATATTACCATTGTTTGACTATTGTGGCTTAGTCTGGGGGGACCGTGGTAACTCAACCCTGATGCAGAATCTTCAAGTTCTGCAGAATAAAATTGCGAAGGAGATCCTGGACCGTCCTTATTACAGCTCAAGCACAGAAGCCCTAGACTTGCTTCAATGGAAGAAGCTTGAACACAGACGCAAAGTCCATCGTTGCATCTTTTTGCATAAGTGTTTGAATAATAACATTGACTGTGATTTTAATATCAAATTTAATAGAGACTATCATAGTTATGACACAAAGTCTAAGAATGATATTCGCAAGCTTAAGAGCAACCGTAAATGGGGCCAATTTAGCATGGTCTCAAGAGCAGCTGATGACTGGAATAAGCTCAACGAAAGCATTAGGAATATTAAGAATTTGAAACTCTTTGTGAAAGCTCTTCTTATGGAGTTTCAATGACTTTATCTTTAGGGAATCATTTTTTGTTTAATAAGTACCAAAATAGCTTTTAACATATTTTATAATTACTAGGAATTTATATTTTGTATCTATCGTAGATTAGGACCCTAGTGAAAACCACTTTGTGATCCAATTCCTGGTTAAAGATTAAATTTACTTACTTACTTACTGTCGCTTCTTTCACGCGCCACGCGTGTTTCTCGCTACAATCCTCCCCTTCTCGAACAAGGAGCTGTCCTCAGCTCATAACAAGAATGAGGAGCTTCAATAGGTAAGAGTGAACTAAAACTAAAAACAAAATCGGAAATACAAATATCAGTTACAACTGTCTCGTTAAAGTCACCGGTGTTGATCACGTGAGTGGTCATTAAGTAAATGTGAAATTAACCATCGGGGACGCTGACAGCTGACGTACGACATATAGAGGAAGTGTGCCCGAAGGATTGAGTTCAAACTTTCCACATACAATGCGATTGTTTGATATCGTCAATGACAGAGCTTCGTATCGTTTTAATGGGCGGTTTGTAAATACATCCTTGTATTATAAGTGTGAAGAAAGTGGATGGTGGTTTCTCCCAGGTCGCGGTCATTTTCAAGTACACTGGCAACGTACCATCGCAAGGGATCATGTACGTCAACAATGATTAGGAGGTCGCCAGGCTTTATCGTTGGCCCTTGTGCAGGGAGGTCATGATTGTTGTCTAGATCTTCTGCATCTATTATGGGCATGGGTGCAGTGGATCTCCAGCGGATGGAACTGCGACGTGCGGATCGTAGAGAGCGAGACGTTGGATGTAAACATTCTGTGTCTCTTTGGTAGAAGGATTTTCGATGGTGTAAAGTTCATCACGGAGTTTTTGGACGACTTGAAAGGGACCAGTCCATTGATTAAGTAGTTTGGTGGCTAACCCAACATTACGGATTGGCTATACAGTAACACCATATCACCATTTTCCACGAGCTGATTTGTGATGTTGGTCGTAATAATGAGCTTGCGTTCGTCGTAATTCGCGTTGTGCTGCTCTTAATTCTTCATATGTTGTCTTCAAGCGTTCAGCAAGGTCGACCGCATACTCGTGGTGGTCGATGTGTAGCTTGGCGGGTGGACCATATGTGACATCTTCTGGGAAGTTCGGTTCACGACCGTGTAACAGGCTAAATGGTGTCTTGTTGATTCCTTCTATGGGGCTAATGCGTTAGGAGAAAGAGCAAATAGGTAAGTAGGTGTCCCAGTCGTCTTGTAATTTACTGACGAAGATAGTGTGGCTTTGATAAAGCGGTGTAATCGTTCTGCCTGTCCGTTAGTTTGTGGATGGTATCCGCTGGTGTAGATCGATTTAATGTACAGTAAGTCGCAGACACTTTCCATCAGTTTTGACAGAAACTGTTTTCCACGATCAGAAAGGAGGCGACGAGGACATCCGTCACGACAGATGATTTGCTCGAAGAAGGTTTTAGCAATGGTCTCAGCGGTCATGTTTTGTATTGCAATCAGTTCTGGCCAATGAGTGAAGCAATCAATGACAGTTAGGACGTATAGGTTCCCTTGTTTGCTATACGTCATGGAAAAGGTCCTAAAATGTCAATACCCACGGTGTCGAAGGGTTGTTCGTATAACTGGGGTCAAATATTATACCCTGCCTGGTGTTGTAGGGTTAACTTTGATTTTCGGCAATCCAAACATGTCTTCACCGTTTGATATCCTTAACAAAATCTATCAAGAACAACAACTTATGAACGACCACGGAGACGATACTATTGGATACAAAAACTTATGAACGACCACGGAGACGATACTATTGGATACAATAGTATCGTCTCCGTGGTTGTTCATAAGTTTTTGTTCTTCCAACGTTGTGCGGCGAGTGGTGTGTTATGGAAAGCGAAGATCTTCTTCTTCAATGAGTCGGGTATTTTCTCAGACTCTCCCAAGGTGTCTGGTGTCGTAGTGATAAAGAAGACCGTCTTCCACAGTAAAATGTCGCGACCGCCGATTAAAGTCTTGAGCTTGCTTTGCGGGAAAGTTCGGGCTGTCATTCTCGATATACTTTATGATATCTGCAAGTTGGAGATCCGCTAGTTGTAAGCGTCGTAAGTTGGGTGGCGTGGAGAAAGAGGGGAATCGTCGACGTCAGGACAAGTAGGCTGTGAGTCGGTGGAAAGAGGATGGTCATCATTCGTTGTGATTGTATAGCTAAGTTCGTGGGTATCCACACTGGGCGAGGGGTCACTTGTCCCTTGAGGCGGCGAATGAGGGCAGCGAGACAACGCATCGGCGTTGGTGTTCAACCGTCCAGGTTTGTACTGAATGTCGAAGTCAAATTCACTTAATTGAAGTGACCATCTGGCTAAACGGCTGTTGGTCCGTCCATCGAAACTTCTCATTCTTCTGAAGGACTTGACGGAGTGTGTTGGAAACGCGGGCATAATCGCGCGTGAAACGACGATAGTACGAAGTGAGATCCAAAAATGAACTTCTTTCACTGACGTAGGAACAGGATAATTTACCACGCAGGCGACCTTGGTAGGGTCAGGTTGTACACCACCGCCGGCTGTGACGACGTGACCCAGGTATAAACGACTCGTTGATACGCTAGTTTGCATTTTTTTGGTTGTAGGGTAAGTCGCGCGGAGCGAAAACGGTCGAAAACTTGTCGCAAATGGCTTAGATGGAGGTCCCATTGCTTGGAGAAAACAAGATTACATCAAGGTACGGGAGACAAATTTTCCATTTTAGACCTGCGAGGCGCGGGGGCGTTTGAAAGGCCAAACGGCATCACGTTGAATTCGAATAAGCCATGATGACTAATAAACGCCGTCTTCTCGCGATCTTCTTCAGCCATAGGGATTTGCCAGTATCTTGATCGGAGGTCTAGTAAGGATATGTACGCTGCTGAACGAAGGGCATCTGGCAACGTCCACACGGGGCAGGGGATAGACGTCACGCTTGGTAATTTGATTTAATTTGCGGTAGTCGACGCAAAAACGACGTGACCCATCCTTCTTTGCCACAAGGACTAAGGGAGTGGAGCATGGACTCTGCGAGGGTTGAATAATATCAGCTCAATTGATGGGTTGGGCACTTCCGGTGTTGATAGGATGTCGGGTAAGGTTGGTTTGTTGTAGGGGATGGTTACGGGGTTGGAAAAGGTCCAAATATTCGCAGACAAGTGCTTTGAGGTCATTCTTCTGGGAATCAGTTAGGTGAGGGTTGGTGTCCAGTTCAAGTTCATGAAAAAGTTCACTGAAATTCGAGCCAGTATTGATCTCTGTTGCTGAAGGCTGGGCTGTTATGTCAGAGATTGCCATG
Source organism: Chrysogorgia sp. JL179-B06 (assembly GCA_035772405.1). Lineage (NCBI taxonomy): Eukaryota > Metazoa > Cnidaria > Anthozoa > Scleralcyonacea > Chrysogorgiidae > Chrysogorgia > Chrysogorgia sp. JL179-B06. Next base: position 2,100,566 of record JAYKKM010000094.1, on the reverse strand, counting down.
GATGGAATGTCATTGTGCTCTATTGTCGTCTGGCCCAATCTTTTAAATTCTGTGAAAAACGATGAATCTTGGTCAAGTGGTTCGAATTATGCAATCGGTGTGTTGGTAGGTATGGTGATGCTAGTATCTGAGGTGTAGCTCACAATTAATGAAGTACTAGCTTATCTGTTTTTCATCACCAAGTGACGTGAACATATTTAGGTAGAATCGGTGCAAAACTTGGGTGAACCAGGCCATCACCAATAGGTTGTTTATCTTTGGTGATGTTTACTTCGAGGTATTTGGAAGATCGAGGTGATAGGGTCGTTGCCTTAGCCACTCGCAGACAGCATTTCGTTGGTCCATACCTAATTTTAGTGTGCAGTGATAACCAATTTGTGCAGTGATAAAAGTAAAATGTGCAGTGATAAAATGTAAAATGTGCAGTGATAAAATTTGTTTTGATAAATTGTTAATTAACAAAAAAATGAGGCAATGAGCAGAAAAACTAAACGATATACACACACAAACAGTGAAACAAATATACAATGATAATCACAGTACTTCATGTAAACAAAGTAAAAAGCAGCATTTCCACTATCAAGGAAGTTTACTAATATGAAAACTGCCAAATTATCGAGTATCTACACTAATATTATACTTAAGGTTTGTCACATGAGCAAAGTCTCTCTCTTTATGAACTTGGAAGATGGAGTGAATAATACTTAACTTTTGTGTGTAAATTGTGTATAATCTTCAGAATTCTATAGAATGTTCCCCCAAATTGCAGGAAACGCAATTTTAGAGACTCTAGATTACAAAATTTTCTGTGGGTGCATGCCCCCGGAACCACCTAGAGGTTTGTCACGCCTACGCCGCCCCTCATTTGCCAAGACGAAAATATTTCTTTTCTACAAACAGGATTATGAAACTATGCTGTCATAGATAGTTGTAGAATGTAGTAACAGTGGTGCTGTATGTTTGTTTTGGCATTTTTGAATATCAAGTGTAGTCTATTTTAAATTCAGTGGTTACACATATTATTATAAGGGTGTGGTCAGACATTTTCAAGGGCGTTCTTCCCGGCTAAACTTTGCACGAAAATGTGCAGTGATAAAAAATTCTTAAAATTAGGTATGCGTTGGTCATTGAGGTTACTGAAAGGAAGGGTAACACCCAGGGCTCCAAAGTGGACTTTCTTCTCCATGAAATTTAAGGTTGTTTGCATTTTTGTCATTGTTGAAACGCCAACGAGAATACGTGTTTACAGATTCTTGGCCACACGAAATCGAATGTTAATTAGGCAGTCGCTGGTGAGGCTCATCTCAACTCGAACTTCATTGAATATTTCAAGGGCACTACCATTAGCTGTGCGGAGTGTGGCTCCAGTGAAAGTTGTTTCCTCCAATAGGGCCCCTGTTTCTCTAAGGGAATTAAAATATTCGTAGTCGATTAATGACACAGATGAACCAGAATCTAAGACCACGGGGACTTCTTCACCCTTAATATTCAGCGTTACTGCTGTTAGGTTAGATTGGTTGACAATAAGTGTTGGCTCTTCGTTCTCCTGGTCAGCCATGGTTGGTGGCTCAGTTAGCTCCTGCAAGAAAAAGGAACCACCTGGATGTTGCTGTTGATTGGGATTATTCCATTCCTCTCTCTGTGACTTTGGTGTTTGTCGCCATGGCTGCGCTTGGGGGTCGTTGTTGGGCGATTGTCGAGCCGGCGGTGTTTGTTGATTTCTTAGGCCATAATTATTGTGATGTGAATGAGGGCCACTGATTCTGTTGTCTGGACATTTCTGGTGGTCTTGCATGGTAGTCCATACCCAAGTTGTTGTCCAATAGGTGTGATTTGTTGCATTCTTTCGCCATAATAACCATTGTTAGGAGGCTGTGGGGGCCATCGATTCTGTTGTCTGGAGACCTCTTGAGAGCGGCATTCCCTGGCGATATGACCATAACCATTGCAGCATAGCAAATAATTCCACTGCGTCTCTCCTTAATTGGGCGGTATTGGCTCATATATCCATTCTATTCCGCTGACTGCTCGCTACAGGGCGTTGTGAAGCACCATCTCTTGGTCGGTTAATGGTGTAACTGTCTTTATTCGATTGAGTAAATCTTGTAGTGGATCTCTGGGATGGCAGGTAATAGTGTGGTGACATCCTTTCTCTATCATCTCGTAAACTTTAACTCTCTAGCATATGAATGGATTCTCCAGGAGTGTCGTTCTCATTATATTAATTTTTGGAGCAAGTGCTGAGTTTATACAGTCCAGCTTCTTCGTAAGCTTCTGCCGCGGCTATACAGCTTCTTTCCAAGTTGATGCAGGTTTAACTGAACTTCTGAGGTGAGTAGTATAGAAAGTGGGGGTACCAGCACACTTTTCCATTTTTCATGTCTCAACTTTTTTCTCTGGATAACGCAGCACTTTTTCGTTTTTAGATTCCACATATATCTCTCGAGCAAATATGTGGAACCTAAAAACAGAAAAAGTGCTGCGTTCTCCAGAGAAGTTGAGACATTCAAATGGGAAAAGTTTGCTGTTACCCCCACTTTCTAGACTACTAATAGACGATGTGTCACATGGTTTAGAGCCTACGAGACGTGTGTTAGCTAGTAGGCTACAGAGTGAGGTGTCTAGACGTGGTGATAGACGTGGGGCTGATGTGGGTAGAGGTGTTGCTCGTAACGAGATTATGTCAAGCAGTATTGTATATGATACTGATATGGACTTTATTTCAGGTCGTGAGTCGAGTGGGGCTCGTAATTCGAAAGGGTCTAAAGACTTGGCTATATTAAATAATAAAACGACTCTTATGAGAAGGCCCGAACGTAAACGTAACTCTGTTGTGGATGGTAATGTCGCTCGTAGTGGTACACTATCGAGTGGTGGTGCACGTGATCCTGCTATGGGTTCTGGTAATTTATTTATACCGAATATTAAGATGAGTTTTTTAAATAGGATGTCTAGCTATCTAGCTGATGCTAAAACGTTAGGGTATGAGTGGATGGACCTTATTAGAAGAGGATCTAGAGAGAACGTTATTAACAGAGTCACCAGAGTTAGGGAGGTCAGAGTTAGGGAGGTCAGAGTTAGGGAGGTCAGAGAGATTCGAAAGGCTAGACGTGATCTTAGACGATATGTGAGGAAGTCACAATTGAGTCAGGAGGACTCAGACAAAGAGTATGAGAGAATCACTAGTCTTATTGCCAATATGAAACGTCCTACTGTTGTACAAAGGAGAGTTGCTCTTAAAGGGTATACCAAATCGTATAGTGTTGAGGTGATCGACAATAAGGATCCATTAAAACAACTAGTCAAGACTAGAGGAGTAGTGGGCTCGGCTTTACAGAAAGAGTTAGAGAAACTGAAAGGTTTAAAGTTTTCCGAGACATTGAAAGTGACTCTAGAGAAAGAGATTGGTGACGGTGAGTCTGTGTTTAAGACAGCCTTCTTCAATAGTGTAGTCAAAACAGTGGTTAGTAGTGTTGATATTAGTGGGACTACGAGACAAGCTAGTGAGGAGATAGTGAATCGTATAGCTGTATGGTTGTCAGAAGGGTCTGGGTGGGTTGTGGACAGTGTTATTGACCACTTTGTTAATGTGGTAGTGTATAAGCCTCTTAAAGGATCGAGTTATATTGAGCTACCAGAAGAGTTAAGGAACGCGTCTAAAGGTTTGATTAATATAAAGAACAACGATGACAAGTGTTTTATGTGGTGTCACGTGTTGCACAAGTGTCCTGTAGGAAAGAATCCGCAGAGAGTGTCGAAGCACAAGAAGAACGTAGGTTCTGTCAATTATGACGGAGTGAGATTTTCAGTGAATACAAAACAGTACAACAAGATAGAGAGGCAGAATGGTATTAGTATCAACGTGTTTGGGTACGAGGACAAGCAGCCATTCCCTATTTACGTTTCTGAGGAGAAGTACGAGGATCATATGGACCTGCTACTTGTAACTAGTGGTAGTAAACGACATTACGTATACATCAAAGACTTTGATAGGTTTATGTGCGGTCAGTCTAAACACAATTGTCGCAAGAACTTCTGTAGGTACTGTCTTCAATGTTTTACTACCAGTAAGATTCTAGAGAAACACAAGGAGGTTTGTATGGTGATAAATGGCAAGCAAGCGATCAAGATGCCAGATGAAGGAGACAACACTCTTGAGTACAAAAATTACCACAAACAATTAGAAGTGCCGTTCGTAATATATGCAGACTTCGAGGCTATCACAGAGAAGGTCGACAACGTGACACCACTCACAGGATCGTACACTAGCGAGTACCAAAGACACACGGATTGTGGGTATGGGTACAAAGTGGTGTGCTGTTACGACGATAAATATAGTAAACCAGTCAGGGATTATTTTAAGGATTTTTTATCACTGCACAAAGAGCACGTTAAGCAGCGGTGGAGCACTGAGTAGCTCGGTAGCTCGTCAGTAATCAACTAGTTATACTGATAAGCGGCCCTCCTGTTCCCAATTTTTAATGAGCTAACCCTTTCGCACAGCAACATTTGCATTTTTTAAATAACAGTGGTCAAACAGTAGCACACGATCGACCTGAGAGAAGCCTGAAGCATGTTATGTGGGGTTGGCTGATTGGCACCGTTGGCCGTTGGGTAGTCGTTTTGTTTATTATGGCGGTAGGGCCTGCTATATATAGTAGCTATACTCATGTATCTTGGAAGTTGAAATACCAGAAATGGTAGAAACTAGTTTTAGTTAGCTTCTGGTCTGTAATGGCATATGGCTGTTATAATATACCAGGGGTGCTATAACGTATCGTCTTATTTGTGTATTTGCTAATTTAAATTTTGACACTAAATAGTATATGTTGGAATATAGTATGTAACTGTGCCTTTGAACATAATTTCTGATGCAATCCTTTCACGAATAACACCCATTCTTAAATATTAAAGAAAAAATTATCACTGCACAAAATTGCGTTTATCACTGCACAAATCTCATTTATCACTGCACAAATTGGTTATCACTGCACGTTAAAATAATCCATGAAACCAGTAGAGATGTTTCGAGGCAAGAACGCTGTTAGGAAGTTCATGAAAAAGATGTTAGAGGAGGTTAAATACTGTAAGAAAGTTAGAAAGGAGCATTTTAATGAGGACATGGTGTTGACTAGAGCTGATAAGGTTAACTTCAAGGAAGCGAATAAATGTCACATTTGTGACGAGAAATATAAAAGTGGAGACATGAGAGTTAGAGATCATTGTCATATCACTGGTAAATATAGAGGTTCAGCACATCAGTTATGTAATAGGAACTATAGATTGACTGATAAGATACCTGTCATATTTCACAATCTAAGAGGGTATGATAGTCACTTCATAATGCAAGAGATAGGTAATCTAGGTCAGAAAATCAACGTCATACCAAATAATATGGAGAAATATATGGCATTCATGTTAGGTAAACATCTAGTGTTTCTAGATAGTTTCCAATTCATGAGCTCTAGTCTAGTCAACCTAGTAAACAACCTACCAAGAGATTCTCTTAAGTACACGTCCGAAGTATTTCAAGGTAAGGAGTTAGAGTTGGTGTCACGAAAGGGTGTGTACCCATATGACTATATGGATAGTTTCGATAAGTTCGAAGACATAAAGCTACCCTCAAAGGAGAGCTTCTACAGTGCGCTAAACGACGAACATATATCAGACGCTGATTATGAACACGCACAAGAAGTGTGGAAGACGTTCGACTTGAATAGTATGGGTGAGTACCACGATGTGTACCTCAAGACTGATGTGTTACTATTGTCTGACGTGTTTGAGAACTTCAGAAAGACGTGCAAGCAGTACTACCAACTAGATCCTTGTCACTACTTCACATCACCAGGACTATCATGGGACGCTTCTCTAAAGATGACAGGAGTGAAACTAGAGTTGATGACTGATATCGACATGTTTCAGTTTGTTGAGAAAGGAATGCGAGGTGGTGTCTCTTGCATCACGCATAGATATGGTAAGGCCAATAATAAATATATGAAGGACTACGATAGTAGTAAACCATCGAAACACATCGTGTACCTAGATGCTAATAACCTTTACGGTTGGGCTATGTCTCAGTATCTACCGACTGGTGGGTTTGAGTGGGTCGAGAAGTTCGATCTTGACAAATACAAGGATGACTCAAGCAAAGGACTATTATTAGAGGTTGATTTAGAGTATCCAGAGGAGTTGCACGACTTACACAACGACTATCCGCTAGCCCCTGAGAGGATGAAAGTAAGTAGTGATATGTTGTCAAACTATTGTAAGACAATCCAAAATAAGTTTAAGATATCTGTAGGAGAGGTCGCAAAACTTGTACCTAACCTGAATGGTAAGAGTAAGTACGTCGTTCACCACAGAAACCTACAATTATATAAGAGTTTGGGAATGAAGGTTAAGAAGATACATAGAGTACTTCAATTCGATCAGTCACCATGGCTCAAGCAATATATCGACTTTAACACAGACAAGAGAACCCAAGCAAAGAACGACTTTGAGAAGGATTTCTTCAAGCTTATGAATAACAGTGTGTTCGGAAAGACTATGGAGAATCTACGAAAGCGTGTGAACGTAGAGTTAGTAACAGACGAGGAAAAGCTGAAGAAAATAACGTCGAAACCAACCTTTGTAAGCAGTAAGATATTTGACAATAACTTGGTAGCAGTTCACAAGATCAAAGAGACGCTAACTCTAAATAGACCAGCATATGTAGGTATGTGTATTCTAGACCTATCGAAGACATTGATGTACGACTTCCACTACAATAACATAAAAAAGGAGTATGGCAGCAAAGCCAAACTACTATTCACAGACACGGATAGTCTAATGTATGAGATTGAGACGGAGGACGTGTACAAAGACATGCATGCTAACAAAGAAGTGTTCGACTTTAGTGGATATGATAAGTCATCTCCTTACTTCGACCTAACTAACAAGAAGGTTATTGGTAAAAATAATGAAGGACGAGACATTAGGAGTCCCCATCGTTGAGTTCGTTGGTTTAAGGTCGAAAATGTATAGCTACATAAAAGAAGACGGAAAAGGTGGGAAGACTGCTAAAGGTATCAAGAAGAGTACCATTAGAAATAACATAAGACATGACAACTATAAAAGTGTCTTAACAAATGGTGAGCAGATGTCTCACATAATTAAAACTATTCGCAGCAAGAGCCACCAATTAGGAAGCTACGAAATAAATAAGATATCCTTGAGCTGCTTTGACGACAAGCGACACATACTACTAGATGGTGTGTCTAGTTATGCGTATGGACACTACAAAATAGTCTAAAATTAGATGCTCAAATTTCTCAAATGCTTTTTGGTCTCCAAGTGTCTATATTTAGAGGTAACATGGTATGGTCTATTATCACATGTCTCACACACCCATTTGTGAGTTCTCATCCACTCTTTAGTTTGAGCTCTAGCTGCTCTTGAAGCTTCTTCTCTTGTTTTGTAAATTCTTGGTCTTGCCATTATATATTACTAAATGTTTTATTTACCCACTCGTTGTAGTATGGATCTCCTCTTCCATCCCAACCTAGATCCTTGTATACTACACTATACAGGCTATACTCGAATCGTGCCTTGATCTTACCAGGTTTGAGGTCGTTAAAACTACCTCTCAACTCTATATCTCTTTTAGAACATATTCTTATGACATAGAAAATATATTTCGATATATTCTTGGCAACTAGATTGTTTCTTCTAAGAGACCACACTATCTTTATAAAATCACTGACCACTATTGGTATGTCACTCTCATTGACTAGTCTTTTGCTAGTCAACATTCTCTCTAGCCACTTTCTGCAACTATGAGCCGATTTCTTGTACATCCAAATGTTAGGTATGAAGTTCCTCACACGTCCGTAGGTAGTCTCTCCACACTTGTTACAACTAAATACACCATTTTCAATTTGGGTTCTGTGGTTACTACACTTATAACAGTATGTGGTGTCGTACCACTTTTTTACTTTTGCGTTCTTAATTCCATTCTTGATCTCGTCCAATGTGTACCCTAACGTAGTACCACTCCACGTTTTTTATGCAATCTCATTCAATGTGTACCCAGCATAGAACATTCTCATAGTACGTTTGTCGACCATTTGAGTTATTATAGTGTTATGTCTTTATACTGTTTTTAAAGACATAATAGTATAATAACTTAAATGTCGTTCTAGAAGGCGTGATAGTTAGTAGAATCAAACGTCTTCCTACTATACTGTCTTGGTTGGTCTAGAACGTCCAACAATAGTCGTTTCAACTCTCTAATCTCGTTCATCTGACGAATATGGTTATCATAGACTATCTCCATTAAATTTTTACTATGTTTTGCTTCCATAGCCATCTCCTTCAAAGTTTTAGTGCTCATTATAATACTCTATATATTAAGTAGCCGATGGGTAGTCCAACAACAACAACGAATACCATTTGATATTCTTTCATCTCATCTGAAGGTTTGTAATAGTCTGACAACTCAGGCTCTTTACTAAATATCTTCCCATCATACTGTATCGTCAGTACTTGTCTTAGTTGATCCAGAGCGTGGTTCGTGCCGTTTATGTCTGCGTTAGCATCTGACAGTTGTTGTCTCAATTCCTGAATTTTGTCTCTCTGACGAATCTCATTCTCGTAGAACTTTTCTTTCGCTCTTGCGAGACTTTCCAATGCTTTGTTGTGTCTCTTTATCTCTGTCTCGTAACCAGTATGTTTAGCTTGCTGAATATAAATCCAGCTCCTGCGAATGCTATAGCGTTGAACAAACCACCCGCTATCACACTAGCCATTATGTATTACGTTAGATTATTTTGAGAACGGGTCAATAGGTAAGTATTTCTTACTCTGCGCCCACTTAACGAGTAGCGTTGAAACGCCTACAGCAGTAGCTAACTTGAGGGTGCCCTTTACTGATTCGGGGGTACCCAACGGTTCTTTTAGTATTTTCTTTGATGCCATCGACACGGCTACGGCTCCAGCAGTCACAAGGGCTGCGTCGTATAGTTCGTTCATCAGTTCTTTTCTATTTATTGATGCCATATATTATACGACATGTTTTAATCGAGGCTGTCGAGTTTACGTGGTGGTGGTTCCTTTTTTATTACAACGTTCTTAGACTCCTCATTAACAGTCACCGTTTGTTTATCTTGCTTCATCGCATAATACAATGAGCCGGCAGCTACAACCACTCCTATAGTACCTATGATGTATCCATAACTAAAACCATCATACTCTATCTCACTTACCACTCTAGCTCTTTCTCATCTTCCTCTCTTTTGCTTCTTTAGATATAGCAGCCAAGCGTTTACCTGCTTCTACTCTCTTAGGGTCTTTGGTCCTTGTTGTCGACGTTATAATAGGTACGGACTCACTGTCAGTCATCTGTGTTATACGTGATATCTCGTCACAGATCATCTCACAGTCATCTCACAGGTTATCTCACAGTCATCTAACAGATCATCTCACAGATAGAGTATTCGATGAAAGTATTTTTGGTGATTTGATAGTGTGGTTTCACTCTTGAATCTCCTATTGCAGTACTCACACAGGACTCTAGAGTCTATCATATATGTCTCTATGAAATGTATTATCTCATGTTGGTCTGAGGATAGTAACGTGTTGTACCCTTGTGATCTTAGTCTCCTTAATACCCTCAACTGGTTATCCCTAATAACCCCATTACCTTTCGGTGTTTTGAACTCTATAGCAAAACCATTGTATCTCTTATGTAGTTGCGGAACTATCAAATCTGGTTGTCCACCACTATAACCCTTCTTCCATCCATCTATTCTTTCAGTAGATGTGTCTTGGTATTCTCCCAACCCTGGGATGACTATTGTTGGATGGTACTCTCTAATGTACTTCACAATGTCGTAGTGTAAATCTGTCTCGTTCATTATTGATAACTGGTTGCATTGTATGTAAACACCTGTTTTTCTTATAGATGGTAGAACTTCTGTGAATACCCACTCTTGAAACCTCTTGGCTGACTCTAGTTTTGATGAGAATATCAGGGCATATACTCCTGGTTCTGATATATAGACTGTACTTGGGTGTATATTTTTAAACCCCGTTGAAACGACGGGGTTTAAAAAACAATAATTTATCTTGTATTTATCGTCTACATGTTTTCTAATAGATTGACTAGTATCAGTGTAACCTAGCGTTGCAGCTACCGATTGTCCGCAGAACCATATATTGTCTCCTTCCTTGATAGTTGTGACTGACTTGTTCTCAAAACTAAATACTTTGGTTAGACTCATCACCTATATTATACCACAGGTTTTATTTTTGTGTTTAAATAGCAGTCATCTTAAGAAAGCGATTTGACCAACCCCCCGTTTTGGGGGGTTGGTCAGAACGAGCTAATTGATGGTAATAATTCTTAGCATCTACTCTTGGAACTTGTCGACTGACACACCACTGGTTCTTACGTGTAGACCTATGTCTAAAGGGAGGTCGGAATCGGACCCCCCTTGTGTCTCGTCATATACTTTATTGTACCTTTTCACCATTCCATTGATTGGTGGACATAAGTCAGTCACAATATCGTCCAACACTTTAACGTCTGAGAGAAACATTGACTCGTTGTAAGGAAGACCTCTAAGATACGATCTTAGTTGTGTCAGTATCTTTTTGTAGCTAGTGTGTGCGAACTTACAATGCTCCACTCTACTCGTCAGATTGGATTTAGCCAAGTATCCTTGAATGATCACACCAGGACCACTAATACAAGCAATGATTAGAGGGTTAGCGGTTATCGATCCAGCTACAATCCCTACTGTTGTTAACCCTATGCTAATCATGTTTAACGATAGTTTAACTTTCTTCAACCTCTTGTATTTCCATTTGTAACAGGCTTCTAGTTTGTGGTAGTACGCGTACAATCGTTTGAGCTCTAGCACCTCTTCATCTGACATATCCTTTGATATGTGATTGAAATCAACAACTGACTTCTTCCTCATTAACTTACCTCATATTCCTTCATCATATCTCTACCAACTAGTATTATGTCTCGACTCGTCATGTAACCAGATACAACCTTCACACCGTATAACTCTATCAAAGACGGGTACTTATAGGGTGCTAGTGGTATTTTTGGTCGATGAATTCCAAAGATCGTTACGTAAGGAGACCCTATCTTTTTGTGATTAGCTACGAAGTCTGAGTCTGTTGATCTTATGTTGTTCACCTTAACGTAGGAGTTACCTATCCGCCAATGTATTGATATCATATGTCTCTTGGTGGTGTCGATATTATTTGGGATTGTACACGTGTACTCCTTTGCTGGATCACCACCACCATATGATAATTTATCACCTCGCTTGTACCCTATGTATTTGTCCCACGCTCCATCATCGTTCGAGATAATCGCCTCCCAATCTTTCGTAGTTACCCTCATGGCTAACCTTACTACTATAAAAACGGATATGTCACAGTATTGCATACGTGGACAGTTAAAGTGTACTCCAGCTTCAAACGGAATTGGAGTTAGTTCAGGGGATAGGAATCTATGACCATTGTTAACACCAATAATAGGACCATACGTTGGATCATGTTGTACTAACATATTTGTTTTATCTGTAATGGTTTTCACTTTATTTGTTCCATTGTGGTATTCCACCATACTCATAGCGTGCTTTGTGATGTTAAAGTCAAATATAACGTTATAAGACTGCGTTTTAAAGTATTGCGATAAGTATACGGACAACACTTTTTTACTGATAGCATCCAAATCATCGACTGGATCTGCTATGTTTTTGAGTACTCCGAGCGTCATATCTCCAGACATCCTCCCACCGCTCACACTCAATTTAGGGTCGCTCTCGTAGTCTCTGTCCTCAAACCCATAGCGTAGACTCATTATGTTATAACACATATTTGCTTACTAAGTAGCCAGACACAGCCGAAACCACTAGAACTAGCCCCAACTCTGTCGTGTTATCACCTGGTGTCACCTTTGATACCTCCAGACGATTCGTCACTTTTGGTTTATCAAGTGTCTCCAGATGCTCTTCCTGGTGTGTCACGTTTGGTGTTAGACGATTCGTCACCTTTGGTTTATCAAGTGTCTCCAGATGCTCTCCACCTTCTTGGTGTACTTTCTTAACCTCCGTCGTTTCTGTGTAGTTTAACCCACTATTTACTCCAAACTTCATACTCTGTGTGGCAGTCTTCAATAGGTTGTTGTACCCAGCGATTTTGTTCTTGAGGATTACCACGTTACTTGGCATTAGCCACGTAGACGGTGATAGCGCAAGATTTTGGACAACATTAGTGTCTCTAATCGACTTGTTCATGTTGAGAATCCACGTTGACACGTCGTAGTTTATAACACTGTCCTCCACCAACTTTCGGAACTCTTGCTGAGTCTCTAGACTACCTGCGGAATCACCAACGACTGACACACGTGTCCTCGCTTGTGCACCAAGTGTAGAGTAAACAAAAGCCTCTATGGACTGATTTAGGTATTGTCTCCCAATGTTGGCGAGACCATTCGACACCAGAGGAACGTATCGTTTCTAGTCGTTCTTAACGTCGTTATTCGTGAAGACTCTCTCCTCACCTGTTGTCAGTGGCGAAGCTAGCGGTCATGCTAGTCACCCTTACGAAAATAACACATGTGAGTCACATGTGAGTCACATGTGAGTCACATGTGACACATGTGAGTCACATGTGAGTCACATGTGGTCACGTGTGACTAACATGTTGTCACATGTGAGTTAACATGTTATGTTATTTATCACATGTGACTCACATGTGAGCAAATATGAAAAATAGTGAGTCACATGTGGTCACGTGTGACTAACATGTTGTCACATGTGAGTAACATGTTATGTTATTTATCACATGTGACTCACATGTGAGAAAATATGAAAAATATTTTGACATCAAAATGTTTCAGGTTCACAAAAAGATTAGTTAATAATATCAATGTTTACTGAAAAATAACCTTAGTCTATAAATACAAATCTACAAAATATTTTACAAAGTAAGTAATTAGTAAGTAATATTATTTGTCTGCCCAATTCATATTTACAACTTACAACTTAATACATGCTGCACCTTTGCTAAACACAGAGAAATATATAACATTTAAATTTTACCCCAATATCTCATATATTATAATATATGAGATATTGGGGTAAAATTTAAATGTTAAAATTTAAATGTTTAAAAATTTAAATACACAAGGTTAGCCCCTGAACAATGCCTATTTTATACATTAACTCATTCCTGTCAGAGGGCAATCCTCATTCCCAGGGTCTTATCTCTGCTACCTGGTGGGGGTAGCAGAGATAAGAACCTGGGAATGAAGATGTCAGAGGGTTACCCCTGAGGTGAATAAAATTATCTGGAGTTAGCCAGAATAAAATACTAAAGACTGACTTCAACATCAACTGCATGCAAGCTATATTGTTCCCATGTTTACTACAGTATACTATTTAATGTCAATGAAACTGCAAAGGTTTAAATGTTTAATCCCTATCAACCATATTGGGAAGCTTTGCAATGAATGTACTTTTGTCACGATCATCAATGACCGCATATTTATCAATAATATTGGTCAGTTCAACAATTTCCAAGGCTGTTTCAACTACCTTCTTTATGTGATCACATAAGTGACCACACTCATTATTATCTGCATACAGCCAATACTTTTCACATTTAACAGCCTTTGCAAAAGCAATGCACATGGTATTTTGAATAATGGCAAAGACTACCAATTCCACTATACTGCCATTCCTTAAACCAACAATATAGTTCTTTTTCCGAGAATCCCGGGTATAATTCTGGCAATGAAACAGGTTTCCATTAACCACTGCTTTTGTGAAGAACTCGCCATCACCATCGTCATATGGTAGATCATCGGTGTGTAACTCCAGAAGATATCTCTCCTCCACAGATAGCTTGCGAAAATACGAAGCACCAAGAACATTTACTTTATCCCCTACTCTTTTTGACTTTTTCATTGGAGCATAGCCATTTAACTGAGCATCCATGAATAAATGGCATGCATCACCAGAACAACTGTCAGCTGAATTGTTGGAAATCCGTTTCATGGCTTGATACAACAAAAACGAGTTGGCAATTTGAGAAGGGATAGCCTGCGTACCATGAAATAGTTTCAATAGTACTTGATTGAACCCTTCAAATGTGTATGTTGAATAGCCAGATAGGGGACCCCAGTCAATAACGGTTTGTGTTAAATGGCTAAGTTGGTGCACATTGTATGACATGTTGGCATGCCCGTACAGCTGTCGAAAGTTTGTGACAAACTTTAACATACACGCATCAGCTTTGTTGATATCACTGCGGGTTATAGAAGACTTGGTGAGCAAGTACACAGCTTCAACTAGCAGGAGGAGGTGGCGGTAATACCGAGGAACTAGCAGTTCATGGAGTACAACAGGAGAGTATAGTAGGAGCCACCAATGCCATTCTGAGCCCTTCCAGAATGCTCGTTGGGTGATTGAGCGGGGAACTCTTGTGATTTCATGGGGTGGCATTATGCGTTGTAATCGTGAATCAATCTCACCCAACTGTCGCCCAATGTACCATGGCTGTTGATGGTTTACAGTGTCAAACCATAGATGCGCCAGCTGTCTTGAAACCCCAAGGTCAACACAATGTAGGTTATCAACCACGAAGCCTCTGACTATGTCAAACTGTGGCAGCTCAAAAAGTTTAGAAGGACCTGAAAACCATAGAAATCATATTAGTATTTTGCTTTAATTTTTTAATTTGGGATAGACTGGGACATAATTAACAACGGTCTCTGCTAGTGTAATTTAACCCATCGCAGCCACTACACCACAAATGAATAATTTACTCATACAGGGTGTCTCAAAAAAAAGTGACGCTTTAGAAATTATCCTATTGTTCTTAAACGTTCTTAAAGCACGTGATTATACACCTGGGAATTTAATTAAATTGTATTTGATAACAATCACCTTTGACACCGTGAACTGGGTCCTGTTTTCTGAATGCATCAATGGCATCGACCCTCATCTGGTCATGGCTTCTGAGGTCATAACCACCAGGAACATCTAAATAAACCCTTGTGTGTCCTCTCCCCTTTTCTATAGTCTCTCCAGGATTTAAGCACCAGCTACACCCAAAACTACCATTGAATTGGTGAATATTCTGAAGAGAACATCTTGCAACACTATCACAGGCACATATGCATCCAAAAATTCTTGAACATACTTCTTGGCCATTTCGTGACCACTTCATCCCTATGGTGGACAGCTTTTTCAACTCTTGGGTGAATGGCTCTAAAAATTGCATCATGCATGGCTTTCCAACACCAAACCATAGACCAACCAAAAAAATATTTGACTTCCTTTGCTTTGGGGGAAGTTCATTAAGCATTCCCTGCAATGGCCAGATACTGTAATTTGATGACCGAAATATGGGGACGCCATCACAACTGAATGAAATGCTCATGGCATTTGGATCATCAATTAGAGCCCCATTGCCAACTGATTTGTACATCTGGCCATCGAAAATATCTTCTATTGTATCATCTGCCATTTTATGTCTATCAAAACGATAACTTAAATCCAAGGCCTCACCCTGGCGGTCAAATAGATCTTCCAATTGTTTTTCAAGGGGGAGATATATGAAAAAGTTACCATCTTTGAGAAGGGTTTTTTTTTCATACTCAATCCCACATATCAAACATTGCGGTGTGTCTGATGAGTCAAGCAATGTCTTGCAACATGGACAGAAAAGTTTAAATTGTAGGCCATCTTTAAATATATTAAAGTGCTTGTAAAATAGGAACTTTGTCTGGGGCAACCGAGAATCACTAGGCAAAATTAAACTTAACAGCTTAAGCAACTCTCCTACCGCAGCACCAGACAATCTGTTCCCAAGAATAAAAGACATCAGCAACAACAAGCACTGGTCAATAGTCACTGGTGCATTTTCATAAAGAGGTTCATTCCTTTTGTTAGTTTGACTATCCTACAACAAATAGAAATGGATATTAAAAACTATGTACTATCAACATTATAAATACAGTACTGCTCAGAAATAACCTAACACTGCGGTTGCGGTTCGGTTGCGGTTCGGGTTAGGGTTCGGCTGGGGTTAAGTTGAGGTTCGGTTGCAGTTCTGGTTCGGTTTGCGGTTCGGTTTGCGGTCAATACACATTAAAACGGCTTGGGTTCTGATTATTTCCGACATGGAAATAGTTTAGTTTTGCAGTTGAAACGTTATGCTTTCGCCATGCAAAACCTAATTCAAGTAATGTTCGACTTATACTGCACTCGTGGCACCGTTTGCAGTGAATCCACGCCGAATCTAATGAATGTAATGGTCAACCGAATGTAATAGTATTACGAAAATATAACGATTGAGGCAGAGCGCGTGTCCGTTTTAATTCCAAAACCGTTTTCCCCAATTATTATTATTTATCAGATTTACTGCTGCAGTGCGTTAACCACGTAGCATGGCAGAAACTAGAAAGAGCCTAGATATCTCGGATGAAGGCCTCCTCTCGAAATTGTTAGACCTATTATTCACGATTTCGGCACTTCACCAAACCACTAGCATTTTCGATTCCTAATAATTCATGTGTCGAAAAGTGGATTGGCATTACATTAACATGAAGCGAATCGAATCGAAAATTCGAGCGGCTTACAATGCCGGATCGACTCGACTTTTCAAAACAAAAGAAATCTTCACTATTTCTTGAGCGGATCAAGTGTTTCAATCGGATTGAAATTTCGATCCGACCATTGAATACTATATCTGCTATATATCATAATTAACAAAATTAGATTTGAACAGATTCGAATGCCTTTGTTGAAGAAGCTAAAAGCATGGTAAATCAAAATACCGCCTGACAGGTTTGAATAGAATTGGCGACAACACGAGGAATGTATGAATATATTGAATAATAATTGTGTTCTAGTGCTGTTTCGGGCGAAGTTATTCATACGGATGAAGCTTTTTCATGTCTCGTTTACACGTTCGACCCAGGTTCGACCACGGTTTTCGTGAGGTTATTTCTGAGCAGTACTGTACAAGCAAGGCTCGAAATAATAACAGGTATTAACTGTTCGTGGGGCTTGTTAATACCTACAAAAGGTGCTAGAGGACGTTTTGGTTGAGATGCTTTTATTTCCCAAACTAAATGTCTAGAATGCAGTTACAGTATTACAAACAGAAATTTACCGGTCGCGATTGACAGGTAAGAGACAGAATTTGCCGGTCAAACATGGTTATTTTACTGGTCAATGACCAGCACTTATTTTGAGCCTTGTATACAAGTATCTTTCATAAACGAACACCAAGGAAAGTTTCCTTGCTCTTTGTTAAATCAGAGATTGTAGAAAACATTGCTTTTTAACCCTAAAATTATGTGATTCACCAATAATGTGAGTCACCAATAATGTGAGTCACCAATAATGGGAAGCTGTTCATATATAAATAAATCCTGGTGAAGATCGAGGACCTGTGTCAAAGCATTTGATGAGATACTGTCAACAAAATGTCATTAAATAATTAAATCGTTATCATTTTCATTGTTATCACCTACACTAAAATAACTTTGTTTAGTAATCACTTACATTATTTTGATAATTAGGGAAACCATCACCCTCTTGTATCTCATCATTCTCATTATCTTCTTGCTCATCATCAAAGAGATTAAAAACATCATCTACAGAAAAAATATTAATTTAAGCAAAGTAAAAGAATGAGACAATATGTTTCCAACACATGGAAAAATCTAATCGATTTGTTTTATGCGTGTGTCATCGGCTTCCCCGAGGGTGGGGACCCCGGGCAAATGTGGGGACTTTGATAAATTACTTTTTCAATTTAGTCATATTTCCCCACACCTCGGGAAACTAAATTTTGCAAAGTCCCCACCCCCACATGCTATTTTTTTGTTTAAATTGAGTACTCGATTTAGCAGCAATAAGACCAATAACATGTAAAGGTGCATTCCTTTGACCGATTTTCTGTTTGTTGAGTACATTAAATTCATACAAACGTGTATTTATATAATTTATAAATGTAGGTCATAGTTCAAATTCAGGTCGCGCGGGAATATGACTCAAGTAAGCCGGGTTGCATGGACTCTGCTGAAGTTTGTAAGTTCAAAACATTCTACATTGATTATTTTTGAAAAACATTTGTGTACGTTTTATCCAAATTGCACTCAACCAAACACGTTTTAATACAAATGGCGAATACGCGCAACAATTGTGCAGAAGACTTAATATTACATGATGTATCAACTTCAATTACTGCTGACCAATTAAAAATGTGCGAGGGCACAATTACAATTCTCCGTACGGGCAGTTTCTAACAAAAGTTCTAACATCAATTCCCCTTAAATGTCCCCACATTTGCCCCAGTCAGCCCGGGGTCCCCCCCCCTCGGGGAAGCCGATGACACACGCATTATACAATCAAAAATATAAACAACTAGATTTCAAAGGTTAATATATGTTATTCATACAGAAATTGTATTCCTAATTATTCATAAATAATTAAATAAACCTAATCCCCTCGCCCCAAACACAAATATGAATGACCATATTAAAAATTTAACCCTATTATTATAAGGCTAAATATCCCAAATGGCAAATATTTCTTACAAATCAATTCCCATGACACGAGAACCATACCTTCATTATTATTAGCCATGCCAGTATCTCTATTTATGGTGTCCTCTCTATCTTGCTCATCATCATGATGATTATGATCTATAAAGTCTTGTGGTTGTATATTTTCGATTTCAGCATGACCACCCATGTCATCCACGAGGTCCGCTGTCGATTCATTTGAATGATCTAATTGAGAACGACGCCAATTAGTTGTCTTAGGCACAACGGCGTTATACTCATCATCATCCGCTGTCAAATTATACAGTTTGTATCTTCCACGCTTCTTTCTAACAGCTCCTGAATCCGCCATGTTTTCCATGTGATCATGTGATGACCGTTGAGTGCTCGGGATCTGGTAACAAATATGCTAATGCATGATAAACCGGAAATCAAACGCCACTATATATTACTTCATATTTTATTAAAATATGAAAGCGTAACTAAGAAGAATGTTGTAATTTTAAATGCTTATGTTTCGAGCTATATAATAAAACAACAATATAAACATTTAAATCACATTAACTGCAGTTATTCTTGAAACCTGTCACGTCACTCATATTTCACTTCCTTTTGAACACGTGATCAGTGACGTCGAAGTTGTCACGTGATAGTCTCATTGGCGGCGCATTATTCAAAACCGAAGGCGAAGAAAGAAAGTATTTCCAGCTAAAGCGTCGAAGGAGGATATATATTGTAGTATTTAGCGCAGTTAACTTACTTCTAAACAAAATGAAACATGTATTGATACACTGGACTGCCACCAATGAGACGAGTATCCTCACTGATGCTTTTGTCAGGGATAAGAGCATGCTTCAAGATCCAAAGAAGGAAGGCATGGTGTTCTTTGGAAAGCAAGGAACGAAACCGCCTAAATCTGGCTGGAAAGCATATTTGGGACGCGTGATCGCTGTCAGTGGTGAGTTTTTTTATGATTCTTATGACCTTTATAATCTGTCGATCTTTACTTCAGTCCTAAAGACCGTTCTTGTGACATTTTTTATATAAATACAAATATCTATATGCCCACTCGCAAATTATTTAAATCTTCGTGTTCGTCTTGACTTCATATTTCAGCCGTGATGCTGCATGGCGCTATTTTATTATGAGTGTTACTCTTACATCTTTCAAATTTATCTCGACGTGAGTGGCTTTCATCCCTAGGTATTTTAAGTTTTATTTAGGCGAACATTTCTTCTTTAACAATCAACAGCTGTTGTCCTACTTGCTTGTAGTTCACTCTTGTCCGCCATTTTGAATTCCACTCGTACATATCTCGTGGTTATTAAATTTTTCGTCTTTAGAGAAGTATAAGTAATAGACTTATATTCTCTTAGTGAAAATAACGCCTTTTTTCTTATTTATAATAGATCGACGTGAAATTGTTTATGGGAAAGAAAGAGAGTTTCTTAGTTCCCAAAGGCAAAGTTTTACTGAAACTAAAGGTGACGATAGTGATATTACTGATACTGATAGTGATATCAAAAGAATTACAAAGACAAGGTCAAAGGATCTTAAGAGCAAATCTGGAAAAAGAAAGACAGTGGAAAGTGATGATTCTGATAGTGACAACAGAACAAATGAGGTACATATTGTTTGACGTATATTCATGTGTCTATATTCTGGGTCAGGTGAAATAAACTGTAATTGAATGGGGGAAATTATCTGTTTTTGAACTTGAAACAGCCTGTGTCTGTAATACATCATCTCACTAAACTTCCCTGTTCTGATTGTTTTTATGTTTTGATAACAGTCTCCCCAATCCCCTAACCCTAACAAAGTGGGGAAGTTGGTAGGTGGTGTATGCCACACAGAGTGAGTAAACATTGAAATCACCCTACAGTTGATATCTCATAATTTCTGAGATATTCAAGTATTCAACCAATAATCAGATATTACACATAATTAAAACAAAAGCTTATAATTTATTAGTTCCAATC
Source organism: Chrysogorgia sp. JL179-B06 (assembly GCA_035772405.1). Lineage (NCBI taxonomy): Eukaryota > Metazoa > Cnidaria > Anthozoa > Scleralcyonacea > Chrysogorgiidae > Chrysogorgia > Chrysogorgia sp. JL179-B06. The sequence goes on along the minus strand of JAYKKM010000094.1, from coordinate 2,080,004 downwards.
CTTATCCATTAGTTCCAATGCTTATAATTTATTAGTAACTGACGCACAATTGATCTCCGTCAAGTTATTGATTGGAAAGCGAGAAATGTTAGTTTTAGAAGTCATATATGAACAACGAGAGTGAGTGTTTCACCGGCATATCCAAACACGAGAAAACAATGGATGAAAACACAAGGCTGAAGGCCGAGTGTTTTTGTCCATTGTTTTCGAGCGTTTGGATATCCCAGTGGGACACAAGCTTGAGTTGTTTATATAACTTCTCAAATGAGGTTTTTGCATATGCATTGTTAGGATATTTGAGGAAGATCACTAGTGATATCCTAATTACGTATGCCGATCAAATGTATTGACGGGTTATTGTAGTGTTCTGAGACACAGTGTTTGACCTAGTTATCCAAATGCAATCCCGTGACTAGATAGGCCTTTATTATTGGATCAGTAGCTTGGATCATAATTATTAATGAGTTTGAGAATTAGTTTTCTTGAAAGCTAATATTTTACTTACTATAGCTAAGCTCAGAGCTTTCCAAAATTTACGAAGAATGCTATCATGAACATGTTCCTGCTAGCTGTGTAAATAAATCTGTGCAAAACAAATGTTGATGAAAGATAATAAATTTCACAGGTTCGTCTGGTTAAGGTCAGATACCTCTTGTGCCAACAAGATGAAATAGGCCTATGCATGGGCAAAAGCATTGCGGGCTCTGGGTACGAGATTGGGCTCGATCCAGCAAACGACAATTGGGGAGAAGGCGAGTCATAATGACGTTTGCAAAGGAGACTGCAGAGCGGCGGGTCTAAAACACAGGTCGCAGTCACATACTGTACACTGCATCCCAGAATTCATCCTTCTCAACCTGACTTCCTCCAGCATGCGGCGCATAACCTGAAATCTCACCATTCTAGTACTTCCACCTTTCCAGCTTGTCTCTTGGACACAGCACACAAACAATAGATAAACCTAAACCCTAACATTTTAAACAATGAAGAGTGATATGCAACAATGACCTGTGACCTGCATTTTAGACCTGTCCGACAGCAGAGCTTCCTGTAAAAATGTTATTTTTATTATGTAAATAAGGAAGAACCACAGGTCTGAGATTGGCCTGTATTGCACTAACTATTTTTTGGCACAACAGATATTAATGACTGATTGTTTTAAATATTTTAGAAATTGGTATCTGCACTGCCACCTAAGAGGGCAAAAAAACATGCTGAGATGGAAGCATATAAAAAGATGGTAGAGAACATGGAATTGCCTACGAGTTCTCTGCCATCTGACAGTTATGATGACATATTTGAAGTGGAAAGTGAGTCAGTTGTCGACATAAACAACAAGGATGATAAGTTATTTTTTGCTTTGAAAGATTTACAAAAGGAAGTTGCACAACTTAGAAAGGAGAATATGGAACTTCAAAAAAGTAAGTTCCAATAATCACACACCCATTTGAACACAAACTATCATGTACTTAATATCATCAACTACTGTATTAAAGGAATATAGAATAAATTACCATGCATATGCATGACTGATGACACTATGATTCTTACACATATATGGTGTTGTGAGACTTTGAAAATGTCTCTGAAAATCATTATCACCATGCTTGTTTTATACCGGTGCGGTGTAATGTAGTGTAATGTAATGTAATGTAATGTAATATAATGTAATGTAATGTTGTGAAGTACTACCCCACTGAAAAACACTCCGGTGACGTGGGTATCCTGATTAAATATTATTATCTATGTTATTTTATAATATCGACAACTGTTTGGACTTGTTCAGATTCGCCATGATAGTTGCGGAGTTGCTGACACTGGCATACAAGGTTGCTGACAAATTTGGTGTTGATTTTGACAAATATCACACTGTTTAATTGCAATGAAATGCCAAACGTGTTAGTCAATGAGAGTGAATGATAATATACATTTGGAATCACCAATAATCATGACCGGTTTATCTATAATCCTGGCCAAAAGTACATGTAGCTGGGAAACAGTCACATTTATTACCTAAATTCTATTATCACACATATGAACCCATCCATTCCAATAAATTGTAATATTTATCCATATACTTCACTTATAAGTTAGAACGTGACTTGAGTGAAATTAGCGATTAAATTTACCCGCAGCCGAGGGAAAATAGTTACAAATCTTCCCGAGGCAAAGGTGAAATTTAATCGCTAATTTCCCTCAAGTCATGTTATCACTTTGTAATACTATGATCGCCGAGGAAAACTTTGAGAACCAGTTACCGACGGGAAATTTAGTTGGTTGTCAGAGATGAGTGCATCGCTTTTCGTGTTTTGAATTAAGAATGAGATGAGCTCCTCTGGGACATGGTTAGTGTATACCTTATAATAATTCTAATTCAGTGAGGAATATTGAGTGAGGAATGTAGAAATAATGTTAATTCAATGTTCATGAACAGAAATAACGGCATAAGTTCAGTTGGTTTTGACGACAAAATTTCCCTCTTGCATGAGCAATGAGGAAAATACGAGGTTCACATTCGCTTGGAGAACAAAAGAATCCGAGGCGATCATGCATGGTATTATTTCAATTATAAAAGTTTGTTTCGCTCCACTCCTCCCATCCCGGGCGCTCCCTCGCCGAGCACTGAGAAGACCCTGGGTACGAGATTGGATTGGCCATAATATACAGTTGGAATCACCAACAATCATGACCAGTTTATCTAGGCTTAAATGATTAAATTGGACTTGTTTGTTGTAGGACTTCCCAAGCTTGTAGCTGAAGCAGTTAGTCAAAAACTAATTCCAAAGAAAAATTCAGAAATGGAAAGGAAAAGATTAGTTTATGCAAGCTCCCCTCAAACAACATCAACGCCTGTAAATAAAAATACAAGTGGTTTTTCCAGTACAGAAACAAAACCAAATAACAGTCAGCGGAAAGAAAGGAACTCTGGTGAAAGTGATGAGCTTGTATCTTCAGAAGCATCGTCGCCTTCATCAGTATCAAACCCGCAATTATCAGTGAGTGCTAACCTATTTTCTTGTCAATAAATTTTTCTTAGTGTCTGTACTGTATGTTTATCTTTCTTGGGTTAAGTATGATAATAGTCCAGCACCCGGCCCTTACTCATGGTGAAAACTATATTCTTCTTGTTTGTAAAATATTGTTTCCACCACTCAAGGATAAAATCAATATCTGCCAGCCCATGTATTAATATCCTCTATAGCTGTGATCAACCACATAAAGACCAAGAAACAGTAAAATAGTATATACCGTACTTTATTATGTACCGTATTTTACAGCAGGGGTGTGACGGTGGAGAAAGTTTGGGAAGCACTGCTCTATATAGATACCAGAATTATTTAAGAAGTGTTATATCTGGTGTTACAGTATATATATATACATATATATATATATATATATATATATGAACAAAAGAAACGAAATATTATCAAACTGTCGCCATGTTAATAAGCACCTATTGTGTAACTTCAAGGCAATACCGCCTGACAATTAACACTTCCGCATCACAAGTATATTTATTCAGTGACACGTTTTAGTCGTCAGTCGTCTGATGATTGCGTTAAGCATGAAACACTGTGTAATGACTAGATGTTTTAGATAATTTTAAATATATCACTATATATATATATATATATATCTTCTATATTATATATATATATATATATAGAAATATATATATATAATATATATATATAGATCATATATCATAGATCATAGATCATAGATCATAGATCATAGATCATATACATATATCATATACATATATCATATACATATATCATATATATATATCATATATATATATATATATACACACATATATATATATATATATATATATATATATATATATATATATATATATATATATATATATATATATATATATATATATATATATATATATATATATATATATATATATATATATATATATATATATATATATATATATATATATATATATATATATATATATATATATATATATATATATATATATATATATATAGTTAGAATAAACAATGCCGGATTTCCAACGATAAATGTCACTTGTTCGAAGGGTATCCTTGGATCCTTTGACACTTTGTCACGATAAAGTATATGAATGAATAAAAGCAGAGACGACAGCGAACTTCGAGCATGAAAATGTTTTATTACAGACATGTTTTGCCTTTCAGGCTTCTTCAGTGCAAAATAACTAAAACACTTGGAGCAAATTGTTTGAATAAGAAATAACAAGCAAATAATGTCCCAATGGGGGATAAACTAAAAAAATTTGAATAAACCTATTTACATAAAACCTAAATATTTTATGAAAAAATCTATTTACATAAAACCTAATAAAATCTAGCTATAATTAATTTTGTTTTTGGATCGGTATTCGCATCTTTTGTTCATTCCATGTGGTTGTAGACAAGAGAGTTGTGCACTCCAGTACGCCTCTATACAACCACATGGAATGAACAAAAGATGCGAATACCGATCCAAAAACAAAATTAATTATAGCTATAGATTTTATTAGGTTTTATGTAAATAGGTTTTTATTTGTACATAGCCTTTATTCAATTTTTTTTAGTTTATCCCCCATTGGGACGTTATATTTGCATGTTATTTTTTGTATTTCTTATTTAAACAATTTGCTCCAAATATTTCAGTTATTTTACACTGAAGAAGCCTGAAAGGCGAAATGTCTGTAATAAAACATTTTCCTGCTCGAAGTTCGCTGTCGTCTCTGCTTTTATTCATTCATATATATATATATATATTATTATAACTAAAAATTTATATTTTCAATTTTAGGATATTCTTAGTCAATCTCAACTGAATGAAATACAACGTTCACCAAGCGACAAAAAAATGACAGCCAGTTTATTATTGGCTGTTTTTGGTAAGAAGCATCTGTCTGAGTCATCAGTGACGGGCAGGAAACAAGGAGCCATGGAATGTCGTCCTGCTCTAGACAGTGTCAAGGTCAAACTAATTATAGGTCAGTATCACACTAATCTCCCTCCCAGCGGCTCTTTGTGTCGTCATACCTATGACGACACAAAGAGCGGCTGCGATAATTGCAATTGCAATAATTTTGTGGAATATATATTTGCTTTGATGGTCATGGGCAGGCCTTTTATTCCTTTTTAGAACTTTTCCGAACATATTTGTTCAGTTACAATATTTGTCCAATTATTTCATTTAATGCTTCATGGAGACCATCTATATGGCTACTAATTTAAATATTTTAAATATTCCTTTATGTGCATCTAAATTAGCCTTTATGGCCTCGTGTGCATGTCAGCAATTCAAAATAATTTTGCTTCGTAACGAGGTTGTAAAGACCACAGTTAGTAGAGTAAAGACTAATTTATATGCACATAAAAGAATATTTAAAATGGCAGCCATTATGAAAGTCGTCTATATACGGCTGTCCAAACCCTGCTTAAAATGCTACTACTTTACATTGCAATACATTTATTTTATGCAGTTTTGTATTTTTAAATCAAATTGCTTTGCTATATATCATAAGATAATTCTACTATCTGCTCTCGTCGAATGCATGTGAACGATGAAGTGCCTCATCTTTCATGAGCTCACATCTGACTATATAAGGCTTATAAGCTCATAGTGTAATTGTTAAATTCATCATACCTGTATGTAAATAAATTATTCTCTATACAAGGTTCGAATTAAATAATTTAAAGTGAATAGCGAATTTTTGCCAGACTTCTTGGCGCAATATGAACAGTTTGAATGACTAGTATAATAGTAAACGTCTTATATACAACGTACTGTAACTTCTTGCAACGTATGTTGTAAGACATTACGCTACGTTGTAAGATGTTACGCTACGTTGTATGACATTACGCTGCGTTGTAAGACGTTACGCTACGTTGTAAGACGTTACACTACGCGTTGTAACATGTTACGCTATGTTGTAAGACGTTACGCTACATTGTAAGATGTTACGCTACGTTGTAAGACGTTACGCTACGTTGAGAGACTTATGCCATGTTGAGAGACGTTACACTACGTAGTATGATATTACGCTACGTGTACGTAGTGTAACATCTTACAACGTAGCGTAACATCTTTACATCTTACAACGTAGCGTAATGTCTTACAACGTAGCGTAACGTCTTACAACGTATAGCGTTACGTCTTACGACGTACATTTAGCATAATATCTTACAACGTACTCGTAGTGTAACGTCTCAACGTAGCGTGACGTCTCTTTACGTAGCGTTCTCACAACATATAGTGCAATGTCTCGCAGCGCGCTATTCTACGTAGTTATCGGATTTGACAATTTGTGCGAGATGTTTTGCTTTCAAACAACAAAATACTTTAAATATGAATAGCGATTTTTTGTGAGTCGAATAGCGAAATTCGAAAAGTGAATAGCAATTCGCTATTCGACGCGTACGCCATCCCCTTAATTCGAACCTTGTCTCTATATCACTCTTACTTAATTGTTTTTGAGATATTGTCTATTTTATTTTTAGATCATGTCCTGAAGCACTTTCCAAAACTTGCAACAGAGTTTACCATTAAAGCCACAATGGCACAGAAATGTAAAGATGAAAGACGTCTGATGGAGGCAAGGAGGATCAAGGCAGAAGAAAAATAGAAACTTAGACGGTTTACCCAATGCGGGTCTTGACTTCCTATTTGACTGCTAGTATATAATTTATGTGAATAATATAAAGTTAACGTATTGTCTGCTTTCGAGGGAAATATTTAGCTTTTCCTTCCTGAGATTCTCATTTGTCGAACGTGAGAAACTCAAGGGAAAACTAAATGTTTGTCGAGGAAACGGACAGTAAGTTTTGTCACAACTGAAGTTTCGCCATATTTTATGTTATGAAGATATAAGGAAAGATTAACAACAGGCAAAATACTTTATAAACATTTTGCATGAATCTGTAATTCTCTAGTATAATTATTATCAATGTATTTAACCTTTTATAAATAAATTTGTCATGCTTTTTAGTTGAAATAGCATTTTAAAATAAATTTAAATTGATCTCACATGTGAACTCGACACATGTGAGTCACATGTGACTCACATGTGGACTCATATGTGACTCACATGTGGACTCACATGTGACTCACATGTGACAACTCGCATGTGACAACTCACATGTGACGGTTCCAATTTCACATGTGAAGTCTCACATGTGAGATTGACATGTGTTATTTTCGTAAGGGCATGCTCAGCATGACTAAAAATTTCCTGAAAATATATAGTTTTGTTTGCTTTTATTTACTTTATTTGAAATCTCTCCTTAGAACTTTGAAGTCGTGTGCATTTCGAAGAGAACAAGCAATAATAGTTCACGCATATTACGGATATTGTCGGGGCGTCTAAAACCGCCGTCTTCATTCCCAGGCTCTTTTGTTCAGCCTGCCCCGCCCAAGTCATGCTCTTTGTGAATAGCATGACCAGCTATATGAACAGTCATGCTTATTCTCGAAATATGATTGGTTGACGGCACTTGACGCATGCTCAGTTTGCCTATTTTAGACAAGCTGGTCATGCTATTTTGGATGAGCATGACCATAGCCTGATAGCCCAAAATATTAGCTTTCCGCCTTACCAACTATGGCCTGACTGCACAGTGCGTCTGTTTAAGGAGATCCTTGATTTATCATGGCATCAACGAGCTAGCTCTGATTCTGTCCAAACAGTCCTTGTTTGTGAACTGCTTAGAAAACCGTTTTCGGTTCGAAACATCAACGAGAAAAATCTTCTTGTTGGACAGCGACCAATGCCGGTTCTTGGCCATTCGTCTTTCTTTCGTTTTATTGGCAATGAATCGCAGTTGAAAATGTTTACCGAGAATTGTAAACCGGCAAACCATTGCAAAGATTCTCTCCAAGATGACTAGATGACAGAAGCACGGATGAGAGATCAATCATGAAGACGGAATGGACAGCCCCGAAGGGCGAAGGACAGGAAAATATTATTATGCTGTGTTGACATTTATCCGTGAGACAACGTAATATTAATTATTATGAAACGTTGTTTTTGTCTGATTTAAATAAATTCTATATCGAAATGATCTCTTGAATCTGGCGAATCGAACGCTGTACGTTTCGTCTACTTAAAATATGAATATCAGATGTTATATGAGAAAATGCGTAAGCGAGTAAAGTAAACCTCGTCTTTAAATTAAAATCAAAGGACATGGCTTCAAGATCTATTCGACGTTTACCCGGTGATTCAATGCTTTTATGACCATTAAAGCGATATAATGTGTCAGGCGTTATGCATTGGGAGGGCTGAGGGCGGGCTAGCCTGCGTGCGACGGCTGATTTTTCTTTGCATTAGTTCGTAGGCATGCTGATGCGCTCTGATATAGAGAAACAGTCCAAAATATGAAATTTTATAAACCTTTGAGCTAAAAAATCACCGCTCAGAATGCAGGAAATGCCATTAACGGGAATCTATATTTTAAAATTTTCCGGGGGGGCATGCCCCCGGACCCCTCGAGAAAGCCTCGCGCCTTCGGCGCTCGGATTATTAGTTAGCATGACCTCCCATTTGGGACCAGCTTCGCCACTGCCTGTTGTACCATCAGCAAGGACTTTACCCTGGTAGTAATGTTTTCTGGGAATCTTGTCTGTCTTACCATACAATTCTCCAGCATCAAACTCTCTACTTATCGACCTCATACTCTCACCACCTTCCATCCTTCTGAGAAGTCTTCTAATGGTAAAGTATAGATGGAACCTCATTACACTCGTGATAACAGGGTGAACTTCTTGCGAGGGTGACAAGTGTTGTAACGACACTCCACAACAGAAACTTGCACAATAAGTCGCAAACACTACTCTATAGTAGCTCTCGTTGTCGTCCCACTTTGACTTTGTCTTTGACGTGGTGATTTGCAATATTGGTAGCTTTGAGAGAAAGTAGCTCTTTTGATTAACGAATACTCTAATGTTATTCACTGAGTAGTTCAACACGTTTTCCGTTGGATAGCCATCCCAAAGTCCCCAGTGGTTCTTACGACCTTTCGGTAATGGTTGGATAGTTCCACCAGATAGCCATATTATTGGGAACTTGTCGTCGTGACCTTTTGGAGACTTGTTGTGTAACCAAATCTACATACTCTTGTCGTTTTTGAAGGTATCACTAGTTATGTTCGTGCTTATGATGTCGTTGTTTCTAAAATATATGTCAACGCCATTAACCTCACCATCTTGTGAGACAGTTGGATCGAACTCAAACTTGCTCAAAGTGATGTGAGGATACTTTTTCACTAGATTCAACTTAGCCACACGTACGGCGTTAGCTATTTCTTTTTGGTCAACTATCATTGGCTTGTTTATCGTTAGATACTTAGTATACTCCGGGTTACTCTTAAACCTACTCGAGTCTATCGAAACGTCACCAATATTAGTTTTCGTCACGAAGAATATATGTATATGCATATTGTCGTCAACGTCAAGAAAAAACCTATTCTTGTCAGCATAAGGGTACTTTCTTTTGAACGCGTCCATCATAACATACCGTACGTTATATGAGAGTGGTAGTATTGATTAGTGGTTCAACGAAAACTATAGACCTACCAGAGTCAATTATAACAAATAACTCAGACCCTCACTTACTAGTGAAGAAGGCAACCATCTTTTGGGATTACGTTAACGTAACCACAGCTAACAACAAGATAACTTACAACAGTAATGACCACGTTTTTAGCCCTGGGTATCACACCTTTAAAATGATCGCCGACGACTTGAAAGAGCTAGGAGACGTCAAGCTAGTAGCTAACAGATATGACTCGACGTGTACGATAACAACTGATCAACAAATAGAACTGTTTAAATTTGGACAACTCTTAGGATTTGACGAAAACACTACAATAGCAACCACAAAAACTAGTCCTAACGTTGTGAACGTTAACAGAGGACTGAAATACATACAAGTAACGTCTAGTATCGTGGACAGATCTAAGAACATAGTTAATGGTAACAAAAGTGATTGTATCACAGTACTGCCAATAACTAGCACGCAGACACTTAAGGGCTCTGTACAACATTTTGGTGTTGGGTCGAAAATCCCAATAAACAAAGGAGTCATCAACCAACTAGAGTTCAAGATAACAGACCAGGACGATAACAGTGTTAACGTTGGTGAGGTACTGTTAGATTTACATATCATGTAGTGTATATGGAGCAAGAACTAAGAGATATTTACTACAACCCATCAACTGGTTACCAGTCTGCTGAGAGGCTGTACCAAAAGGCACAAGAAGACGGTCTAAACGTTAGTAGGGCAAAGATAAAGGATTGGCTAAAATCTCAAGACACATACACTAGGTACAAACCAGTTGTTAAGAAACATAAGTTTAGACAAACGTTTGTTGACTATCTGGGTGAGCAGATACAGATGGACTTGGTCGATATGGGTAAGTACAAGCACAAGAACAACGGGTACTACTGGATACTAACAGCCACTGAGATCCTTAGTAGGTATGCGTTTACCATACCTGTCTACAGGAAAGATACGAAAAACATGACTAAGGCTGTAATAGAGTTACTAGAGAAGGCTAAGGCTAGATTTGGCGAGTATCCAAAGCTGGTTCAGTTTGACGATGGTAAGGAATTCTACAACGTTGGTGTGAAGGATCTATTGGATAAACACGACGTGAAATACTTTAGCACGAACTCTGATAAAAAGGCAGCAGTCGTGGAACGGTTTAACAGAACACTCAAGACGTCTATGTGGAAATACTTCTACAGTAAAGGAACGTACAAGTGGATAGACATTTTAGACCAACTCGTTGAGAATTACAACAATACCAAACACAGTACTATTCTAATGAAACCTAAAGACGTGAGCAAGAAAAACGAAAACGAAGTGTGGACGACGTTGTTTGGACACCATTTCGGTGACTACCCACTACCAAAGTTTAAAGTAGGTGAGACTGTCAGGATATCAAAGTACAAGAGCATATTCGCGAAAGGGTACGAGGCTAACTTCACTGAGGAGCTATTCAAAGTGACGAAGGTCATACGTGGTGACCCTACCGTGTACGAGATAGAGGACCATGAAGGGGAACCCATCATTGGTAAGTTTTATGAGGAAGAGCTATCAGCTGTTGATAAAAGAGATGACGTTTATAAGGTCGAGAAGATAGTGAAGAGAAAGAAGGTGGGAGGTAAGGAGATGGCTTTGGTTAAGTGGCTTGGTTATGATAGTAAACACAATTCGTGGGTACCAGAAAGCGATATTCAAAATATCGAGTAGTGTATAATGGCTGAAGGAGGATTTGATGAAATCGAAATGCAAGACCGTGACAAGTTTGAGAAATATACAGACAAACAGTTAGAAGAAGAGTTCGACATGCTTAATAATATACTCACAGAAGATGAGACAAGACTAGAATATAGTAGTGTACACGACAGAATCACTAGGGTAGAAACAGAGATGGAGAAGAGAGACATAACACACAGAGTACAAAACAGATATATGGAGACATTATTCACAGGCGGAAAAGATGGGAAAACAGTGTTAATCACTAGTAAGGGCAGTGATGTCACCGCTAAGACCCCAGCAGTAGTGTTTGCTGAACCGGTGACATATGGTGACGTCCATGACGAGAGCTTCAATTTAGCTTTCGAAGAGGCGAATGAAATCGAAAGAAGACTGAAAGAAATAAAAGGAGACAACAAAAAGTCAATAATAAATGGTGTAAAAAGAACCAATCTAATAGATAGAAAAATACATAGATTGTATAAAAAAAGACTTAGTAATGACGATGTGTCAAGGAATATAGTCAATAGGTCATACGTGACAACCTCAGGTTCTATTATTTTCAAACCGATAAACAAAGATGGTGAATATTTGAGACCTAAAATAATTCTAAAACCTGGAAAAAATGGTTTAATCTACAGTAAAGACAGTAAAAGTAAAAGTGCGATTGAGCAGTTTAAAGAGCTAGTCGAACAAATCCCTGACACAACAACTGACGTTATAACAGGAGACACTCAAACAACTGACGATAAAACAGAAGACACCACAGTTTCAAGTGACTTCCCAGTAATTGAAACAGAAGCGAAACAAGATAATGTATTTGGGTTAACAGAAAAAGAAAATAGCGAGTTAAGAGGCGTCCTAAACTCGAGTGATACAATCGATCCAGACACTAGACCACAATTTCTAAAAGCACAAGCCGATCATTTCCAGGACACTATTAATAAGACTGTAGACCTTCTTAACAGAGAGGAAGTAGTAGTATAGAGAGTGGGGGTACGAGCCCAATCGATGTTGACCGTAAATATAAATACCAAAACATCACCAAATTTGTGTCAAACCACGGCTCGACAAAATTCGCTGTCATTTTGGTAATTCTATATTCACGGAAAACATCGAATAAGCTCGTACCCCCACTCTCTATACTACTATGGCGGTCGTTAATCAAGCTAGACACCCTTCACGTTTTCTACTCAATTGATGTCAAACACACGCGAGACTAACGAAACAATACCAAATTTATACCAAATCACGATTTTGACGTAGTTTAGCACATTTCGCCAAGATTTAAAAAAATAGAATGTGTCGCTTCGTCATTTTCACGTATTTTAAAAAATAGAGAGTGTCGTTTCGCCATTTTCGCATTTTTGTTCAACAAACCACGACCGACGCGTTCTGCTAGACGCCCCTCACGTTTTCTACTCAATTGATGTCAAACACGCGCGAGACTCACGAAACAATACCAAATTTATACCAAATTTATACCAAATCACGATTTCGCTAAATTTGGTTTCATTTCAGTCACATTTTTAAAAATAGAAAGTGTCGTTTCAACATTTTCACAAATTTATGTCAAATCACATTTAGGAAAATAGTCGTTTCAACATTTTCACAGGTTTACGTCACATTTAAAAAAATAGAGAGTGTCGTTTCAACATTTTCACAAATTTATGTCACATTTAAAAAAAATAGAAAGTGTCGTTTCAACATTTTCACAAATTTATGTCAAATCACATTTAGGAAAATAGTCGTTTCAACATTTTCACAAATTTGTCAAATCACATTTAAGAAAATAGTCGTTTCAACGCTTTTACAAATTTATGTATCGTAAAAGTGTCTCACGCGTGATAAAATTGCCACCTGTTAATAGATTAGTGCTTTTACAAATTTATGTATCGTAAAAGTGTCTCGCGCGTGATAAAATTGCTACCCGCAGTGTTTAAGACGTGCCAGTGGGTGTGTCTCTCACTACAATGTTTTTGTGACCATACGCATAGGAGTCAATACCATTTTCTAAAAGGTATCGTTTATCATCGAAGCAGGATAGCGATACTTTATTAATTTCATAACTACCGAGCTGATGTTTGACACTTCTAATGGTCTTCATTGTGTGTCGCAATTGCTTCTGCTCAAGTAGCACACTTTTGTAATCTTCGTGTCTGATTACCTTTTTAATTATATTCTTTCTGATACCTTTAGCAGTTTTCCCACCACCTCCATCCTCTTTCAAATAACTGTACATCTTACTGCGTAACCCAACAAACTCAACAATTGGCGTCCCAGCGCACTCGTCTTTCATCTTCCCAATAACTTTCTTGTTCTCTTTAAAAGCGAATGGGCTGTCTGCAGGGTAGTCGCTATTGTCAAACTTTTCGCACTCCATCATAAAGTCAGAATAAACGTCATCAGTTTTGATTGTGTACAACAGACTGTCAGTGTCAGTGAAGTGTAATCTACAGGTGTTGCTAGAGTACTTTTTCATAATGTAATTATAGTGAAAATTGTACATCAGCGTTTTGCTCAAGTCTAGTATACACATACCCACATATGCAGGTCGATTTAGTGTCAGCGTTTCTTTACCTTTATGGACAGCGACTAAGTTCTCGCTAAATATTTTGCAAGACACAAACGTCGGCTTTGAGACAAGCTTTTTAAATTTCTTCGCAGTGGTCACTAATCTTACGTCCACACGCTTCCTCAAGTTTTCCATTGTTTTTCCAAACACACTGTTGTTCATTAACTTGAAGAAGTCCTTCTCGAAAGCGTTCTTAGCCGCAGTTCTTTTGACTGTGTTAAAGTCGATGTACTTGCCCAACCACTTGGACTGATCAAATTGTAGGACCCTATGCACCTTTTTGATTTTCAATCCAAGATCCATGTACAACTGCAGATTTCTATAGTGACACACGTACTTTTTTTTGTCCATCAAATTAGTCACCAGCTTCTTCACACCACCAACACTCACATTAAACTTATTTTTGATTTTCGTGCAGTACTCCGACAACATGTCAACAGTTATCTCCATCTTCTCAGGAGCCAGCGGGTAATCGTTATGTAGGTCATGCAAGTGGTCTGGATACTCCAAGTCGACTTCAAGCAGTAAGCCCTTTTTACTATTGTTGTGATAGTCGCATAGATTAACCTTTTCTATTTCTTTCTTAGTCAACCATTTAAAACCACCCGTAGGTAGACTTCGACTCATTGCCCATCGATACAAATTGTTGGCATCAAGGTACATCAAATACTTCGACTCTTGCGCTTTATCGTACCCCTTCATGTACTTATTATTCGCCACACCATGTCTGTTGCATATGTAGCTCACACCACCACGCATACCTAATTCTACGAACTGGAACATGTCAATGTCGGACAATAATTCGAGCTCCACTCCAGTCATCTTTAACATGGCATCCCAAGCCAATCCAGGTGATGTGAAATAGTGACACGGGTCTAGTTTATACTCACGATGACATGTCTTTCTAAAGTTCTCAAAAACATCAGCGAGCAAGAGCACATCGCTTTTCAAATACAGATCATGGTACCCACCCATATTTTCAACGTCGAAGTAGTCCCACACATCGCAAGCGCGCTCATGCATTTCTTCCGTAATATGCTCGTCATTCAGAACGCTGTAGAAGTCCTTTTTGGAGGGTAGCTCGCATTCATCGAATTTATCAAAGGAGTCCATATAGTCATAGGGATAGACCCCCTTTCTTGTCATAAGTGTCAACCCCTCGTCATGAAACACTTCTGACGTGTATTTGAAAGCGTCCCTTGGTAGGTTCCTCACCAAGTTGTCTAGACCACTACTCATGAACTGAAAGCTGTCCAAAAATACCAAGTTTTTTCCAAGCATGAACGCCATGTACTTCTCCATGTTGTTCGGTATCACATTTATGTCTTGACCAAACTTACCAATCTCCTGCATAATGAAATGGCTATCGTAACCGCGTAAGTTATGAAAGATCACAGGAATTTTATCAGTCAACTTAAAGTTCACATTACAGTCGCGATGTGCGGACCCTCTGTACTTACCTGACACGTGACAGTGGTCTCTCACTCTAACGTCAGCGCCAGTGTACTCAACACTGCAAATATGACAACTTTTAGCCTCGTCAAAGTTCTTCTTATCGTCGTCAGTCAGTATCATTTCTTTGTTAAAGTGACTCTCAGATGTCTTTTTACAATATTCGACAATTTCTAGCATCTCCCCAATGAATTTGTTAACTGCATTTTCACCGCGATACACTTTTACTGGCTTACTATACCCATCATCATAGCAACAAACCAATTTATACCCATAACCACAGTCAACGTGCCTCTGGTAAGCGTTTGTGTAGCTACACTTGCTTGATGGTGTTGTTGTGTGCACCTTCTGTGTGATAGTCTCGAAGTCTGCGTACACCACAAATGGTACGTTTAGCTGTCTACTAAAATTCTCGTATTTCACTTTAGCGTCTTTTTGCGGCATTTTAATAGCTTGCTTCCCATTGATAACCAAACACACTTCCACATGGCGTTCAAGCACGTCCGCTCGGGTAAAACACTGCAGGCAATATCTACAAAAGTGCTTTCTTGCCTTATGCTCTGTCTGACGATACATGAATTTGTTGAAATCACGAATATACACATAGTGCTTATTGCTATCGGTAGTTATCAACAATAGGTCCATATGGTCAGGGTACACCTCCTTAGAAACGTACACAGGGAATGGTTGCTTATTTTCGTACCCAAAAACATTAATGCTAATATCGTTAGCCTTTTCAATCTTATTGTAATCTTTGAGTGTGACTGGGAAGCCAATTCCGTCGTAATTCAGCTCGCTGATGTGGCTGACGTACTTCGACGTTCTATCAGAGTGTTTTCCAACAGGAAACTTATGTGCTAGGTGGCACCATCAAAGCACCGTTGTCATCCCCATTATTTACGTTTATCAAGCCCTTCTTACTGTTGCGCAGCTCCTTTGGCAACGCAATGTAGCTACTCCCATGCAAAGGTCTATAAATAGCGATATTGACGTAGTGTGCGTCTATTTTGTCGATAGTCCATCCAGACCCCTCGGATAACCACCCAGCTATCCGCGTCAAGATCTGTTCCGATCCACGATTGGCAACATCCTCAATATCATGCTCATTAATGACGACAAACGTTTTGCTGTTAAAGTAGGCAGTTTTATATGTGGTCTTATCGAGCTCTAAAGCTTTCTCAAAAGTGACCTTAACTGTCTCTACCACTTTCATTCCGTTAGTCTCACCCAACTCACGCCTCAAAAGGTTAATGACAGCGCTTCTAGTTTCGTTTACCTGATTGATGTCTCTGGCGTTAACCACCTCGACTCCATAAGACCTTGTGAACCCTCTCAGTGCTCGATCCAACAGCCGTGGGCTATGGTCTTCAACTGTAGGTTGTGCTTCCTGATTTCTAACAAGACGGTTATGCGTCCGACTACCAACATTAACTCGCCTGTTTGTCAGCGGATTAACAATAGTTGCATTTGTCGTGTCACTAAAAACACCATCTCTAACAAGTTGATTGTAGACTCGCCCATGAACGTTGACTGCTCTACCTGTTAGTGGATTTACAACAGCGTCAGTTCTAGCGAGTAAGTTTTCTGTGACGTCACCCATGGCTTCTATATACTACACTTGTATTTTTTTTTCCTAAGCCACTCGTTGTAATACTGGTCGCTACTTTCACACCATTCCAGCTTTGGGTACACCACCCCAAACAGATTGTCGTCAAACTTCTCTTTCACCTTTCCGTCTTTAAGGTCTGACACCCTTTCGAGTGTCTCGAGTTGTCTTCTATGACACAACCTAATAATGTAGTATCCGTATCTGCTGACGTTTCTACCTTTTATCAAATTGCGTGAGTGTAACACATTGACAACTTTCAAGAAGTCCTCTTTTATTAACTCAAGGTGCTCAAACTTCACAACGTTCCGCAGTCTCCTTCCCATCCACCAAGACCGCTTGTGAACGCTTTTTAGTCGTGTGAGTCTCATGTCACTGTAACTCTGAGTGTAACCCCATTCAATGTCGCCACACTTTGGACACGCGTACCCACCACAGCCAGTCATATTTTTCACAACGTCGCAATCCGAGCAGTAGTGAAGCCTGAAGGTGCCTCCACACTCAATTCGCGTCTCATTCGCGATCTCATCAATTGTCAAACCAAAACTCATCTGCCTCATAAGTTTGTCCATCACTTATACTACTCCAACATTTTTTTTATCGAGTGAGTACCCATACCGCTATTCCACTACCCAAACCTAGCGCACCAACAAACAACAATTGATAATCCTTCATTTCCGCGCTCGGTTGGTAGTAATCCGCAATCTTCGGACTCTCAGTGAACACTCGACCGCTGTAGTGAATAGTCATTACGCTTCTAAGTTCTTCCAACGCGTGGTTTGTGTCATTGATGTCAGCATTAGCATCAGAAAGCTGTTGTCGCAAACGCTGGATCTGATCTTTTTTAGCGATTTCATTTTCATACCACGCTTCTTTCGCACTGGCTAGCTGTTCCAACGCATGGTTGTGTCTTTTCATCTCAGCTTCATAGCCTGTGTGATTAAACTTTGAAAACATAAAGCCAGCGCCTGCAAAAGCCACTGCATTAAAAATACCTCCAGCCACAACACTCACCATTAACTTACGTTGATTTGAATGGATCTGTCGGTATCCACTTTTTCGATTGCACCCATTTTACTAACAGCGTTCCTGCACCAACAGCTGCAGCAAGTTTAACTGTACCTTTCACTGTCTCTGGTGTTCCTAATGGTTCTCCCAAAGCCTTTTTCGAAATCATACTCACTACCACAGCGCCAGTCGTAACAAGAAGCGCATCATACAATTCGTTCATGAGTTCTTTTCGATCGATCGCAGTCATATACATTGTCGTGTGTTTTGTTCAAGAATCAAATGTGTCTAACGCTGGACGACATGTTCTACGATTTTCTGACGCAGGTGCTACTGCAGTACTCACAGGTTCTAATCGTGTTTCTTTTTCACTGCTAATTGTGTACCATAACGAAGCAGCAGCAATGATAACACCAAGTGTTCCAACAATGTAACCATAGCTCCACTCACTACCCTGTTCTTCGTTGACTATCATTTCACGCATTTTCTTTTCTTTCGCAGCTTTCGATATCTCAGCCAACTTTTTACCAGCAGCGACACGCTTTGGGTCCTTCACCTTAACACTTTTCACATCAGCCGTGATCTTCGCTTCAACAGCCGTCTGTGAGTCTTCAACCATCTAATACACTATCACGTGTTATCTTACTCACAGGTATCTCACAGT
Organism: Chrysogorgia sp. JL179-B06; assembly: GCA_035772405.1. Lineage (NCBI taxonomy): Eukaryota > Metazoa > Cnidaria > Anthozoa > Scleralcyonacea > Chrysogorgiidae > Chrysogorgia > Chrysogorgia sp. JL179-B06. The sequence continues at coordinate 2,061,439 of JAYKKM010000094.1, read as the reverse complement.
TGACCTCACAGGTATCTCACAGTTCCAGACCAAACGCACTAAAAAAGAGGAGCTTTTTCTCTGAAGGTATAGTATAATGACTCAAGTCCAAGACACCGAAGAAGAGGAGACTAACTACTTGCTGAGAATGGCCTTTATCAATGTGTCTACCCCACAAGACGCCTCTGGACCTAACGTCCTAAAAGAGTACTCGCGAGTCTTCGAGTTGCGCGACCCCGGTTGTAAAAACGAAGAGGTGTCAAGACAATTTGATACTCAGATTCTCTATACAAAGTTTGCTCATGAGGCTTGGGTCGGACTTGATGAAGCTAGAGCCAACAGGATGGTTAACGAACTAGCCGAGATGATCCCTGTGTGGTGTTACTCACCATTCAAACACTTTGTGTTAGCAAGTAGTCATTACTTAAGCAACCCTTGTGAGTCCACCGCTACACTACTCGGTAACTACCTCGAAGTGTTCTTAGCGATCCTTCTATGGAGACCATGTCCAACCAAACTCAAAGCGTGGCTAGAGCTCGCCGCAAACCGCGACGTCAACGTTTGTAGGGTGGGGTGTAACGAGATAGTGGGTGCGAATGATATTATGGATCACATACTCTCACACACTCACCTAAATTTTGCGCATGATGGTTTGGGGTACAAGTGTTACCCATGTGGTGTGGCCACCAATAGCCCAATGTGTCGCTCGAGACACGAGAGTTCGTTATCCCATCTCAAAAACTTAGAGCTTCAGCGGTTATTTGACAACGAACGACGGTTTCCACCACCACAATAAAAAAATTAATATTTCTCTGGAGATATAGTAACCATGAAGAAAGTTGGTAAACTAGAAATTGTGATTGGCCCCATGTTTGCAGGAAAAACGACAGAGACTCTCCGCAGGCTAGTCACGTTAGGTAAATCAGGGCTTAGAGTCCTTTACATGAACAACGCAGGCGACACCAGACGAACTGACCACACGTTCTCCACACATCGTCAGACTATCGTTGTTGGATCAGACAGTTTACCTGCGAAGTTAATCACCAACCTCCCAAGTTCTTCCAAACTAGCTGGTTATGACGTCATTGTCATTGATGAAGGCCATTGGTACTCTGATCTACTCCCAGTTATTCGTGACTACATCAAAGCTGGCATTCACGTCATTATTTGTGGTCTCATAGCAACGGAGCGCTTAAAAAGAATTGGTGAGCTCGATACGTTGTTCCCAGTAGCGGACGACATCACATTTCTAAAAGCGTACTGCGCTATTTGTCGTGACACTCGCGGAACAACTGTTGAAGCGCCATTCAATTGGAGATATAATCCAGGACCATCATTTCTTGGTGGTGCTGAGCAATACAGAGCAGTGTGTAGACGTCATCATCCTTCAACACAAAATTAAGGGTGTTCTCAATACACCCCACTTTTTAAAATTTATACATTGGCCACATGAAGCGCCCAATGTCATAGAAACATTTTTTTTCACACACATAGACATTAGAGGTGTTGGAGCCAGTGATGTCACACACACAAAATTAGTCGCGCGCCACACAGTGGTCAGACTAGGTTTGCGAAATAAAGAGAGTTCCACAAACATTTTCATTGAGAGAAAGTTTCGCAGATATTTTTATCGAGTTAAAAACGTCTTTAAAAAATGCTAGAGCAGTTGTCACTCCGAGCGTCGTCTCAACAACAAGAGTGGGCGCTAATTCGACTCATTACTCGTTGTCTAAAAAGTCTCTTTACAATAGTGTCTATCGTGGTTACTTAACGCTGCTTTATTTTTAAATTTACGAAAACACTGGGAACATTGAAACCCAACGTCAAAGAAATATTTTATTATTGCGGTAATAGCGTCGTCGTATGAGTCGCACAACAATGTTAGATAACCAGCGGATTTGTATCTGAGCAACAGAGAGTCCTGCTCTTTGGATGTCTTACCTGTGCCACCTGGGTTCTTGAACTCAATCACAAGCCCACTGTGTTGTCGGTTTGCATTGGCAATAATCAAATCAGGTGTTCCACGTTGGTAACCTTTTTTCCACGAATTTATTCTCTTCGCAGAAGTGTCTTGATTTTCACCACAAGCAGCTATCAAAATAGCTTCTGGATAATATTTCCTAAGAAAACCAACGATTTTCGTGTGAAGATCGAACTCAGTGATCATTTTAAACTGGTTGTGTTTGAGACCGACGTCAGCTACGGTCTTTCTAGCACTTGGTAAGACTTCTGAGTGCACCCACCTTCCGAACTGTTTCGCACGCTCCATTTTACTCGAGAACACCAACGAGTATACTCCAAGTTCGTTGATAAACGAGGCTTGTTCCATCTTTATTTTACAGTCAGGCTCGACGTGGTCGTGAACCGCATCTTTTGGTCGAGCATAGCCTAGAGCGCTCGCGACTTCTTTCGCTTTGAACCATATGTCACCGTTATTCATAACCGTCGTGATTTGGTGACCATCGAAATCGAATAGTTGAAGTGCCATGGAAGTCATCACTATATAGTCTCCCACAAAAAAACTACTCGATGTGGGCGTTAGGTTTTTTATAGATCTGGTTTGTTGTGTACCAACGCATCAGGTGTGTTTTATTAGTCTTCGGTTTGCTATGTCGTCTGAAAAAGTTTCTAATGTTACGAACCAGCTTTCTTAATCTTTGAAGCTGAGACCAACCCATTTTAACTTAGGTCGTGTCCTCTACCACTCCCACAGTGTCTGACTCTGGTAACATAATAGGTTTGCCGTAAGTCTTTTTAGACCTCATACCAATCTCAGCGTGGAGCTCGAGAGTCACGTCACCGCGACCAAATGACCCACCAGCTTTGAACATGTGGTCAGTCGTTTTATTTATTTTATATATTTCATGGGGTCTCGAAATACATGCTCCCATTTACTTTATACCATATTCCTTCATCATTTCTCCACCCATGATTATGATGTCTCGGTTCGTCATGTAGCCACTCACAATTTTCATGCCGTAGAATTCTATCAACGATGGGTATGCATAAGGTGCGAGTGGTATTCTTGGTCGATGTATTCCAAAAATCGTTCCATAGGGTGTGCCTATCTTTTTCATATTTGCTACGAAGTCTGAATCGGTTGACTTGATGTTGTTGACTCTGACGTGTGAATTGTCCATTTGCCAGTGTATTGATATCATATGCATTTTACTAATATCAACACCACTTGGAATAGTGCATATGCTCTCCATTGCTGGGATGCTACCACCATACGCGAGTCCATTAGTCATACCAGTCTTGTACCCTATGAACTTATCCCACTGACCGTCGTCGTTTGATATAATTGTCTCCCAATTTGATCCAGCGGTTCTCATAGGTAGTCGCACCACAACAAAAATAGAGAGATCACACCACTGCATACTGGGGCAGTTAAAATGAAGACCTGACTCAAGTGGGAGTGGTGTTAACTCAGGGGACAGAAAACTTTGGCTTACACTACTGATGCCGACAATAGGACCATAGGTTGGGTTGTTTTGCACTAATTTACTTGTTTCACCAATGGCTTTCACTTTGCTTGAACCATTGGTGTGAAATTCCACGTTTTTCAAGGCGTGTGTGCTAACGTTGAAGTCGAGCACAACATTATAGGACTGACTCTTGAGGAAACCTGATAGTAGTTGCTCTAGAGTTATTTTGTTGATGGCGTCTGAGTCATCGACTGGGTCTGCTACGTTTTTTATTGCCGAGCCTTGCATGTCTATTAGCCCAGACATCCTTCCACCGGTCGCGCTTAATTTAGGATCTTCGTTCAGATGTCTTTTCGTTCTATTTAGTATTTTATCGTGAGGGTCGTCAGACTCATACCCATAGTTTAGACTCATTACTACCTCAAGGTGTATTTGGTTAGTAGATAGCCAGAGACTGCTGAGAACCCTAACACTATCGCCAGCGTTGTTGTGTCTGACTTACTTGTGGTGGTCTGTGCTATTTGATTGGTGGTGACCATTGCTCTCTTCACGGGTGGTACTACTAAGTTAGTCACCACATTTTCTTGGTGGACTTTTTTAGCCACAGTCGTTGGTGTTGTTGCATTCAAGCGAGTGTTCACTCCAAATCTCATGGACTCTGTGGCAATCTTTAATAAGTTGTTGTACCCAGCGATTTTATTCTTGAGTATCACCACGTTACTTGGCATTAACCATGTACTTGGTGACACTGCAAGATTTTGAACAACGTTGGTGTCTCTAATCGATTTATTCGTGTTGAGAATCTATGTCGACACGTCATAGTTGACAACACTGTCAGAAAACAACTTGCGGAACTCTTGTTGGGTTTCTAGACTTCCTGCAGAACCACCAACGACTGACACACGTGTTCTCGCTTGCGCACCAAGTGTGGAGTACACAAAGGCTTCTATGCTTTGATTTAGATATTGCAACCCAATGTTGGTGAAACCGTCTGACAATCGCGCGATGTATCGTTTATAATCGTTCTGAACGTCGTTGAGTGTGAACACTCTGGATTCGCCTAAAGTGCCATCGCTCAGGACTTTATTCTGGTAGTAATGCTTTCTAGGAATCTTGGAAATCTTACCATACAATTCGGAAGCGTTGAATTCTCTACTTATCGATTTCATGGTCTCACCACCTTCCATTCTTCTGAGGAGTCTCCTAATGGTGAAGTACACATGAAATCTCATCACACTTGTGACCACGGGGTGGACTTCTTGTGACACTGATAAATGTTGCAACGACACTCCACAACAGAAACTCGCACAATACGTCGCAAACACAACACGGTAGTAAGATTCGTTGTCGTCCCACGTTGACATGGTCTTTGACGTGGTGATTTGTAAGGTTGGTAGCTTTGACATGAAGTAGCTATTTTGGTTAACAAAGACTTTGAAGCTATTCACTGGATAATTCAACACGTTTTCCGTTGGGTAGCCATCCCAAAGCCCCCAGTGGTTCTTGTGACCTTTTGGTAGTGGTTGGATAGTTCCACCGCCTTGCCATATTATTGGGAACTTACTATTGTGCAACCACTTCCACATGTTCTTATCATTTTTGAAGGTTGCGCTGGTTATGTCTGTGCTGAGGATGTCATTGTTTTTGAAGTACACGTCAACACCTAGGATCCTACCGTCTTGTGAAATATTTGGATAGAACTCGAATTTACTTAAAGTGGCGTGGGGGTACTTTTTGATGAGGTCTGCCTTTGCGTCGTGTGCAGCCTTCATTGTGCTAGCCATCGCACGTTTGTAGTGCTTTCCATAGTAGTCATGAAGGGCTTTCTGCATATATAATACACCATATGTTACACATAACACACGCTACATTATATATGACCCGAGTGGTAGTGCTGATTGAGGGTGCGACGAAGACTGTGGATCTACCAGAGGCACTTTTGACGTTTGGCTCAGATCCTCACTTACTAGTAAAAAAAGCGACCATCTTTTGGGACTACGTTAACGTGGAGACCGGTGTGAATGACGAAATAAGCTGCAACAGCAACAAACACGTTTTTGGGTCTGGGTACCACACTTTTAAAATGATTGCTGACGAATTGAAGGGATTAGGGGCTATCGAGCTAGTAGCCAACAAACACGATTCAAAGTGCGCGATAACGACTGACCAACAATTGGGGTTGCTTAAATTTGGAGAGCTGTTAGGGTTCAACGATAACACAACGATAACCTCAACCATGACCAGCCCTAGCGTCGTGAACATTAACAAAGGGCTAAAGTATGTGCAAGTGGGTTGCAGCATTGTGAACAGACCTGAGAACATTGTTAATGATAGCAAAAGCGACATTATCATTGCGTTGCCATTGACCACCACTCAACCACTGAAAAGCTCTGTTCAACAATTTTCCAACATTGAGTCGAAGGTGTCGATAAATAAGGGCGCTTTTACGCAGCTGGTGTTCGACGTGACTGACCAAGACGGTAGTAGTACCAATGTTGGTGACATATTGTTGGATTTGTATATGACGCTTGAGTAGCAAACGTTAAACGTACGCTAAAGTAATGAGTTTAAACTATGGGTTCGACTCGACCAGTGGTCTGCACACTAAAGAGCGTCGTGTAGACAACAGTCATCAAAAGTTGACGGTGTTTATCGAAGGTGTGGAGAAAGTTGCGACCTTTGACTACAGTGTAGTAGCCACACATGACAACCCACACATTGTAGTCAAGACAGCCATTGTGTTTTGGGACTACAAACACGTGGCGAGTGACGTCGATATTCATTTCTTCATATCCCTTGGTGGGAAACTAGTACCAAGGCCGTACAGAACGACTCGAGTAGGTGGGGGGTACTACAACTTCAACACGTTGGTTGAAGCTCTACGACGCGCGTTCAGGACAGCTAGGGTAAGCTTTGTGGTGGAGAAACTGGTAGCCACAGGTAAAAGTAGGATCCAATCTCAACCGATGAGAGGACCCTCCAATGTCACAGCGTTTAAGTTAGGCGACATTGGACCTTTGCTCGGTTTTGCGAAGGACGCGGTAATCGCGCTTGACGGTCAGTGGCACGACAGTCCAAACAAGGTTGATATGAGTGGGGGTATGAAGTACATAGAAGTTTCATGCGACGCTGTTGAAACCGGAAGCAACGTGGGCACTGACGGGAAGCGAAGCGATGTGATCACAACATTGCCAGCACCCACCGAACAGTCTCTAGACGGGGGATACAGCGCTATGTGTACGTTGAGTCCAAGGTGAGAATTAAAAAAGGTACTTACCCAAGCATGACGTTTCGTGTCAAACCAAACAACAGTAACGCTGACGTTGGCGCGGTGCTATTGGAACTGTATATTGTGTGAATTATATGGAACTTGGTGTGGAAACAGAGCAGGGGTTGAGAGATATTTACTATAATCCCAAGACGGGGTACAGTGGTGCAGAGAGGTTGTATCAAAGTGCGTTAGGAGATGGATTGAAAGTAACTAGAAAAACAGTGAAAAAATGGTTGACCACGCAGGACACTTACACTAGGTACAAACCCATTGTGAGAAGACACAAGTTCCGCGCGACTCTTGTTGGATTTCTTGGTGAAGAGCTCCAAATGGACTTAGTGGACATGAGTAAGTACTCAAAACAGAACAAAGGGTATTATTGGATATTGACAGGTATTGAAATATTGAGTAGATATGCTTTTGGTATTGCAGTTTATAGAAAAGACACTAAGAACATGACTGAGGCTGTTGGAAAGTTGTTGAATAACTTTAAAGATCGGTTTGGAGCCACACCTAAGTTAGCGCAATTTGATGATGGACTTGAATTCTACAACGTTGGTGTGAGAAGTTTGTTGAAAGAACGTGACGTTAAATATTTCAGCACTAAGAGCGATAAAAAGGCTGCTGTTGTCGAGCGTTTTATAGAAGTCTGAAGAGTATTATGTGGAAGTACTTTTACACCCGTGGAACGTACAAGTGGATTGACGTTTTGGATCAGTTTATGGACAATTACAATAGCAATGTGAATCGAAGCATTATGACGAAGCCAAAGGATGTCAATAAGTCGAATGAAGGCGAAGTTTGGACCACTTTGTTCGGTCATCAATTTGCGGACAATCCATTGCCAAAGTTTAGAGTTGGCGAGTCAGTGAGAATTAGTAAATACAAGAGTGTGTTCACAAAGGGCTATGAAGCCAACTTCACTGAAGAGCTGTTTAAAGTGGTGAAAGTTATTCGTGGTGATCCGAATGTGTACGAAATTGAGGACATAAGTGGTGAACAGATTATTGGTAAATTTTATGAACAGGAATTATCGCTGGTCAATAAGAAACATGGTGGCGATGTGTACAGAGTTGAAAAGGTGTTGAAAAGAAAGAAAGTCAGAGGGAAGAAGATGGCGCTGGTCAAATGGTTGGGTTATGAGAGCAAACATAATTCGTGGATATCAGAAAGCGATATTCAAAATGTGAGCTAATGTAATATGGCTGAAGGTGGGGGAGGTTTTGACGAGATCGAGGTGGAGAACCTTGGTAGAGCCTACACTGACGATCAATTAGATGTTGAACTTAAGAGTGTCACTAAAGCTTACAATTTACTTGACGATAAGTACACCAGCGGTGACATGCCAGATACTGTGCGCGTCGAGTATGAGCAATTGTTTGGGAGAGTGACTAGATTGCAGGAAGAGCAAGAGAGGAGGTTTCGAGAAAAAGAGACGTCGTTTGTCGACACTGACGATGGTAAAACGGTGACAATAATGGGGACTAACACGGAAGTCCCAGCGGTAGAGTTTGTCGAACAGGAGTCATATGGTGACGTCAACGACATAAGTTTCAGTCTAGCTTTTGAAGAGGAGGAAGAAATGAAGAGAAGATTTAGTAAACTAAAAGCCAACAAAGAGAAAATAAAAAATGAAGTAAAAAGAATCAAGCTAATAAATAATAAAATAAGTGAATTGTACAAAAGAGCACTTGGTCACGACGACGCGTCAAGGGAAATAGTCAACAGGACGCAGGTTACGAGCTCAGGGTCTGTTCTCTTCAAACCAATAGGCATACATGGTAAGGAAGGGGGGGCCAGGCGAATTATAATACCTAGAGGAGACACTTTGATCTACAGTAAAGATGACAATAGTAAAAGGGCTATTGAGCAGTTCAAACAGCTAGTTGGTCAAATCCCTGAGAACACAGAAACAACAGTTGTCACAACAGAAGTAACCCCGGATGACTTCCCAGTAATTGAGACAAGAGTGGGTCATGTCGACATACCTGGGCTATCACCAGACGAAAACCGCGAGCTGAATGGCGTGCTTAATCCAAGTGATGGTGTGTCGCGTGAATCAAGAGTGGGTGATGATGGCGCACTGCAAGTGCAGGCAGACCACTTTCAAGAGACGATAGATGAGACGAATGGTAGATTGGTAGAGCTTGATAGAGAAAACCTTACGATTGCAGAGGGTGAAGAGTACGTTGATCTACATGAAAGAGTGATTGGACTTACGCGAGCTAAATACGTAACTTTAGGGCAGCGACAAGTAGAAGAAGTTAGAGAGCAGCAAGAAGTCGACATTGACAGATTTCAGAAATTCAAGGAATGGGCTAAAGAAAATATGGTTGGGTTGAGCGCTGTGGCAATTTCAATGGCTGGGATTATAACAACAATTATTATCGCTGGGAGGTCCGCTGTTATGAAAGGCGCTATTGCTACGAGGTCGTTCGCACAGGCTGTTAAGAATGCGATAACGAAGATGGGTCCATGGGCTGTTGGGTTGGCTAATTTAGTTTACAACGCGTTGACGTTGGGCGCGAAGGGTCTCGCATGGTTGGCTCAAAATCTGTGGGTACTCGCAGTGATATTTGCATGGTTCGCCTATGATTATTACAAGCTAAAACGGTAGTAACAAAATATGTGTAAAGTATATGAACGTCACGTCGGCAGAGTTGAGTCCCGGTTTTAGACGAGCGACCATGGGTGTCATAAGAGGGGTGAGAACGCAGCATGTGATCACGTTGAACCCTAATAAAGTCAGTCCTGGTGAGGAACTTTACATTGATGTACCGAAGCTCAAGGTTAGCAGCTGTTTGGTGCCTGGGTCGTTGGGTCTAGTGTTTGACTTTAAGAACGCGAACGACAAAAGTTGGTTCTTGAACAATGTGAGCAAGTTACTTTGTGAGAAACTTGTTGTGAGACTAGCTGGGGAGACTGTGTACGACAACAGTGGGGAAAATTACACTGGTGTTTATCGCGACCTTTGGGAAAGCATCAGTACGCGAAATCAAATGATTGATTATGGTATTGGTGGTGAGAACTTGAGAAAGCTAATTTCTAAGGACGACAGTGGCGCGACGAGTGGAGACGTTGTTAAGGTTAGTGACGCGTTGATGTTTGGTGTGATTGGAACGAAACAGCGGATAAAGCTTGGTAAAATCATGAATGACCACGGGTTGTACGCTCCTTTTAGCATGAACAACAACTTGCAGTATGTGATCACACTTCCGAAGGCCACAGACATCATGGTGGCGCAAACCAATGAGAGCGTGGGTGGGTACACTCTGGAGAACCTCGAGCTTGAGTATGAAACGATCGATAACCAGGAGCTCTCTGATGAAATAACGTCAGGCTATGCAAGTGGTCGTAGTTTGTCATACGAACACGTTACGTTGATGAAAACCACTGAATGGGATAAAGGCACGACCATTGTGAATGAGAATGTTAATCTACCAAGAAAAAGCATGAAGGCAATTGTGTTGTTATTCACGAATAAGGTGCGAACAGACAGTGAGGAGTTTCTTTACCCAAATATCGAGAGTGTTAGAGTCACAATTGAAGGTGTGCCAAATAGCGTGTACTCACAAGGCATTCCAAAGTCAAAGTTTTACGCAGAGGCGAAGCGACTGTTTGGGTTGGGTGAAGAGCACGCTCAGTTCATGACCATACAGAGATTCTATAAAGGTGGTTTTGCGTTAGTCATTGACTTGAGGAGCGTTCAAGATAATTACAACGTCGCCACTGGTAAGAAAATTGTGAACACACAATCCGGTGTACTTCTTGAGATCACAAAGAAAGTGACGACTGCGAATGTTATGTGCAGGGTGTTTGTGATGAGCGATGGGCTGGTCAACTTCATGAACAATGGGCTGCAATCAATCCAGTATTAAATCAAACGCAATTTAATGGAGACTCCGTTTAATGCGCTAATTGTTGGTATGACAGCTTGTGGTAAGACACATTATTTACTCAACACATTGGAATCTGAGTATTGTGGCAAATTTGACTACATTGTGTTGATTTGCCCTACTTTCGAGTGGAATAAAGCGTATCAAGATTGGAAATATGTACGCGATCCTGATGTGTTAGCGATAGACTGCGCACAAGACAATGTCGACGCTGTTCTCAAGCATGTAACAAACACTTTTAAAGGCACTAACACTCTGATTGTGTTGGACGACTGTGCAAGTGGACAGGACGTCAAGAATAGGACTAGTCAATTGGTCAACTTGGCTTTTAGTGCGCGACATTTTATGTTGAGCGTTATTGTCATCACACAACAACTGACGTCGATCGCAAAACCGTATAGAGAAAACATTAGTAAGCTTGTTTGTTTTTACTGTCCGAGTAGGAGTGATATGAAGGTTGTTATTGACGATTATCTTGGAAACATTAGCAAAGAGGAAGCGTCGGCGATTGTGACTGCATTAAAAAATCATAAGTACGCTAGACTCGAAATCTCACTGCGCTATCCATACAGTCACGAAGTTGTTATTCCGCAATAAAATATGGGTATAAGTAATAACGTGATGGTGAAACGCAAAAGTGAAGAAAACCCCACGATTGAGGAATTAGTTGAGGATACTCAAGCCGCTAGTGCCTCGACTGTGCAAGACGACATTGACGTTAGGAGAGCCGAACTTATTAGACTGTCTGGTGATGGTATGGTAAGCCAATCTGAAGCGTACATTAAAAAAGCGTCCGCAAAGGTTATCGATAAGATATGGCGCCAATATGAGTTGAAGAGAATGGAAATTGCAAACGCTTTTCTCACTGACTTACTAATCAGCAAATTCGCTAGCTTATTAGATGGGTTGAACGCTATTGAGAACCCTGACGAACTAAATGACGAGTTGCAAAAAGACTCGCTACTAAAGAAAGACGTTGAGAGCATTGTCGCGGTTGTGACACCGTATGTGCCTTTCTTGGGTTTGTTGTCGGGAGGAATCACAACGTCAAAATATGTGTACGATCACCATTTTAGAAGTGCGACAAACACTGAAAATAGTGAACAAACGGACTAATCTATTATTAACAGGTGGCAATAATCTAATTTGCATAACAGGTGGCAATTTTATCACGCGTGAGACACTTTTACGATACATAAATTTGTAAAAATGTTTAAACGACTATTTTCCTAAATGTGATTTGACAAATTTGTGAAAATGTTGAAACGACACTTTCTATTTTTAAATGTGATTTAACAAATTTTGTGAAAATGTTGAAACGATTATTTTTTAAATGTGATTTGATAAATTTGTGAAAATGTTGAAACGATACTTTCTATTTTTTAAATGTGATTTGATACAAATTTGTGAAAATGTTGAAACGACACTTTCTGTTTTTTAAATGTGATTTGACAAATTTGTGAAAATGTTGAAACGACACATTCTATTTTTTAAATATGCGAAAATAACGAAGCGACACATTCTATTTTTAAAAAAATGCGAAAATGATGAAGCGGCACTTTCTATTTTTTAAATATGGCTGAAATAACACCAAATTTAGCGAAAATCGTGATTTGGTATAAATTTGGTGCTGTTTCGCTAGTCTCGCGTGTGTTTGACATCAATTGAGTAGAGAACGTGAAGGGTGTCTAGCTTGATTAACGACCGCCATAGTAGTATAGAGAGTGGGGGTACGAGCTTATTCGATGTTTTCCGTGAATATAGAATTACCAAAATGACAGCGAATTTTGTCGAGCCGTGGTTTGACACAAATTTGGTGATGTTTTGGTATTTATATTTACGGTCAACATCGATTGGGCTCGTACCCCCACTCTCTATACTACTGGAAGTCGGTTCCACAGAGGAGTTCGAGTTGAATGAACGATTGACAGGTCTCAAGACAGCTAGGGACCGAACCTTATATCAATTGGAACTTGCATGAGGAGGTTAGAGAACAACAAGAAGAGGACATCACTCGGTTACAAAAAATAAAGGAGTGGTTTAAGGAAAATTGGTTGGGTGCCTCAGCTCTAGGAATAACCATAGCCTCTTTTATCACCACAATCATAATATCTGCTAGAAGTGTTATCTTCAAAGGTGGTCAAACACTTGGAAAACTAGGAAAAGCTATAGCTAATCTAGCCGCAAAGGCTGGCCCTCTACTGTCTGGACTGTTAAACATGGTGGCGACTGTGCTAAAGTGGGGAGCTGCAGGCATATCTTGGTTAGCGTCTAATTTGTGGATCCTAGCGATAGCACTAGCTTGGTTCGTCTACGATCAGTACAAACAGAGGAAATAAAACATGTGTTATAATATAAGCATGAATACTAGTGAAAAAGAGTTGCTTCCCGGATATAGACGTCGTGAAATATCTTCTATCAAAGGCACAAGAACCCGTCATGTTGTAACGCTAAACCCCAACAAAGCCAATCCAGGGGAAGAGTTATACATCAATATCCCGAAAACAAAGGGTAACACTTGTTTAGTACCCTCCAGCCTCCACCTTCTATTCGACTTTAAAAGTTCGAACGTGAAATCATGGTTTCTTAACAACCTTTCAAGACTACTACTCGACAGACTGGTGGTAAAACTAGCAGGTGAGACTGTGTACGACAATAGTGGTGAAAGCGTCATTGGTACGTACAAAGACCTCTGGAAATCTAACAGTGAGCTAACGGCTATGATCGAATATGGTCTAGCAAACGAGAACCTTCGAAAGTTAATATCGAATGATGACAGTGGTGCGGCCAGTGGAGACGTGCAAAAAGTTAGTGATGGTCTGATGTTCTCTATCCACGACACTAAACAAAAGGTTCAAATCGACAAGATTCTAGAAGATCACGGTCTATATGCACCATACAACATGAACAACAATTTCAGGTATATAATCACACTCCCTAAAGCGTCTGATATTATGGTGGCTCAATCTGGATCAGCTGTGGCTGGCTATACGTTAGAGAACCTTGAGTTGGAGTACGAAACTATCGAGAGTCAAGAGATTGCTAATGAAGTATCATCTTTATACGCATCAGGTAGATCTCTATCATATGAACACATCACACTAATGAAGACTGTGGAGTGGGATAAAGGAATCACACTAGTGAACGAAAATATTAACCTACCAAGAAAATCAATGAAAGCTATCGTTCTACTCTTCACAAATAAGATAAGAACTGACAGCGAGGAGTTCGTCTACCCAAACATAGAGTCAGTCAAACTCACTATCGTGTGCCGAACATGGTATACAGTCAAGGAATACCGAAATCAAGACTCTGGGGAAAAGCGAAAAGACTATTCGGACAAAAACTAGCCGACTGTGACCAGCATATGACTGTCCAAAAGTTTTATAAAGACGGTTTCGCTTTGGTTGTTGACCTTAGATCTATCGAAGATAACGTGAAAGTTGCCACTGGAAAAAGGATCGTGAACACTCAGTCAGGAATATTGATGGAAATCAATAAAGAAGCCACAACAGCGAACGTTATGTGTAGAATATTCGTACTCTCCGATGGACTCATAAACCTTATCAACAACGACCTAGAATCAATCCAGTACTAATACGTGTAGTATAGTATATGAAAACGCCTTTTAACATGCTAATTGTTGGTATGACAGCCTGTGGTAAAACACACTACCTATTGGATATGATAGAGAAAGAATACACGAATCACTTTGAGTATATCGTTCTTATATGTCCAACATTTGAATGGAACAAAACGTACACAGAGTGGAAATACTTGAGAGACCCAGACTTTATCACTATTCAGTGTGAGCAAGATAAGGTCAACGTATTTCTTAAATATGTGACTGACATTTATAAAGGCACCAACTCACTAATAATACTAGACGATTGTGCTGGTGGACAGGACGTTAAAAACAGAACAAGCGAACTAGTTAAACTAGCCTTTAGTGCTAGACACTACAACCTATCCACAATAGTCGTAACACAACAACTAACCTCAATTAGTAAACCATATCGTGAGAACATCTCAAAGTTAGTAACATTCTACAACCCTAACAGAAACGATATGAAAATTATCGTAGACGATTATCTCAACGGAGTCGACAAAGTGGAAATTCAGAAAATAATAAAACAGTTGAAAGACAATGAGTACGCAAGATTGGAGATACTTCTAAGACATCCATACTCATACGAACTAGTTATTCCACAAAAACAAAACACGTCGTATAGTATAGGACATGCCAAGACGCAAGACAAAAAATGCTGAGACAATTGACGAACTCATTGAAGACATACAAGAAGCAGAACAGGAAGTGATCGACGAACCACAAATCGACACACCACAAGTTGACGACACCTTACAAACTGACGTAGACAAGAAACGAAACGAACTAAAAAGACTCTCAGAGGACGGTGAGATAGATCAATCCGTCGCTTACCTTAAAAAGGCCTCATCTAAAGTTATTAATAAGATCTATGAAGGATGGGAGATAAAAAGAATGGAGAAAGCGAACGTGTTCCTCTGTGATCTTTTAATAAGCAAGTTCGCCCACGCGTTAGGAGGGTTCAACGCTATTGAGTCACCTGAAAAGCTTGAAAACGAGTTGATTATTGACCAGTTACTAAAAAGAGATGTAGAGAAGATTATATCATACATATCCCCCTACCTCCCTTATTTAGGGTTGCTATCAGGTGGACTGACAACTAGTAAACACGTATTCAGCCACATGGCTAGAGGGGAAATCCCCGAGAGGGAACCCCCGAATGAAGGAGACAGTACTACCTAATTACAATAATTTACAAAACGACCTAAAGATATGAGTATATACTAACTTAATGAGTGTAGAACGTCAGGAGTCAGTGGAGGAAAAGACAGCGAGACTAAACAAAGAGTTGTTATTTATCTACCAGGTTAGAGAGATCAAACGACAACTCTTCGCTAAGACTCGCTTAGAACGTGAGGAACTAGACGAGAGGTTTAAACATACTGTACTTGGGAAAAGGATGACCAGTCACGGCAGAGAGTTGCAGCTTCTACGTACTAATACTCGAAAAACTATTTTGGGAAACGCGTGTGATGATTTTTGAGTATAATTTATTTCGTCTCGTTTTAGTAGTCTCGAAAGTGGGGTTAACAGCAAACTTTTCAATTTTGATTGCGAAGCATGAAAAAATGGAAAAGTGTGCTGGTACCCCCACTTTCTATACTACTGAGGTGTCGTTGGATTTCGGGTTTTAGTCCTTAGTTCGAAAGTGATTAGTTCGTCAACCGCATTGACAGGGCACTCATGTCGTTCGAGAGAGACAACAATAGTTTGCATCCGTTTTACGCATTCTCTCACGCTTTCCTGTGAACCTTGCTTCAAACACCTCAACCGGGACATATAATGACGAACTGGGTCGTGTTTATGGAATTCTTTCTTTAAGTAATCAACAATCTTTTCGTGGTCTTCGTCGTGTTTGTCGTTCTCTAAAATAATTTTCATTACGTTTGTCTCTAAAAATCGTTCAAGAACCACTCTAGCATAGTCTGTTGTGTACACTGTTATAAGATTATTTTTAGTTTCCTTCGTAGAATTTGCAGCTGTAAATCTTGACACCACCAGGCAGACATCGCATCTAACCATATCGTGGAGCAAGGCCTCTCGAGCGCACTTCCCAAAGTAGCGAAGCGATACACAACTTCTTAATGTATACAGACGGCTTTAATAATAATTAATTAATATATGAGAGGATTTGATATTGTCAAATACATATATGGAAAAAGTGAAAAAAGTGAAAGCGGCGAATTTAATATGTATATGGCAAAATCACTGAATGTTCTGACCGTGTCTAATTAGCTCAAAGGTCAGAGCGCCGAAACGTTGAATCGGAGACCAGGGTTCGATTCCCGGTTGGGGGAGTCACTTTTACCATTATATGTATTTGATAATATATATATATTTCTAAAATTCATTAATAATTCATGAGATAATCGTCCAATGAAATCCATCGAAATTCGTCACATGAGGACCCCTTTATACCGTGATATAGACCGCCGCAGATTCATTTAATATGCATATATAGATCACATCAATAACCAACGTGCATTTATCTGTCGAATATAGTCTTAAATAACAATATTTCAAGCTCCTCTTTGTAAATCTTGTCTAAAAAAATATATCATTTAAAACGGTGCGGCTTGTTTATGGCTCTATGAAGAATATATTATCGACTAGCGAAGTTCCTCATCTGTTTAGCTCACTGCTAAACGGGAAGTCTGCCGAAGCTTTCACCACTTTTCTGTGCACCTCCTTCGCTGGATCGAAACAAATGCAGTCAAATTTGAATATTCAAAACGCAAGGCTAAATGGCATTGCACGCACCATTGCTGTTTCTGTCATTCAACCACTAACTTTCTGACAGTTCAATGAACGATAACAACAATGGAACCATTGTAATGCGTAATCATCTTATTATTTCAGTGGCTGACAAGACAAAAGGTGATTTCAGAAGCCATTTAAAAACCTCGTCATCGTGCTTTATCATTGTATCATAGCCGCTCGCCTTCGGCTCGCGTCTATATACAATGATAAAGCACTCTGACTCGGTTTTTAAATAGTATATATATATATATATATATATATATATATATATATATATATATATATATAGTTCTCATGCCCATATCTAGATTGTACCCGAAGCTACACTGATGAGCTGTGGAACAGCGAAACACGTGTCTGTAGATATTGTACTATTACGCTCCTTCACTTCGGTGTTGTTGAGCACGCTGTGAAGTTGGTGTAGGTGTCCTTTGCGATAATGCAACGCCCACTACCCTTGTGGTAGTTTGAGCACTCTGGCTCTATGCCGCTTCACGCTCTCTAGATGTGCGCATGACCGCTGTTTATCCCACAAGCGGTTGTCACTGGCAATCGTTTGTGTATAATTAGTTCTCATGCCCATATCTAGATTGTACCCGAAGCTACACTGATGAGCTGTGGAACAGCGAAACACGTGTCTGTAAATATTGTACTACAGTATATATATATATATATATATATATATATATATATATATATATATATATATATATATATATATATATATATATATATATATATATATATATATATATATTATTCACAACACATATATATATATATATTATTCACAACCCGAGTTCATAATCCTCATAATATATATATAGATATAGATATAGATATAGATATAGATATAGATATAGATATAGATATATATATATATATATATATATATATATATATTATGAGGATTATGAACTCGGGTTGTGAATAATAATGATGTGAATGGCTACTCCGAGTGACGAACTATGGCTCTACCTGACCCGCGGCTGGATTCGAACTCGCGACCTTCGGTTTGCTAGTCCGACGCTCTTCCGACTGAGCTACAGGTCAAGTTGGGATCAGGTGGTCGAATGATGGCACCCTGGCTATTTGATATTTCGAAACAGATACTAGTTTCATCAATAGCTTGACAAATAGTCTTTTTTTGTTACTTGGCCCCAGTCCTCCAATGTATAGGGACAGTTACTTATGAAATGGCAAGATTTACCCAAGTTACAGAATGTGTCTGGGTACTGTGACAGACGGCATCGGTTTCTCCGCCTACCCTTTGTACTCAACTCCGTACCTGAAGTATTTCAAAGAAGAATGAATCAAGCCTTTGACGATATTGATGGGACAAATATCATTATGGATGATTTCCTCGTCTTGGGCAAGGATGACGCACATGAACAACGACCACTTGAGGGAAGTACTTCAGAGAGCTCGCGACGTTAATTTGAAACTGAATCCCGAAAAGTCTAAGGTACAAACCAGTGAAGTCACCTACATAGGACACATTATTAATAAAACAGGGATCAAGCCTGACCCAGCGAAAGTGAATGCCATCACAGAGATGAAAGCACCACAAGACAAAAAAGAACTCCTTCGATTTATGGGCATGATAAACTATTTGGGAAAGTTCATCCCCAAATTGTCCAATATGACCCAACAACTGCGAGAATTACTGAAGAAGGAGACAGCCTGGCACTGGGTTGAAATCCACGAAAAATCTTCCAAGAAATAAAGAAAAGTCTAACTGATAAGCAAATCCTGAAATACTACGAAGTTACCAAACCGGTGACCATATCAGGTAATGCATCTTCCTACGGGTTGGGTGCATGCCTGATGCAAGATGCATGGACGCCCGATCTCATATGCATCGTCACGTTCATTAAACAAGTCTGAAGAAAACTATGCCCAAATAGAGAAGGAACCTCTTTCCATAGGTTTTGGATGCACCAAATTTCACCAGTATGTATATACGTCAAACATGTGACCATCGAAACAGACCACAAGCCCCTGGAGTACTTGTTCCGAAAACATTTCACAGCCACGCCACTAAGATTACAGCGTATGTTGCTTTCACTCCAAAAGTATGACCTGCATGTTGTATACAAGCCAGGAAAGAGCCTATACATAGCTGACACTCTGATCAGATCTCCTGGGAAACTCACATAATCTGAAGAAGTAGAGGATCTTTATCAAGTGCACACCGTCCAATACCTGACCAGTATCAACACAAAGATTAGCACAGCTTCATCCCCAGACCAAGACCGGTCCAGTCGGCCTACAGAAACTGCAGCACGTCGTACACGTTGGTTGGCCAAGTGACAAGTCAACAGTAGAGCATGATATTCGCAATACTGGTCCATTCGAGACGAAATCAGCGCACAGGAGGGATTTTTGTTACGAGGAGAACGGCTAATAATAACTGACGTCACTTAGACGATAAATGCTAAGTATAATTCACGGAAATCATCTCGGCATTGAGAAATGCAAACGACGTGCTCGTGATGTGCTCTACTGGCCAGGCATGAATGATCATATTGCCAATCTTATTAAGCGATGCGAGACTTGCCAAACCTTTAGAAGTTGCAAGCCAATGAAAGGACACACGATACCATACCGACCAGGACAGAAAGTGGCTTTGGACCAATTCGAGCTACAGAACGAAAATTACCTGGTGATTACCGACTACTTCTCAAAATTATTTGAGATCACGAAGCTTTCCAGTATACAACGAGTGCATCAACGATCAAGCATCTTAAACCACACTTTGCCAGGTATGGAATTCCAGAGGAAGTCATCAGTAACAACGTAACGGCCCTTCAATGCATCAGTGCAGAATTTTCCACCTTTGCCAAGTTTGGGGATACTACGTCCTCGCCCAAATATCCCACTTCTCACACAATGTGACAATCACTCTTCTCAAACTCATTAATAATTCATGAATTATCATAGCCAATCCATGAACGTATACCGCATCGCATGCATGAGTTTTGATACCCAATGAAAACCTGTAGGAAACTTCCTAGTGAACTGGATCACATTTCTTAATCTACATATTAAAATAAAATCGCTATGGGAGCAAATCGCTAAAGGAATACTCGTTTGAGAAGCTGGATCAAACACTCGTTTGTCGTGTTTCATCAGGGGACTCCAAACACTCGAAAACAATAAAAATCTCGGGCTACGCCCTCGGTTTTCATTTGTTTTCTCGTGTTTGGAACCCCTGATGAAACACTCAAACTCGTGTTTGATCTATTACTTCGTACGCCATGAACAACTAATTTATTCACCAGGTGTAATCCGATATATATATATATATATTGAAGTAATTAATTAACTATTGATTGAGTTAAAGCTCAATCATCACAGGTACAGAGCAATAGGAAAGTATCTCCCAACTGGATGAGCATCCCAGATGCTTCCAAGGCTTGTCATGAGCTAATCAAATGTGGTTGCAAATAGAAATGTTCCACAAGATACAAGTGGAAATCGTTCAGATTAGAATGTACAGAGCTCTGTAATTGCAATGGACACTATTCACAGGGATTCGATGAATGAACTCAGTTTCATGTGTAAATAATATAAATAACGTATTTTAATGGATCCAGATGAATCAACTTTTACTACGAGATTAAGAATTTGCAATATTGCTACGTTATGGAAATAAATTCATAAATTTGACACTCAATGATAATTCCAGAAAAATAATTTGTTTTATTAGATATTTGGATCAAGAAAACCGGGACCTAGCACCTACTAAAATTATTTGGGTGCACGTTTTCATTTTCTGATCTATCTTTTTGGTTATAAAGTGTTGAACATTTCATGTTAAGCTTAAGCTGAGGTTCATTTTCGAGTAAGAATGTGTATTGGAGGACTGGGGCCAAGTAACACCCTTAAATCATTGTAAATTTGGTTATGTATAATATAGTAAGTAAATATATCGTTCTCAAGATGGAAGTGTGTAGTTGTGTCCATTTTCAACTGAATCTGACTTAAATTAATCTCGTCATAAGGTTAAATTTCACAACAATCTTGGGCTGTATAAAAATAGCGTTTAGAGGCACTTTGGCGTTGGGGTCCCGACCGTAATTTTACTCTAACTATAATTATGGAATGCGTTTGTATTATTATGTTAATGTTATTGTTCTCTTTTGTTTTGTCGGTATGATTTGCCGCCGTATGACATCATCGTTGGTTATAAGATCCTAGTGATTTGAATTTAAGTCTGGTTGTAGAAAATTTATAATATCCTGTTCTTTAGATTCTCTAAATAGTCGGTTCGTGTTCTGACTGATTGATAGATCGGCATTATTTGAATTCTCCAGTGTTACATCTTGTTAGATGTTCTCTCACCGCTAAATGTATATATCTCTCGTGATTGATTTGTTCTCTGTGCAGCGTAACTCTTTTCCGCAAATGTTCTGTTTGGCCGATATATAAACACTGACATTTAACGCAAATTATAACATAAATAATATTTCTTGCTTTGCAGTTCATCGCGGACTTGATTTTCCACCTTTTCCCGTTTTTAAATATTAAAATTTAAATATTTTAAATATGCTGTTACCAGTAATTAGGACACATCTTGCTTCTTCACATTTGGTTACAGTTTTCAAATTTGGAATTTCTGTTAGGAATTGTGCGTGAGATATCTCTTTAAGTTTTTTGGTTGACGTCTGCTTACTATAAGATTTGCTTTGCCCAGTATTGACTTCGTTTTGGTGGAATTATTGAGAAATTTCAGGTTTTGTTTAATTTTCCAAAGATCTGCGGATTTTTTGGATTGTGCGTTATAATTAGTGGTAGCGCCATTTTGTTTTCAGTTGTTTTGTTTGCTTGTCGTAGTTCCGCCGTCATTAGTGATTTCGCTTTCTCAATGCCTTTTAAAATAACTTTTTGGGGGTAATTCTATGTTTTTAAAAATCCTTCGAATTCATGTAGCCTTTGATATTTAACTTCTGGTTTCGAGACGATACAACAAGTTCTCCTTGCGAGGGAATAGGAGGGAATGTTTTGTACCCTTTTTTGCTAGACAAAGAAAAACCTGGAAATTTTTGAACTTCTTTTAATATAACACTAAAAATAATGTTAGATAAACAAATGCTATGTTTACTTTGCATCAAATCATGTTGTTATGGTTACAGAGCAGCGGGACTTTAAAGTCCCGTCAGGTAGTATCGGCCTATATAATCATTTTAATCAATACAGATGAGCATAATATATAGTAAAATAGTAAATTTAAAGTTCTATGTGTCAATAACAGTTATTCTGTTCATGTTCAGTTATTCTACAATGTCATGGAATTCCGCGAAACAGTTTTTGCGCTTGTTACAGCACAAAAACACTTTGCACATTGAGCACTTGCTATATGGTCTAGATTCCACTTGGTTTCCTTGGCAGTGAACACCTCGATTCTGCAGTCTAATTTCTTTCGATATGGAGTGACCACTTTTCCGCCGTTTAGCTGGGACTGATGTGGAAGGTGATGATCTTGGTCGTCCAACTTTTACAGGAGTTGCGCGTGTGATCAAAGCTTGTGCAACAGCTCTCTTGTAATCCAAAACCGATACAGACTTTCCCTCCAGTTTCGAATAGACAATTTGGGCATTGACAACTGTCCGATCAATGATCCCGAAAAAGATCCTGTGCCACCACTTTTTGGACTTTCGACTAAGACCTTGAACAGCACACAACATGTCGGCTTTGTCAACTCCTCCCATGTATTTGTTGTAATCAACAACAACACAGGACAGGTATATTCATGCTTTGAACCATCTTTCTGGGTTCTTTTGGCGGACGAGATATCTGTCCCATGAAAATTAGACACAACAAAAACAGGCTTGTTGTCTTGCCACTTGAACATGGTTAGACCATCTTTCGATACCCGATAGTCACACTCCCCTCTATATAAAACTTCGTCCATACCAACAGCAAGCGCTTTACGGTTCAGTCAAACTGTACCGACTGCATCAACACCATACCATAGGTACTCCATCAAGGGAATGGATGTGAAGAAATTATCAAAATAAACTTCATGATTCCTGTTCAGTAAATCTTGAGTCATGGTTTGGACTACTTGTTCCCCAAGGCCAAATGTGTTCCCGTCTAAATCATCCACAGTAGATGCTTCAGTGGCCTTTCTATACACATCAAATTTGCTGATGTAACCATCCATATCAGCCCTTACCCATAATTTATAGCCACGCTTTATGGCCTTCGTCGGGTTGTATTGTTTGATCGAATGCCGTCCCTTGAATAATATCATGCTCTCATCTATACTTTGTCTTCTTGACAAATTGTACAGTTTGACATAGTTATTATTCATTGCTTCAATTAGCGGGCGAAGCTTGTACAGCTTGTCCTGGTTACCATCGGGGAGGGCTGCGTTGTCATTCACGTGCAAACTTGAAAGGATCTGCCCAAATCTATCCCTTGTCATAACTGTGGAGACAAAAGGAACACTCAAATCAGGGTCATTGTTCCAATAGTTGGTCCAGGAAGGTACAGTAGCTTGTGGTAGGACATAACCATATTGATACCAACAAAACCACAACATTCCTCTCTGGTTATAGGCGGAACACGTCGGTCCTTTTGGTTGATGTACAGGTTTGTTTGAAATACAATGTGATCAACAATGTCAGTGTCAAGGAACTGGAAAAATATGTCGGCTGGTGTATGGGAATGAGAAAAGTATTCCATGTTGAGACCTTCAGGAAAGTTGAATGAATGATCTTCTGATGGTTTGTCAATCTTTTTCCATTGGCGTCTGGCAATTTCAACCAACCTTTTCACCTGGGCCACACTTAGCTTTTCTTTGGACTTGGAATGGATATATTTTTGCAAACACTTGATTTGGGTAGCCGACAATGGATAAGGATGATCATTTTTGAATAAAAAATGTTCTACCAATTCCAACTGGTCAAGTATCTTTTCTTTCTTCTGCGCACTTGATGAAACTCCTTTTCCAGCTACTTTTCTATTTGGGTTTGGTGTTGCTGTCGTGGCAGTCGTATCTGGGATCTCTTGTGTCTCACTTGTATCAATTACTTCATCGCCAGGTTGAATGTAGTCATCATCAACAACATCATCACCCGAAGATGGCTCATCAGCACCGCCAGGTTGAATGTAGTCATCATCAACAACATCATCACCCGAAGATAGCTCATCAGCATCGCCAGATTGAATGTAGTCATCATCAACAATATCATCATACGAAGATGACTCATCAGTATCTTGGTCATCATCTGGGATTTCATCCAATATTTCTAGTATATCAATGACATTATATCTTTTTGACATTGTGAAAGTAAAATGACGATCTTTATCTAAAAATTAAGAACATTTTTTAGATGTTATTCACAGTCAAACAGTGAAGACAATAGTATATTGGCAAAATATTGCAAAAATCAACACATTTCATAACAAGCCAAAGCAGATAAAATACACAAACAAAGTCTCCTGTCAATTCTATACAAACAGATTAAAATCACAAGGCTCATATGTGTTTAAAATCGAAGGTTTGAGAAATAAAGCCATGGCATATTTAGATAATGTAGGTAGATGATACACCCTGGCGGGACTTCTAAATCCCAAACAGTAAATCGCAATTTTTGAAATCAGTTTGAGGTTATTTCCTAACAAAATACTATAGAACCTTTCTTGAAAAGGTTATAGATACATACAAAAATTCCCATCTCTCTACACAGTCGTTAAGATTATAAAAATTGATAAAGAAACCTCACCTTTCTCACACGTGCGAATTTCTGAAGATCGCCATTTTGAAAATATCTTGAAACCGCTGGAATAAACATTGCAGTGGCATTCAATCCCAGACCCTTCATACAAACACCCTGTTTGTACTTTAAAGTCCTTAAATGTATTTGAATACCCCAGGCAATCCTCTGAGCACTTTTCAACATGGAACTTTAACGTCCCGTCAGTAAACAAAGGGTTAATGTGTCTCGGATGGCATGAATTGAAGTTTAGGTATTGATGCGTATCTGTCTTCTTATAGAAATATCTGTGTGAAGTTTTCTTCCTTCTTTATAAATTAATACGTCCAAAAACAGTATTTTAACCTTGTCTTTCTCCATGGTAAATTGGATGATATTATGTAGACTGTTTAATAGATCGTGGAATATGTTTAGGTCTGCTTCTGATCTCTTCCAAAACAGAAAACAATCATCCAGGAATCTCTTGAAAATTTTAGTAAAACCAATGTCGCGTACAGTACGTTGGAGCCATCTTCGTGCCCATTGTTGTCCCTTGGATTTGTTGGTAAAACTTGTTGTCAAAATGGAAAGTGTTTTCTTTTAGTACAAGTGAAATGGCTTCTGAAATAAATTCCTTGGAGAAGGGACGAGGTAAACAGGTTGTATAATTGTCAATCTATAATTGTCAAAGTATTCTATGGCAGTTAGTCCTAGATCGTGGGGAATATTCGTGTACAAACTAACCACGTCTAATGACACAAGAAATGTGTTTTCATCAATTTCGTCTGGTAAATCTTTGAGAAAATCTATGTCGTCCCTGATGAGGCTAGGAACATGCTTGCACAATGGTTTAAGGATTATGGCTTCTAAGTCTATGCGTCGGTGATAAAGGTCCAGCAACAATGGCCGGTCTCATTTTCAGGTCTGCAGGTGCTGGTAGTTTTGTATATTCCGAATTTTGTTCTTTGATAGCTTGGGTTAATGGATTGTGATTTGTGTATTTTAGGTAATCCGTAAAAATTCGACGTTTTCCAAATAAATTTATGAATATATTCTTTCTCTGCTTTCGTTGTTTCATGTTCAAATTTGTTTAAAGGTTTCCCGGTTTTTCTCATAATTGAATCATCTTTGTTTCCGTCATGAAATAGAATATAATTGTCAGTATCAGATAAGAGTTCCTCTATTTTGTTTCTGTAGAATATTTTATCCATAATTATTGTCGCACCACCTTTGTCTGCTTCCTTTATAATAATACTGTCGTCGTTTTTGAGGTCTTGTAAAGCATTTCTTTCGTCCATTGATAAGTTGTTTTTTGTGCCTTTTGGTAATTCCGTTTGTTCCGAATAATTGGATATGGTATCAATGACCAATTCTAAGTATCTGTCATTTTATTTTTGCTGGAACGAAATTTCACTTATTTTTCACTATGGAATTGTCGAGTTCTTTTGGACGACCGTCAAAATGTTAAAGGAGACGTAATTTTCTTCCGAATTCCTGAATATCGTTTTTGAGGTCGTTTTTGTTTGGTTGTGGCGTTGGTGTAAACTTTAGTTTAATATCGTCGCTGGATAGTTCGCGTGATGATAGGTTTATTATTTTTGGGTCTGTTCTATTCTGTGTAATTATTAGTTTATTAGGTGAAGTCGGTCTGGTCTCTGATGTCGTAGAGGTTGTTGTTGACAAATTAGTGGGTAATTGCCTCCTTGGGTCGATTCCAAAAAATAATCTTGTCCCCGGTTGTTGTAGGTGTAGTTGGTCGTTCTTCTACTTGTTCTCGTCTTTCTCTGTAAGGACCTCTTACAACTTCTGCGTACGTTGGTGTTCGGTTGTAGTCAATATTCCATGGCTTTCCTGCCGGTGTTGCTTGCGTTCAGTTGGTCGTCTATCTGGGAAACTATGTGTTCTCCTTTCTTCTAATCTTGGCGTGGTATAGTTTCGGTTACCCCCTTGGAATTGGCCACTAATATTTGGATCCTTTCATTTTGATGTCCCGAAGGTGCATGGCGTGTAGATGTCGGTGTACTTGATTTCCTCTTTTGGAATTGATTGATATTTCCCGTGGGTACTTGTTGGTGGTAGGTAATTTCTCTATTTCTTTGATCTGTGTATCTTTTATTTCTCGGTTTGATGAAGTCGTCGTCACTTTTGAACTCTTCTTCATATTTACCTAACCATATCTGCTTTGTTTCCCATTTTCGATGTGATTTCGCTTCTTCTACTTTGCATTCCTCCACCCACAAATTTCTTAATTTCATCACAATTTCTCCTTCAAAATTTGTTTCGAGAACATTTGCCATTTCTTCATCGATTTTCTTATAGTTTGTGTGGTTATGTTCCGCGCGTATTTTCAGGAGATTTATTTCCGCTTGGGTTTCGCTGATTCCCGTGTGCATGTTGCCGGATTCTTTTCTACCGAGAGTCTTCATTAGGAATGAATCTCATCAGCAACTTTTTCGGAATGACTTCATGTTTCGTAGATAATTGATGTATTTTCACAATTTACACTGTTCCAGTACAGTTGTTTCCGCTTATTCAGCTCTCGCTTCCAATAACGCTTTGATAGTGTTTCAATATTTCGTCTTTGAGTAAAGCGACCTCGGAACGACGCATGCTACTCGGAGTTTCACGCGTTTAAACGCGTGAAACTCCGAGTAGCAACGTTAATCATCTAATAAATATATCTCACTCTACCGTCAAGGTATTGAGCACTCTATAGTCTATTGTAAACCACTTCTTCAATATATTTAGACCATTTTATCTGAAGAGTACTACACCATTTGTGTGTGGCACGAAACTAACTAGTAATAAAATGTCTAGTCACAACTGTTGAGTCTTTGAATTTTTACTATATATATATATATAAATATATATATATATATATATATATATATATATATATATATATATATATAGTTACCATAAAGCCATTATGGTGATAGCCGGTAGGGCACATTGTATACTTTCATGTATATATATATATATATATATATATATATATATATATATATATATATATATATATATAATATGTACCGTCTGTAGTTATATATAATATATATATTATATATGTATAATAACAAATTAAAAACGCACACGCTGATTGGCGGAAAGCCGTGTTTCTATAACTCGTTGGAAAATGGATTTTTCCCGCCATATTTATAAAATGGAGTGACGAACTTTTGCTCACAAACAGCTAAAATATCGATAAATA
Source organism: Chrysogorgia sp. JL179-B06 (assembly GCA_035772405.1). NCBI lineage: Eukaryota > Metazoa > Cnidaria > Anthozoa > Scleralcyonacea > Chrysogorgiidae > Chrysogorgia > Chrysogorgia sp. JL179-B06. The sequence goes on along the minus strand of JAYKKM010000094.1, from coordinate 2,033,581 downwards.
TGTTCTGTGACGGCCAACAAGAAGAAAAACGAGAAGATTGGATGCTTTTATTTACAGTTAAGAGCGTTTATGTTCATTTGTGCAGCCGACGACGCTGTCTAGCGTGATATAAGAATGTATATTTTCATCATTTTAATAAAACAGTGCACTACCAAGTATAATTACTTCCTTTTTATCGTTTCATGAAAGATCTCGGTGCAAGATTGGGGCGATATATTGGCGTATTTGTGCGACTCTGCAGTGATAATCTTTGGCGGATTTCTCGGTTGGAGACCAAAATGTAAGTTGGCTTAATTTTTTGCTTTTTTAACACCGCAGGGTACGTAATTATCGCATAACTGCTACACTATTTCCGCAGTTCACCATCGTTTTTTCGGCGGAACCAGCCGAAAATTTGACTTTTGCAAATGTCTGAATGGATTTTCTAGGGGGGTACGGGGCATCCCCCCTGGAAAATGTTGAAGTCCAGAACCTTTAAAACGCGATTTCTCGCATTCTGAGCAAATGATTACAGCTAATTTTATGGCAAGAACGGCTCAAATTTTAGGCAAAAACTAAGAACCAAACATCATAATTTACAGTAACATTTCACATTATCTTACAGTATAATATAGATGAATTTTTACCAACTTACCTGTCCTTGCTGAACTTACCTGCTCTTCCACATCACAAAAAAGGTTTTATGTATGGTAGATGCTTAATAAATTAGTTTTTCTGTACAAGACTACTAATTTACTAGCCAAAGGACTTTGGGCATTTAGCAAAATATAAATTCAGACGTCCACATTCATATACTGTACAGTCTCTTTTTGTAATAAATTAAATTCCAATTATGGAGTGTTCATTATTTATGGTTTAGATATGAACCCCTTAGGTTTGGTTTTTATATGAACCCCTTAGGTACAAGTGAAAGTCCAATGCCCCCAATCACCTACAGTAGCACCTCAATAGATAGAAACTATTATGACCCCCTACAGTAGCACCTCAAACTTTTTTGCCCCCCACCAGTGTTGCCATGTCAAGTTTCGTAAAAATCCCAATAAAGGTCTGAAAATATCCCAAGATTCCCTATTTTTTACCAAAAAATCCCAAGGTTCACCAGAGGTTCACAGCTTCAGGTCTCTATCGCCATTTGAGTACTCTCTCCGACTCAAATAACCGAGAGACAAGAACTTTCAAATAGAAAATCTATTTCTTTAATTAAACATAAGTACAAATTCACACGCCTTTAAGGGTATTGAAATTGAAATCAGCTTTTTAAAGGTCGAATCCCTGAGAAAAAATCCAGAAAAAATCCATACTCCTTCAAAAAATCCCAAGATCTTGGGATAAAATCCCAAGGATGGCAACACTGCCTCCCACCCACCTATGCTTTAAACGACCCCCCCAAACCATATTAAAATAATGAACACTCCCTTAAACTCAGCTTCTATAAATAATATAATGGCATTGGCATTTATATTTCCAAATAAATTATAAACCAACTAATGTACAGCACAATTGTTGTAATTATGAACAATAAATAGATACTGTACAATGTGCATGATTTGTAAATCATTATGTATTATACATGGTCGAATATGTTTTCGGAAACTCGCGACAAACGTTAATGGTGTTAGTGTTAAGATTAATGTACCAGCTTTCAAGAAAAGTTCTATTAAAATAATTAGTTTCAAAATGCAAACACTTTGCCGTTTCCCAATCCACATTGTGCTTGGTTTCCTTGTGGTGGACAGCTATGTTGTTCGTTTTGTCACCTGCTTCTGTACTACGTTTATGTTCTTTAATTCGCGTCGATAGATTCCGGCCTGTTTCTCCAATATAGGTGGCTGGACAGTCAGAGCATTTCACTTGATAGACAGCTCCTTTCCTGCATTCCGGTGGTATTGGATCTTTCACTTTCGTTAACATAGTTCGTAAAGTGTTGGTTGGTTTGTGTGCAACGTTGATGTTATATGGTTGGAGGATTCTAGCAAGTGTTTCAGATGTTCCTTTGATATAAGGTATGGTTGCGATGGTTGGTTGGTTGGTTGTCCTCTTCGGCACCAGTTGGCGTGGCTATTTTAACTGCATGGTCGGTCAAGCAAACGTTGAACAAATGCATCCTTGTAATTATTTTTCTTAAAAACTTGTTTCAGGTGTTGAAGCTCTTGATGGAAAGCTTCCGCCGAGCTGCACACAACACGCGCTCTTTTCACCAAAGTAGTTACAGTAGTAGACCTATGGGAAGATGGATGGTAGGATGAATCATCTAGAAGGCGGTCTGTGTTAGTTGGTTTTCTGTAGACATCTGTACCGAGTTTATTGCCGTTTCTCACCCCTTTATCCAAACTTGTCAGCGTGTGATCAACGTAGCGGAACCAAAATGGCGGTGGATTTGGGTAAGTTGACATCGCTCGTTCTTCGATGCGTTGCATGACAATCTCTGAGATGACTACATGCAGATTCCGGGGATGTTGGAAAAATTCTCCATTATATTGGAAATATGTCGACTTTAGACATTGCAAGCGCTCCGTCGTAGGTGGCTGGTGCTTCTCGCTAGTTGCAGAGGGATACTGGTAAATAATGACTTTACGTCGAAAGATACTAGTTCATGGTTTTCTTTCATAGTTTCACGTTTAATCCTATTAACAAATTCTTCAGTGTTGATTACGCGGTGTCTTGAGTGGTTGGTCAAGGGTTTGAGTGTGTTTGCAAGGTATTTGGAGAGTTCATAGGTAGGTGAAGAGCAAAATGATACGATTGGTCTCATTGGAATATTGTCCTTGTGGATTTTTGGCAGGCCATATATAGTTTTGGAGCTTGGGCAACTGAGCAGCGAAGTTTTGAGTACAGTGTTCGTTTCAAAATATTTGCTTGGTGCAATGTAAAAAGTTTGTTGTTGAGTTTTCGTTGCAGTTTCTGCGATGGATCCCGATCTAGTTTCTTGTATGTTTGTTCATCATTTACCAAACTATCCATCTTCTCTATATTCGGATTTATTCATTACAACGGTTACGCGTCCCTTATCAGCAGGCGTAATAACAATTGAATCATCGTTTTTTAATCTCGATAGAGCTAATTTCACTTTTTGACAAATTACTTCGTGGTTTCCGGCTGGATTGAAGTGTGGATGCAACTCTTGCTCTGATTGTTTCTTTTTCTGCTGTTGTAATATCTATACGTTGAACAATAGCAGTCTCTATACTGGCAAGGATACTAGCTGTTGGTACATTCTTTGGAGCTATGGAATGAACTCTCCAAATACCTTGCAAACACCCTCAAACCCTTGACCAACCACTCAAGACACCGCGAAATCAACACTGAAGAATTTGTTAATAGGATTAAACGTGAAACTATGAAAGAAAACCATGAATTAGTATCTTTCGACGTAAAGTCATTATTTATCAGCATCCCTCTGCAACTAGCGATAGAATACACCAACGAAGCACCAGCCACCTACGACGGAGCACTTGCAATGTCTAAATAATAATAATAATAATACAAATTTTTTATATAGCGCAGATTTGCGCTTTATAACATATAGAGTATGGCTAGTACAATACTCACTAAACTAATTTAAGAAAGTATATTACAATGTATTTGAGATAGTTAACTAATTTAAAATAATTAATTAAAAGCAATATTAAAAAGATAAGTTTTAAGTAGCTTTTTAAAAGTATCCAGATTGTGGCAGTTTCTAATATTGTCCGGTAACGAGTTCCACAAGGTTGGAGCTGAGATGGAAAAGGCTCTAAAACCATAATTTCGTAAATTATACTTATTTATAGTAAGCAGGTTCTTGGAAGATGACCTTAATGCCCTCTTTGGTACATATGGTTTAATTAATTATTGTAAGTAACATTGGCGCCATATCATGCATACACTTAAAAGGTTAAAAGGCTAATTTTAAAGTTTATTCGTTGATCAACAGGCAACCAATGCAATTCGCTTAAAATAGGTGAAATATGATCGTATCGTTTGGATAAACTAACTAATCTAGCCGCAGCATTTTGCACACTTTGGAGTTTATGGATCAGCCACTTTGGTAGACCATAGTATAAAGAGTTACAATAATCAAGTCGTGATGTTATGAATGCATGAAATAGGGTTTCAGAAGCTGACTTTGATAGATACTTTCTTATTCTGCCAATATTTCGTAGATGATAGAAACCTGACTTGCATACATCTGTGACATGCTGCTTCATGGACATACTACAATCGAACAGCATGCCAATATTCCGAACACAGTTTCATGGTGTGACTACCTCTAAAGTCGACATATTTCCAATATAATGGTGAATTTTTCCAACAACCTCACGGTACTGCAATGGGTTCCACGGTATCTGTAGTCATCTCAGTGATTGTCGTTTAACGCATCGAAGAACGAGCGATGTAAACTTACCCAAATCCACCGCCATTTTGGTTCCGCTACGTTGATGACACCCTGACAAGTGTGGAGAAAGACCAAAAGAAGGATTTCCTTGATCATCTAAACAAGCAGAATTCCCACATCCAAATCACGATAGAAGCCGAGAAAGACGGTAAGCTTCCCTTTCTTGATTGCGTGGTTGTGAGAAACGGCAATAAACTCGGTAAAGATGTCTACAGAAAACCAACTAACACAGACCGCCTTCTAGATGATTCATCCTACCATCCATCTTCCCATAGGTTTACTACTGTAACTACTTTGGTGAAAAGAGCGCGTGTTGTGTGCAGCTCGGCGGAAGCTTTCCGTCAAGAGCTTCAACTCCTGAAACAAGTTTTTAAGAAAAAGGATGCATTTGTTCAACGTTTGCTTGACCGACCAGTTAAAATAGCCACGCCAACTGGTGCCGAAAAGGACAACCAACCAACCATCGCAACCATACCTTACATGTATGTCAAAGAAACATCTGAAACACTTGCTAGAATCCTCCAATCATATAACATCCACGTTGCACACAAACCAACCAACACCTTATACGAACTATGCTCTGACTGTCCAGCCACCTACATTGGAGAAACAGGCCGGAATCTATCGACGCGAATTAAAGAACATAAACGTAGTACAGCAGCAGGTGACAAAACGAACAACATAGCTGTCCACCACAAGGAAACAAAGCACAATGTGGATTGGGAAACGGCAAAGTGTTTTCATTTCGAAACTAATTATTTTAATAGAACTTTTATTGAAAGCTGGTACATTAATCTTAACACTAACACCATTAACGTTTGTCGCGAGTTTCAGAAAACATATTCGAGACTTCTGAAGAATCAGAAGCGCGCGCTTCCCGAGAACACACGAGGACAGGCACGTCATCATGCCGCTGACGCAACATAGTTAACAACCGTCAACATTTTCACGTCTCTGAAGATGGCTTCCGTACAGAAAGCCGAAACGTCAGACAAGAATAACATTTTTGTTTTAAATAATCTGGAGGAACATTTAATACTAAATAATAATTTGGTTTGTTGTATTTTAGGATTGTTTGGATCATTTGGATAATTTAATTTGCTATTATTTGGATGGATTGACTTTTTTTTCATAATTTGGATCAATGGTTTTTTGGGATGATTTGGAATATTTGGAAAAAATAATTTAATTTTTGGATCGTTTGGATAATTTGCTTTCTGGCAGACATTGTAATTGATATTATTAGATAATTTAGATAATTTGTTTTAATGAGGACATTGTATAATAATAGCCGTTTTCATTAAAGTGCTGCAGATGTTCATTTACATCAGAGGTTAGATGCAGAGCTACCGTTCGAGACCGTGTTAGAGACCGTGTTAGAGGGAAGAATAAGAACAAACTAAAAAAGATGCGAAATTCAGGCAGATTTTTAATTCACATACGTTTTGCCAGTTCAGGCTTCAGTGTAAAAACGTTAAAAATACTTTGCTTCAAAAGCAATACTATTTAAATAAACAAGGCGTGAATAAATTAGTTTACATGAAGGGTAGTCCAATGGAAATATTAAAATGCTATTCAGATGGCCTATAATTATTATTTTTTTAGTTTGCAGTTTGGTCTGGTTGGAAAGATCTGTTCAAGCAGTAAAATTAAAGCTCTGGGACGAAAATCACTGACGACAAGAAATGAAGTGGTTCTCTTTTCGTTCTTGTCTTTATTTTGCTTTCGTCACACTTGCTCTTGTTGCTTTCTTCTTTGCCGATGTTTACAAAACCTATTTTTCCGCGCAAAGACTGGAATACTTGAGAGATTTCGAAAATTTCTTGAAAGACTGGTGCCGCTTCCGACAACTACGAACAAACCTCGACGCTGTGATAGGTCCTTGCAAGGACCAGATCAGATGGGATTCCCGGAAACCAGGTGTCCCAACGAATGCCGACAAGAGTTTCATTGCTTCTTGGGACCTGAAGTCTGCAGGAGAATTCAGCCGCTTTTTTATCCAAGCTGTTTCTAGTAATGGGCAACTGAAGACAACTGGTGGGGACTGGTGGAGAGTTATGATTCGTGGTAGCGCGAGCACAAAGCCAGCGGTATTTGACCTCGGAAATGGCACATACGAGGTCCTGTTTTTGCTCGTGGAGCCTGGTGACTATGGCGTCGAAATAGTGCTTGATTATACTTTGTGCAACGGTTTCCGAGATCCGCCCGACAACTGGTTTATACTTGGTAAGGTTTTGATGTTGAATGCTGCGCGGGTTACATGCAAGAGGGTTACACGTAGGTAGAGGTAGTCCCCCTCTCAACTGGCCTATTAAACCATTGGACAGTACAGGATATGACACAACTGAGTTAGCATGTTTTTGACACACTGTATCTGTAAAGTCATATTATTCACCGTCTATCTGAATAGACCTTATTAAAAAATGGCCGCGGAATTAATATTCTTTTATATGCAAATAAATTGGCCCTTATCAACTCGTTTTCATGTACGAAATTGAAAAGGATTATTATGTATAGTGTCTGCCATTCACGAATAAGGCCTGTAGTGATGCCTATTTACTGAATGCGAAGCGTCCAAGTAAATATCCTCAGCACTATATTCATCGACACTGAGCATTTACCAAAAGAAGTTGATGAAAATTAGGGGGAATAGCGGAGCGCACAGATGACGTATAGTTGTTGATGTCATATTTAAAAATAGAATCTGCATGTGCGCTATGCTATTTGATTTAGTGAAAGCTAAGTTCTCGAATTCACCCGAGTGTGCCGTTTTTCATCTAACAATGTTTATGCATCTACGGAGTGTGGTTAATATTTGGAAGTGGAATTTGCGCGGAAATGAGACTGAAATACTATTTCCGAAAATTCCTCTTCCAAAACCACACTCCATAGATGGACAAACATTGTTAGAAAAGACCGCGGCTGTAGTTTACTACAACTGATAAAAGCCGTAAAACAGATCAAAATTGCGGAGCTTCGAATAAACTCGTGTGTACTCATGCCAATTATTATATCGTTGAGCCACTTGCTGCAAGTAATAGATTCCGGTTCAGTGTTACTTTGTTCATAGAAGCCGACTGTTCCTGTAGAACGTACTTCCAATTTACATGCGATCATGAAAAGACGACGCATATTTGCATGTTGCTCCAATATAAACATCGCAGTTTGAACTGGAGGTCTCAGGTCGCCTCATTTTCGCACTGAATTGGCAACAACGTTCGTCTCCTGGAGTACAGTATAAACATTTTGAGCCACTGTATCATGGATGCATATCACTAAAGAAATACTTCATGGTTTTCCGTTTAAAGAAACGTTCTATACTAAATTAGATTCTCTTATAATCGTATATTCGTAGTCGGACAATGCTGTCTTCCTTAAGTTTTTTAAACCAAGTTAAATTTCGCCATAAACAAACACAAGTAACGCGATCGTCCTGTCGCTGTTTTCTAAAGTCTTGCAATATCAAAATGTTGCTTAGTGCTCTGCGTGACATAATGATTGCCTCCATCGTGCAATGTTCAGGCCATATGTGGAATCGAATAAATTCATTTGATCGACATAATATCTTATTGAACGGCTTGTCGACCCTAAATTATGATGGTAATGCTAATATTTTCTTGCCGTTCAAGCTTTTATAATAGCATCTGGTCGTTTTGATTAATAATTTTAAATCAGTTGTAAATATCACTGCAGCTTTTTTCATTTATTTTTTATTTTCTTTCGTGTTTGTATTGTACGACGGTTGTTATAATTACTTGTTTTTTGTTGTTGGTTTTTTGTTTCTTTGCTTCTAATTCGTGGTTTTAATTATTTGTTATTGTAAGTTTACGTAAACCCTATCGATGAGCTTGTAGCTCTTAGTGTAAATGTAAAGAACAAATATTTGTTTAAATAAATATATATATCCCGCGTGTTTGGCTGCAGTATCCTGCAGAGCGGTTTAACATGGCGGTCGGACACGGATTCGTGTGCTCCGCAGTGAGCTTATTACTGGTTATATTCGCTGTTAATAGTGTTTCATGCTATGATGAACCATGTTTATTATATGCTAAAGAATCGACAAAGAACCTATTTTGGACAGAAAGTCTCGTATCTACCTATATTTATATTCCAAACGAGAGTATCCTCTTCACTAGTTATTCAGCTTCAAATATTATCACGAGAAAGGACAAGGTGCTTCAACATCTATTTACGCCAAAGACTATATCGTTTGGTCTCTATTGCTTTCATAACGTACGATACTCCGTCTGTTTACTTTGTAATAAAACGTTATCTGAAGAGACGTTTAGGATTTACTTCAAATTCGACTGCAACTTTAACTGAAATCTTGATGCTGGTACAAAGTGGTGTCAATATTCTGAATCCTGGCCCAGATGCTCTAAGTAACAATAATAACGAGTTTCGTTCGTGTAATGTCATTCTACCAGGAAACAACGGTCTCAAGATAGGGCAATGGAACGTAAATCATTTGACGGATGCCAAACTTGAACAAATCAAGCTTTTGTTAACTTCGATGAAATATGAAATACACGTTCTCTTTTTAATCGAAACATTTCTCAAGCCAAATAAACCTGATGGTATATTAGAAATTCCTGGCTACACTGCACGCTGCACAGGAAAGATCGGCCTGGACAAAAGAAAGGTGGTGGAATAATTGCGTTTGTCAGTAATAATATAAAGGGAATTCGTATCTTGGAGCTTGATGAAGATAAAGTGGAATCACTATGGTTGCATATAAATCCACATAAATCTAAACGTCCAATTCTGGTCGGAGCAATATACCGTCCCCCTGGTTCTACAGTGGAGGCCGATGCTAATTTGGAATCGAACATTGAAGCTGCCTACCTTCGAAATCAAGAAACATACGTTTTAGGAGATTTTAACATAAACTATTTGGATTCTGTGGCATATAACAATCATCGCCTAGTTAAGGCTCTAAAAAGTCTAAACTTGAGTCAGCAAGAACATTAAGTGGCACAATCAAAGATTGCGAATACGCTAAATCACTATTTCACTAATATTCTTGAGCAAATCAAGCAAGGGAATGACTGTAGAGATGAGTATGACGATACAAAACTACGGACATTTGTTTCTTCCCGTTTGAATGTAGATACCACATTTAGTATTGCAGAGATCACGATAGAGCAAATGGCACTGAAATAATTCAAAATATTCCTGATAATAAAGCTACTGGTCATGATGGCATCAGTGTTCGTATCATCAAGGAAATCATTCCAACATTTGCAAGTCCACTTTGTGAAATACTAAATCTGTCCATAAGAAAAAACACGTTTCCTGATCAATGGAAAATAGCACAAGTCACGCCATTGCACAAAGAAGGTGCTCGAAATGACGCAAACAACTATCGCCCAATATCTGTCTTACCTACTCTCTCAAAAATCCTTGAGAAACATGTTGCAAGTTCGCTTTTCAAGTATTTGCGCGATAAAAACTTAATATATAAACTGCAGTCAGCATTCAGGACAGGCCATTCAACTGAAACTGCTTTAATCAGACTAACAGATGAGATTCTGCTTAATATGGACAGGGACGAGGTGACCGATCTGGTATTTATTGATTTTCGGAAAGCCTTCGACGTAATCGATCACGAACTTCTCCTAAAAAAGTTGTCTGTTTATGGTGCTAGTACTTCAGCTATCAGTTGGATTGAATCATATCTAAGTGAGAGGAAGCAGTTTATCAAATTAGAGAATGTAGTCTCCGAACAGCTTCCTATAAAGCAGGGGGTACCCCAGGGGTCAATCGTTGACCAGTACTTTTCTTGCTATTTGTTAACGATATGCCCCTTCATGTATCCAGATCAACTATGGATATCTATGCCGACGACACCACCCTATCTTCAAGTTCCAGTTGGAAGGAAATTCCTGTGCTTCATCAAGCACTCTCGCAAGATTTAGAAGACGTGGGAAAGTGGTCTAGAACAAATAACATGTTCATAAACACATCAAAAACTAAAGCCATGCTGGCCGTGGGCAAGCGTCTCCGAAAGCGTTTTGATCAAGACCCATCAAACCTACAGCTCAGCTTGAATAACAAATAAATTGAAATAGTCAAAAGCCACAAATTGCTTGGCCTGAAGATTGACCACGATTTGACATATGACGATCATATTGATGAGCTGTGTAAAAATCTGTCTAAAAGGATTGGGCTTTTGTGTCATATCAGCCCTTACCTAAAACAGAAACAGCGGTTAGTTTACTATCAAGCGGTCATAAAACCAGTCATGTTATATGTATGTTCAGTCTGGTCATCGTGTAGCAATAAAGCCCTTGAGAGAGTCTTTCGCATGCAGAAGCGCGCGGCACGTATAATTCTGGATGCCGAACGTACAGTATGACTAGAACAGTAACAATGTTCAATGAATTACAATGGGTCCCCTTTTATACTGAAGCTTACATCAATCTCTGTGCAATTGCATATAAAAGGATAAACGGAAATACTCCAGACTATATATAGATGAGATAATGAAGACAAACTCTGATGTTCATACAAGAAACACTAGATTCTCTAACTTATTTTATCTGCCCTCACTACAATAAGATTTCAGATGGGGGCCGAACGTTTACTATAAGGACAATTAAAGACTGGAACAATCTCGGTCCAAATGTTAAAAAAAGTCTAACAATTAAACGTTTTAAAAGAACACTATTTAAGAATAATCTTGATGCTCAGAAAGTGAATGATTATTTTAACGCTACAAAATAGATAGATAATGATGATATTGTATATATTTTATGTCAATTTAAACTAGATTAGTAGAATGTTAAATTAATATTATAATCAACATAACTTTGTTACGTAAATACTATTTTTGATATTATTATTTAGTTTTAAAATTTTATTAATGTAAGTATAGTTGCATGATTTTATATTCTTTGTAATGTTGTATATATAATCTGTATTTTTATCCTAAACGAGGGCCACTAGGTTATCAGTATTTTGAAATACTGTCATGTGTCACCCTCAAGAAATAAAGTCGCTTACTTACTTACTTACTAAAACCATTTGGAATTCCTTTAGGACAGGTGGGTTGGCGTTAGATCGACGTAACGTGTGTCAATAGAGTTGTCGGTTATGTGAAAGCCAGGAAATCCGCCCTGGCATTTTTGGTACATGTACATAAGTTAAACATTTCTCGCATTTTTTTTCGGGCCATTGCTTTAAAAAGTTGATGGCGAAGATTTTACATTGCAATGTTTTTTTAACGTTTTCGATTATTACTCAAGCTTCTGCCTATAACAGTCAATTAAAAGTAATAAATATAAAAGGAATACGGATTTTTTTGTAAGTGCGGATTTAATAATTACAACCCAAAAAATTCAGACGTTTTAATATACCATGGCAGGTATTTTTTCGCATTGATCAATTTTATATTTTCATCTGATTTTTCATCATCGTTCTAAATTGGCTAAAGAATACACACATAAAAATTTAAGCCAATTTGGTTAAATATTTTCAACTTTTCGAAACACGGTGATTTTGGTTCACTGGCATAAATATATATCATATCACACACATGTGGCATAGAAAATAGAGACTTTGTGGGGAATAGAAGGCATGTGCAACAGGTTTATTACTTGCAGTCCCGTACGAGAGGTTGGTGCGGGTGGGACTCTAACTATTACCTCTAACTATTACCTCTAACTCCATTGAAGGGCGTAGAGGTGCAGTGATGGGAGATCTTTTTGATCACTGATCATTTTTACTTATAGTTAAACTACTTTTCCATTGACAGCATGTAGATATAGATGAAGAGGAAATTTTATATAATAATTTATTTATTTTTGTATCGTGAGCGGGAGGAATCGTAGCTTTTCCTACAACCTGATTGGCTGCTGCAGCGGGCGGAATTTTACGATATTTTGATCACGGTCACGGAATGCTAAATGCTAAAAATCATGATTTTTATCATGATTTTATCATGATTTTTGCTTCATTATTAACTGCAAAATGGGAAAATACAGAATTTGATTCAACTAAGCTGAAAATAACTATATAATTATACAAAAACTAAAGTATTTTGGTTTGCTTTTCTTTCCTTAACCAAACAGAACAAAAGTAACTCAAGTCTTTTACCTTGTATAATAAAAAAATTAATATGTTATTTACCGTTTTTGGTCGGTTCGGATAGAGAAATATTTGCCCGAGGTCTCAAAAGCGTCCCTCCGCCGGGTCGTTTTTGAGACCTCGGGCAAATATTTCTCTATCCGGACCACCCGTCCGGTAAAACATATATATATCTTGTTTGTTAATTTCTGTAACAAAAGGAGATTCACAAGGTAGGAATCAACAAAATGGAGTGTTGAAGGGACTCGCCAAGAAAGATTATCTACTCGAGCGTTTTCAGAGAGGAAGGAAGCTAATGATAAATATACGTTTGGAAACTGGAAAAGGTAATTACTGTTGTGAAACTCTGTTGAGTTTGGCATAGATGGGAATGGAAGAGAGAGGGGAGGGGATAGGGCATGGGATAGGGAAGTAAAGAGAGAAATCGAGAGGGAAATTAAGTGAGAAGGAAAGCGGAAGTGAAAGGAACAGTGAAGGGAGAGGGGACGGATGCGGAAAGGAAGAGTGGAATAGAGAGGGGATGGGAAGAGAAGGGAAGAGAGAAGAGAAGGGAGAGGCGAAGGGAGCAGTGGAGGGTAGATGGAAAGAATTGAGAGAGGGAAGTATGTCGGGAAAGGGGAAAGGAGATGAAGGTCAAGGGGAGTGGAAGACGAGGAGTGCGAGGAATAGAGAGAGAATAAGTAAAGTGGGAGGGGAAAACAGAGAGAGAGGTGTGGAGGAAAGGAGTGGAATAACTTAACGTATATTAATCGAAAGTCATTTCCAGAAAAACCATGACCAAAATCAATCTGTTCTATTACTAGGTTTGTACATGTATCACACTTTGACCAATAAATCTCTTCATGGTATTGACTTAAGCTGCGGTATGAAATGTAATATGATATGGGATGGATATGGAAGATGGAATGATGGAATTTGGAAATCCTATTTAAAAGGTCTGTGTTGTTTTCTGTAATTTATTCCGATATAGACGAAATGAAAATTATTTATTGTGAGGAATCCAGAAGATGGAAAGGCGGGCAAGGAGGGGAATGGGAGGGAGAGAAAATGAAGACGAGCGGTATTGCGTGAAATGGAGTGGAGTGAAAAAGGAAGAGTGGGCTGATGGACAGGCGAATGTACGAACGTATGGATCGTTGAGAGATGGATGTATGGAAATTCCTTTAAATATTCTTTGATTATTACAGTTAAACGTCGTGAAACCAACAATCAGACATCAGCTGTTAACAAATATGACACCCTTTGGATTTACGGCGACTCTAATGGCGGTCGGATGTTTAACGAGATCAGTAAAACAACATTATGTCAATCGATTTTTAAATCATGCAAATGTAGCATAAATTGGGTGTACAGCACATCAGCCAAAAAAATTAACGATGAGTTGGACTTCGACTACAGAAAGATAACAAATGACATGGAGAGTGTCCTGAAGAAGCTAGAAATATCTGAAAATAGCGTGATGGTACTAAATCTTGGCCTGCACTACTTGCTGACTACCAACTTCTCAAACTACCAAAAACTGCTTCGTGGTGTGGTTGGCTTGTTCAAAGGAAATGCAGTGAAGAGAAGGCTCCACGTTAGAATGATATGGAAAACTACTGCACCGGTCAGCAGAGAGAACAGTATCAAGCAAAATCTCATCTTAGATACATGGAGATTTATCACCAACCCGGTAATCGTTCTTATACTTTTTAACATAACTATACGAGATTGCCTAATGGAAGGTGCTTTTAATGATAAATGAATTATTAAAATTTCATGTCAGGGTCCAGTATTCAGTTATTAGCACTAATGCCGGTTTAAAATTTATTCGAATTTTTATTTTGAGACGTTTTGTTAGACTTCAAACTTTATAGAACAAAGCCTCTCTATATATGTATATAAGGTCTGGAATGAAAAGTTGATAACCATCATAGACGAGGAAATGGTGGGGACCATAGATACATATAGATAGATATATCTAGATAGATAGATATTATAATAGTTAACTCCCCGAAGTTTTGTCGTAGAAACCTCCAACTGACCTTATACTCTCGTTCTTGCCAGCTCAACAACAAACAACTGGGGACTGTATTATTCTTTCTTTATTTCGGTAATCAATAATCGATGGAATTCTCGCAAGTTCACCAAATATTCTTTTCTCCACCTATTCCAATATCGTACCAAGATACCTGAACCGTTCACTACAGCTCTTCATCGCCTGGCTCTTTGATCTCCTCAGGCATAGATTTAATTCGCCTGCCGTAAATCAAGTGAGAATATTTAACGCATCTTCTTCTACCCTCACTATATTCCTACGTCAATGGTATACAGTTTAATGTTGCATCTACTTCTACAAGAACAGTTTGCAACTCGTCAAACGTCAATCTGGCATTATCTTACGTTCCTTGATGTCTTTCACTTTGTCGCAGGCTGCATGTAGATGGTTTCCTCTGCAGAATACGCAGCCATCTTTTTCACCTCTCACGAACAAGGCGCTGTTTGTACTCGGGTCTCGTTCTTTCCTCGAATGATGGCTCTGGCGGAATTCGGATGCTGTGTTCTGAGCTCCACTTCTTTCAGAAGAGCGTCTAACAATTATTTCAGAGAGCAATCAATAAAGTTCAACTGTTCAGTATTGTTCTCCCTTGACATGGATTGCAGTTGCTGTGGGTCGTTTTCCGCGACTTCTGCAACGGTTGTCTTCTTCAGAACTTCTTCAACGCGATGGACCACTTTCTGAATTTCTAAACGGTAATCGGTTACTTCGTTGATCTCTTTTCTAAAGTCGTCTACTTCCATATCATCAGCATCTGCCATAAGCTCTAGTATGGCATCGTAGAGATTCTTTAATATTTATAGCTTTTCTACATGTGAAGCCTTTAACTGCTCAAGTTAAAAAAACTGGTCGATTAGCTGCTTTCCCGGATTTTTCTCTTTGGCTTGGGAGATCAACTTTTCCTTTTCATTAGATGACCACCTTGGATTTTTCGTTTCTTTCCTAAATCGGACATTTTCTAGTTGAGCTCTTTCTGTCTGACGTTGTCTCGAAGGTTTGCGCTATCACAAACTATCCGGCTCGAAGGACCGCTTTTCCAACATTTGCGTATTTGTTTTTATCAGTTGGTTTTTATTTATCATCGCCCCATCGGTATGACTAATCCTATTTGTTTACGTAATTAACATGATTCAATTTACGTATCATATTTGTTGACATGAATGTGGTTAAAGTGCCACTAAACTGAAATTTTTTTTATTGTCTGATGAAGATTTTCGTTTCTTCGCTTTCTTTTTGAGATATATCAGTTTGTTTGGTATGAAAAATATCCGAAATGTACGTCACACATTCATAAGGAGTTATTAGAGAATGTTATATATCTTTGCGTTCATCAAATAAAAACACTAAAGTGTGAATAACACGTATGCATGTTCCTCCCACAACACCAAACCTCTCGATTTTAAAGGATTTCGTTCGAGAATGAAGAGATACACACATCTCTCCAATAAGTCATTATGCATGTGTAACGTATATTCCGGGCATTTTCCATATCAAACAAACTGATATATCTCAAAAAGAAAGAGAAGAAAAGAAAATCTTCAAAAGAAGTTACTTTATCATTTTAAAAGTACTTCCAAATCAGACAATAACAATTTTGAGTTTAGTGGCACTTTAACTATTTCGTCCGGTTCTATATTGACATATTTTATCCGACAGGGTTTTTCAAAAACCATTTACAATCGTATAAAATTATTTACAAGTTATAAGTAAAATCTATGCTAATTAAATATTAAATGTATTTCTAAAGTTACTGAAAACCACAAAGTCCAAAAAAAATCCTAAAAGTTGAAGCATGAGGTACTTTTCAGAGCGAGCAAATGTTCCTTAAGTGATACCTTAAAGGTTTTGAGATTGAGACATCAGTTTATAGAGAGTGCCTCTGAGGTATAGTAGTTTTCAACTCATGGCAGCCAGTTAAGCTGGCGTAGAAGCGAACTTATGGGATCATGTTTCGTAACATTTTCCATGCAAAGTTCTGTACTAGCTAAAGTTTTTATGTTGGAAGTGGACGTGTTTGACCACACCATAGAGCAATAAAGCATCTTACTGAAAACTAAGGATGTAATAATTAATGAAAGAGCTTTTGTATCAAATATATCTTTAACACGGTTAATATGACATAACTTGTGTATACAGGAAGAAACAAGTTTCGAGATGTGAATGTCGTACGTAAGGTGAGAATATAAAATGACACCTATAGCTTTGACGGAAACAGCAGGTTCAAGTGACATGCCCAGGATGGACACAGACGGTTTAGCAGGCATGAAAGTCTGCTGATTAGTTGCCTGTTTGGGTTTATTGGGAGATGGTTTTCGCAACATGTTGCGACACTGTACATGTCTTGCTCTAGTTTTCTGACTGCTGCATGGATCCGCCTCCGACAGAGGAAAAGACAAGTAAACGTTCGAGTCATCGACGTTCGAATCAAGACAGCAGGCTTGAGGTGCGCAAGCAAAATTGATCATGTATATACAGAATAGTAATGGCGAAAGGATCACGCCAAGGTTCCCAATATTGGCAAAGGATCTGCTTGGGTGGAGTGAATGTGCACTGACTTGGAGCGACCCGTCAAATATATCTTAAACCAGTTCAAAAGCACCGAAATTTGATAGTTTATGAAGTAATCTATGATGGTTGATTCTATTGAAGACTTTCGAGAGATCGAACAATATTAGAGTGGTAACTTCTTGTCCTAAGATGGTGTCTGTAATGTACATATTTAACGTGTCTGTGGAGTAGAGCTTCATGTTTCCATTTTAGTGGGAAGACAGCTGATTGTTGTTGACAAGATAGACGCCAAATTTCTCGAGAACAATCTTTTTGCACACTTTAGAAGCTACGGCAAGAAGGGATAGCGGGCGGATGTTTGACGCCACTTCGTGGTCTCCCTAGCTCTTTGAGGATGGGAACAACTTCCGCCTCCTTCCATGCGGCAGGAAATATATAAGTTAGAAGGGACCAGTTGATTATCTTTGTAAGAGGTTCCAGGGTGACAGGAAGACTGTCCTTGATGACCCGAGCGCCTATTTGTCGGCCGGACAAGGGGACTTGTTTGAAGGCAGGGATGAAATAACCCGTCTTCACAAGTCACTGCCTTAAAGCTGAAGAGGTCGTCAGAATTTAGGAGCTATAGAACTGGAGATGTAGAATATTACTTGTGATAAAAAGTTATAAAGTCGGCTTCTTGAAGAAATTCAAAGAAAACAGACTGAGTATATAAGCTAGATATAATTCATACGTGAATTGCAAATTAATTCTAGATTTAACGATGTCATTGAAGTATAGTGAGCAGTAAAACGTTATTTTTGAATGAAAACTTCATCTAATGTTTTCGAGTCTTATCTATAAAATAAGCAATCAACAAATATTTTGCCAGCTGAAGTTGTTTAAAATACCAACGTACCAATCCAACCAATATAATTGGTGCCCTGTAATTTAAATTTTTAATGAGCGCGAGCTACTCAGCCGCTACTTATGTACAGTACTGCTCAGAAATAACCTAACAGTGCGTCTGCGTCTCGGTTGCGTTCGTCTTGCCTCTCGGTTGCGTTCGTGTGGCGTCTCGGTTGCGTTCGTGTGGCGTCTCGGTTGCGTTCGTCTGGCGTCTCGGTAGGGGCGGTCCTTACTCAACCGGACGCAAGAGTCGGCATAACCGAAGTTGTTCCGAGTGTACAGTGTATACGTCGGAAACGCTGATACCTATATTGTTTGTTGATATCAAATTTCGACAGACATTTCGACGTTTATTAAAGCGGAATAAATAGATGAATAGATCCTAGTCAAATTCCTAATTCTAGGCTTCTCTTAGGCTTTTGAGGACTCTGTAACGTATTAGGTTTTTGGGAAAACGGGCTGTTTGCTTTGCGAGGTCTCGTTTCTCCGCAATGAAACTTTTTTAGACGGTTTGGACGTACACTAATGTTATCAAACGGGAAGCCTATCGGCGCGAATATTCACCCGGATAAAAAATTCAACCAGTACCATGTAGACTGACGGGAGACTTGACTCCGTAGTCCGTAATTAGAACGCGGTTCTCATTCGGAAACTTTGTGACATCACTGTCTGAAACAGTGAAACTTTGTTGACACACGTGGACTGACATTTTTTGTCGGAGATCTTGTCGTGTGTTAGCACTTAACGGTAGATAACGCTATGGTAGTGTCAGAATTTTTAAAAAGTATAAAATAAAACATATTCCGAAAAATGCCATCTTTAAAAACGCAATATAGGAGTTAAAACAAGAGGAAACTATTGTAAACGTGATATTTCGATTTTATTAACAAAATCATCTTCAGACAAGTGAAAATACACAAACAACGACCAGCCGACAAATTTAAATATCTATATTATTATTTACAAGCTTAAAGCATAAACGATTTCGCACGTTTGTTCATAAATTTTCGGCAAGAAACACTAACATGTTCGCCTTGTTCGGCTTAAGCTGGACTCGCTTTGTCGAAAACGTGGTAGAACACGCTTCCTAAAATATCTCACCGTTTATAGTTCACTGAATGTCACAACGCAAAACCTTTTACCTAACCTTTATTTAACTCACTCTCTCCCCGTCTAGACTCACACAGTTCACTATAACACCGTATACTATTACAATACGCCGGAGTGATAACAGACTTCCGGCAATTGTGCGTCGCGTGATATAATATATCATAGTCCCCATATCCCGATTAACTTATTGTCGGACAGTTTCCAACACACTCCCCCATATGACTCGTAGACGGGTCATATGCATGATGAAACTGGTTCAACAACTTAACAAATAACAAAACAAATAGTAAAAAATGCTGTTCTAGTTCAATGTTACTAAATCAGTCTAGCTGTTCATCATTCAGTACATTTTGCAAACGCAATCTTGCCGCTATTGCAGCATCACGACTTGGTCTTGGATTAAACTCGTTCGCCTTAGGATTCAGAGGTGTCGGTTCCTTTGCTCTCTCGACTGCATCCAAAGGCATATCGCACGACAACTCCAACGGATACAACTGTTGGACTGCTCTTTCCAGAACATGTTTTCCAGTTCGGAGTCGAGCGGCACGAATCACGCCATCTCGTCCAACGATGACACTCTCCACAACCCCCAGCGGCCAATGATTCCGATTTTTCTCCGCGGACTTGATAATCACGATGTCACCCACTGTAATTTGGTGACCATGGCTTGAATGCTTCAACCGGTGACGTTCTCGCAACGCTCTCAAATATTCAGTCGTCCATCGTCTCCACATTACATCCTTTGTTGTTTTCAGAAATTTGGCTCTTTTTCTCAGGTCTTTCTCTTCTTGGTGGTACGGCTCGGATTCTGGCAAGTAGTTGGAGTTAAGGAAAAGCAGGGAGTTCGGCGTCAGCGTTGGCAGTTGGATGTCTTCCTCGAGATAATTCAACGGTCGGTTATTGATTGTGACCTCAATATCTAGCAGAACTTCGGTCAGCTCATCCCACACGAGAATTCCACCTCCTACAGTCTTGTAGAAGGCCGCCTTCATCAGACCAATTAGGCGTTCAAATTGGCCTCCCCACCACGGGGCTCGACTGATGTTGAATCGCCACGAAATTGAATGGTCGCAAAGAAATTCGTTGAACTCTTCATCCTTGCGAACTTCCTTTAACCACCTTGCTGCTGCTACAAAGGTGGATCCGTTATCCGAGTAAATTATGGACGGTCTCCCCCTCCTCGCTATTAGTCGCTTCAAGCTCTTGATGAATTCCTTCGTCTCCAGACTAGGCAATAGCTCTAGGAACATACCACGGGTCAGGCTGCAGGCGTACAACACGATGTAGGCCTTTTTCTCCTTCTTTCCTTTACTGAGATACCTTACTGGACCAGCAAAATCGACACCGATGACGTCAAATGGCGTGGTCCCTTCGGTTCTTGATCTTGGTAGCTGACCGGGAGGAGGGCATTTCGCCGCGACTGCTTGGAACCTTTTACAACCCCAACAGTTCTTAATTATCTTCTTCGCTAATTTGCGTAAACGAGGTACCCAGTACTTCTCTCGTACCTTTGCCATGGTTAGACCAATTCCGCCGTGCAGTGTTGTCACGTGCTCACGTTGTACCAGCTTTGCGGTGAACAGGACAGAGTCAGGTAAGTATATAGGGTACTCACCCTGAATTCGCCCTCGGCATTCCCATACGCCTTCGGAGCTTAACTGCAGGTTCAGTTGTTTCTGGTCTTCGTCAAATGTAGTCGCATCCATCCCCTGTCGTTGCGCTCTCTTGACCCACCACAATTCTTGACTTGTTACTTCTTCTGTGGTTAGGACTCTCCCCTTGATTCGCTCGGAAGGGTGTCGAGAGTTATGCATGAATCGCGAGACACGTGCAAAAACTCTCATGGCTTTACGCAAGCCGAACTTATCGAGAAAGATGTCGAGATCATTGCTTATCTCAACTCCAATCGCGAAAAGTTCTCGTCGAACCTTCCTCTCTGCTTTGCTCTCTTCACTTGGTTGCGTCACCATTTCTGCTGGCCATTGGTGCGGGTCGGCCAACCACGATGGTCCGTTCCACCACAGTTCCGCTCCTACCACACCGCCTCCACGACTGCCCAAGTCAGCTGGATTGTCGGATGTAGGGACGTGTCGCCACAGTGTGTTCGGTTGACTCTGCATCTTTCTTACCCTATTCGCTACGAATTGACGGTATTCACCCTGGTCGTTAAGCCAATGCAGGGCTACAGTGCTGTCCAGCCAACACTGGATATCTTCGGCCAGGTTGAAGCCTTCTAAAGCCTTGCGCACATTCACGGATAAGTTGAGCGCCATATGTCCTGCTACAAGTTCCAAACGTGGAATGGTTAACCCCGATTTGGCAAGACGAGACTTGGCTGCAACGATACCTTGTGTCACACCAGAGGCTTGTTTTACGACGGCGTATACTACCGCGCTCACTCCGCGACCACTTGCATCTCCGAATGCATGCAACTTTACTTCCTCTATTGGCTCTTGGTAGCTTGTGATACTGCGTGGGACGGACACGGTTTTTGGCAATTCTCGCTCCCATTTCAACCATCGGTTGGCCAACGGGTCTGGTAAAGGTACGTCCCAAGTGGTCTTCAGCTCACAAGCTTCACGGTAGATTATCTTTCCTGTTAACAGTTCTGGTGAAACAAGTCCCAGTGGATCATAAATCTTCGCCAGATAAGCGAGGATTCCGCGTCTTGTTAACGTTGCAGGTTCACTCGGAAAGGAGACGTGTAAGATGACAGCGATCTTGTCCCACTTAAGGCCAAGAAGTTTGCACTCCCCCTGGGCTGAGGGTACACCAAGCTGTTGTTTGGCAAACGAAGGCTCTCCATCGTCACAATCGGTCTCAAGTTCTTGCTCGTTTGAATGCCACTTATGTAGCTTGAACTTGGCGTCGTTGAATATTTCAACCGCGTCTTTCTTCAACTGCTTAGTTTCCATCACGGTCGGTCCTCCAGATATGAGATCATCGACGTAAAGACTCCTACGGATTTCCAGGACGCTCTTGGGATAGCGAGATTCCATACTTTCCAGTTGTTGTTGGATCACCCCATTCAGCAAGAAAGGGGACGGTGCCAGACCAAACACTACTCTAGTGAATCGCAGCGTTTCCATCTCGGTTGACTGCGGGTCTGTGATCCAGTGGAAACGCAAGGCGTCTCGTTCAATCTCACGAACGCGCACTTGTAGGAAGGCCTTCTGGAGATCGCCAGCTACGGCGACGGCATGAAAACGGCTTCGGGTGATGACACTCCACAGCTGGTTATTTAAAGAAGGTCCAGTGTATAGACATTCGTTGAGTGACGGTGCGTTGTCGTATGCACGAGCTGAAGCGTCGTAGACGACTCTCAACTTGGTCGATTCGGCACTCCCTCTAACTACTGCTCGATGAGGCATGTAAAATTCTTTCCCGGTGACTTCTTTAGGCGCTCTTTCAACCACTCCTTCTTTTAACTGTTCGCGGATCACAGCGTCATACTCGGTAAGCATGTCAGTTCGTCGCAGCTTACGTAGCAGAGAATTCAGACGACGAACACTTCCTTCACGATTACTCGGCAGAGGTGGGTGACTCCCTTTCCATGGCAGCGCTGTCTCGTACCATCCTTCCTCAGATCTTGTTAGTTGCTCTTTAAACTCTCCGTATATGTCGCCCTGGTCTCCGGTTGCGTCTACAAGACCAAGTACGTCAAGTGCACATAGGTTATCGTAATCGGTTGTGGCGCTGACTGCTATACACTCAGGTGATACTTCTTGGTCTGCTCCTGGCGACATTATGGCCCATCCAAGCCTGGTGAATTCGGCCACTGGATCTCCTCGACGGCCCACGCGTAATCGTTCTCCGGTACGTATCTTGGCAAAGTCGTTGGCCCCCAGGATTATGTGAACCGGCAACTGGTCCTTCTCGTCGTCGTCATCCATGTAGACCCCTCTAAGGTGTGCATGTTCGCTGAGAACTTCTTGGTAGCGAGGATTTTCCAAACTCAACAGCTCTCTCTTTTCAACCTTGGTGATGTTCACATCGAGTTTGAATTCACCGGTGACGGAACATACTGTGACTTCGTAGACTTGCATCGTTCGCGTGACGACACCAGTTAACATAGCGATTTGTCTAAGTCCTGTTGACTTAAGTTTGGCGTTAATCAATTTGATGGCGGTGTAGGACGCGTAGGAGTGGCTAGCACCACTGTCAAGTAGAGCTCTAAATTTGTGACCATCTATCTTCACAACCACTACCGGATGTACCACTGTTGATTCTCCCACGTGATTGGCTGTCATCCCTGGTTCACGAGGGTTTGCAGACTTGTCAAAGATTGAGGTATGATGTTTGTCACAGATTGAGGTATGATGTTTTCCCCGGCAAATTTGACACGTGTTCTTACTTTGGCAGTTCCCTGCTCTGTGTTTAGCGCCAGTACAATTGAAGCACAAGCGCTTCTCTGCGAGAATTTTCTTTCTGTCAGCTGGTTTTACGACCTTCTCACAGTTATTTGCCTTGTGATCTTCACTTGCGCAATACAAACAACCCCTGATCGGCTGATTTCCGGTGTCATTTGACTCATTTCCTCTGGAGAAAAATGATCGCGATTTTTCCTTGTGGCTATACATGTAATTCCTCGGGCTACGGTTGTCTTGAATTGGATTGTTTTTCGTCCATTTCTCTAACGCTTCTAAAAACTGGACGAAGGTCCACTCACTCCAGTTGTCATTAGCCATCGCCAGCTCGTTCTTTATCACTTGTAGCTTGTCGAGTGTAAATCTCACCGCTGCGTCGAGTTTGTTAAGACTTTGTAATGTCCGTAAGGATTCGACGTTAAACAGCAGTGTTTCATAAAACTCGTGAATCTTTTTCACATCTCTTTCTCTCACGACAGGCAGCTCGAGAATATTGCGTACATAGGCACCAACCACTTCACTTGTATTTCCGTACCGCTTAATGAGTAAATCCTTTGCCTTGTCATAACCTTCTTCGGTGAACGGAAGTCCATCGATTAAATTGCGCACTTTCGTATTGACCAATTCTTTCAGGTACGAAAACTTCGTGAGCGCGGGTGCTGTTGACTTGTGAATTTGTGTTTCGAATTGTCCCCAGAACCGCAGCCAGTCTTGGGATGTTCCATTGAACTTGGTAATTTCAAGTTTTGGCATTCTTATAGCCCCACTGTTGCCGCCTGATTGCGTGTCTGGCTTCGATGGTGCGTGTTGTTGTTGTAGTTCGAGCCGCTTTTTTTCGAACTCCAATTGTTCAGCGTGAGCTCTCTCGGTGGCTTCTCGTTGAACACGGAGTTTATTTTCTTCAAGTTCCATCGCCTGTTTGTGATCTTGAAATGCGGTGGCCTGTTTTAAATCGCGATCGATTATTTGGGTTTGATTTGTCAGCTCCTTGATACACTGATCTGCCTTGTTGATAGTTGATTCTGTCTCGCTCGCCCATTCTCTTACAACCTCTTCTGTTTCTCCTTTGGCGAACTTCTTCTCCTCTATCGTTTCTTTAAGCGTTGTAATTGCTTCGGTCATGTTTTCTAATGATGTTATTTGGCGTTGTGTGGCCAATCGGTCGTTCTTCTCCAGGGTTTCATTGGTTTTCCCGATTCGAAAATTAAGCGTTTTAAGTTTTGCGTTAAGCTCTGTCAATAGTTTCTCCATCGCGAGTTGCTATTTACGATCCTTAGATCCCGTCGGAGGTGCCACTGTGTCGAAAACGTGGTAGAACACGCTTCCTAAAATATCTCACCGTTTATAGTTCACTGAATGTCACAACGCAAAACCTTTTACCTAACCTTTATTTAACTCACTCTCTCCCCGTCTAGACTCACACAGTTCACTATAACACCGTATACTATTACAATACGCCGGAGTGATAACAGACTTCCGGCAATTGTGCGTCGCGTGATATAATATATCATAGTCCCCATATCCCGATTAACTTATTGTCGGACAGTTTCCAACAGCTTTGCCGTTACTATTTGTCCGGCTTTGCTGAACGGTCTTTCAGTCGGAGCGCTGACTTCGAAAGGAGAGGAAAATCATTTACATGGACTGAGTCATCAGTTATTGTTTTCAAGCGCTCAACCGCCGCTAGCTTGTGTTAATCCCAATGGTGGGTGGTGTTGCTAAAATTATAGTTATGAATCACACTTATTGTGTTCACAACCACGCTACTCGCTTTTAAACCGATACGCTTTCATCACTTGAATTCGCAAATGCCGTCATACACGTGTTTTCTCAACTTTACCGAAACTAACAACAGCCTAAGTTCACCATCTTTTCGCCTGTATCCTTGTAATATATACATATGTTATCAATATATATGACTCATGTCACAAAACGTCGTGCGGAAGTCACAAGCGTAAAATATTTTTGTCCTAAGTGGCCGCATAATTTAACATAAACAGGCTTAAAAGCAGAGCCGATAAAAGCCCCAGGGAAAAGTAACGAAATAAGATTGTAAGAACGAGTCTCCGTTTGATGACACGCGCTCTACCACAGAGAATGTTAGTTTTTTTCGAGGCGGATAAAACTACGGCAATTCTGCCCACAAATAGAATTAAGGATAAGGATCAACATGTGGAAGGTGGAGTACGAGAATGTCGAATACGAGGCACTGATTATCAAACTTCATGGTAAGTATGTTTACATCAAAGTGGTTTAATTCAATGTTGCAAGTTTGTTCCAAGACCCTTCTTCTTCAAGCATTTTCGTAATTCGTACGGTTGAAATTCCGGTAGACTTCAACGAAATGATTCTGTTCCTCGCGTATTCCGAAAGCTTACCCATCACTATTACTGTAAACACTGTCGCTACTTGTGGTTGTTGACGTTCGTTCCGAAGTGAGACGAACACACTACGAACCTTGCGTCTCGTGGAACGCAGATTCAGTCAACCGCAAGACGCACGCAGACGAACCGCAAGACGCACGCAGACGAACCGCAAGACGCACGCAGACGAACCGCAAGACGCACGCAGACGAACCGCAAGACGCACGAAGACGAACCGCAAGACGCACGCAAACGAACCGCAAAACGATCGCGTCTTGGGTTCGGTTTTTGTTAGGTTATTTCTGAGCAGTACTGTACTCGCTCCGTATTTAATAGCATTGTTAATAACGGAAAACGGATATTAAATAAACCGCAAAAACGATGTACGCCAGGCATGGCTTGATTGAACGACGGCTAATTAAATTACCCCGATACGAAGCACGCAATATCTCGTTATCCCCTTGATCATCGGTGGGTGTAAAGCATGGCATAGGAAATGGCATGGCATATGGCATATGGCATGGCATGATTTTTTATTTGATTTAATTAATTGACTCCCATCAAGAATCACAAAATAGGCCAGTACTAGAACTTGCAGAGACGTGAAATAAAATTTGGCGGGTGAAGGGACTGGTAACGAAAGTTTTGTTCGCCATTCTGCCGTTCCAGAGCCTGCGTTCCCCCTGACCTGCGGGGGAAAACGGAGACTCCGGCATAATCCATCGTCGGAAGTATTTTGATTGGCTGACTATAATTGGAATAATTAACACTTTTCTGTCATGGATTAATAAAAACAAACAAGAACAGGCGTGAACAAAATGTTTTGGAAGACCTATCTATCTTCTAGTTCTATTAAATTACGGAAAGTTCGTTCTATTTTAAAACCCCAATTAATTAACTATCAACAAGTACACACAATATAAACCTTTTCAAAAGTGGACGGCCCGGACGGGTATTTCGTCAGGCGACTATACTCTTGAGCGCTTCATATTGGTGCTCCTTTATACAATTTCCCCTTTGTTCAGTTTTTGTAAAGACTTTCCTAAAGCAGTATGAAAAATATCAATATCCTCGTCCGACAAATTATGCCAAAAGCAAAACAACTGCTTGTTCGCAGCCCTCCCGGTTTATTGTCACGCATGCGTTCTTCGTAACCAGAACCATGTTTTTCTGTTTCCGGCGATGGATTATCCCAGAGTCTCCGTTTCCCCCCGCAGGTCAGGGGGGACGCAGGCTCTGGGAACGAGATTGCCCGTTCTGTTGGTTCTGTCGAACGGCAGAATGGCGAACAAAACTTTCGTTATCAGTCCCTTCACCCGCCAAATTTTATTTCACATCTGCAATTTCTAGTCAATTAATTAAATCAAATAAAATCATGCCATGCCATATTCCATGCCATATGCCATGCCATATATGGGTAAATACGTACCTAAAATGAACAGGTTTTGTGATTGGCTATATGGAACAAAAGTGATAGGGTTAGGACATTGGTTTCTTTGTGGTTGATTCTATTGTTTTATTGTTTGAATCAACCAATCACAAAACTTGATAGTATAGGTAGGTGCATACAGGTATGCCATGTTTTAAACCCACCGCTCGATCATCGCCTTTTGAACAAGTAAAAGCTTGTTGTTCTTTTAGGACCAGGTTTACGTTTACATTTATGTTACGATTAAATGTTTACGGTTAAGATTATTGTTGGTATTTCCGTTGTTATTTCCATGTAAACAGCTTTCTAAGTATTAGATAGTGATTTATATTTTGACTAACGTATGACTTACTACTTTTCCTTTTAGCGTATCGCCATGTTTAACGCCTATGCAACGTCGTTGATGTGTCGAGAGGGTTTTGAGTTGCTTGACATCCATCCATTAACTGGATCATACCCTAACGGCACAGGTAATCCAAACGTGAAGGAATCCGACGTTATTCACTATGAGCCTTTTGTCATGGCGCCATTTCAAGAAGCACTCGTCAAATACCTCTTAGGGCAGCTTCCCGAGAAGCTGTCGCTTGAAAATTACGAGTTTTCATAATTCTTGTAACGATAAAGGTAAATCTCAAATGGATAGTAAAACGTACAATGATGTATTTGTTAAACAAAGTCACCCAGGCCATGTCGGATACTATGTACTATAGGTAATCAATGACGAGTGGTCTATCGCGTGATTTAGGGTGTTACGATTTTATATTTAGATTAGGAGAGTTTTTTTATTGTTGTAATCTTGTGCTCGAAAAGGGATGAAATATACCTCAAAACGAATAACCTTGTGAAATTGTGATCTGTCATTGTGAAAGTGTGGGTTCTTTGCAACGTATTCACCACATTACTGGCAGCTACGACGGGATTCTCCTCAACCGTGAAACTGTGAGTACGTTCTAATAATTTTTATGCATGAAAAACCTTGCGTGATCTTTCTTGCTGAGAAGAATCACTACGCGTAAGATGTCTATGAAGAATCAAAAATAAAATTTTACGCCTCCGACTTAAGCAAGCCGATGAACTTCTAGCAAAACGCGATGGAAAACCCGTTGAACGGCACCGCGTATATAAAGCTGTAGGGACCTTAAGATTTGACGACGCGCTCATGTACGACGCGGCCGGAAGTGATGTTAGCAAAACTGAGCATGCGCGGGCGTCGTTGAAACGCGTCGTGAGTCTGCGACGCCGTGTTTTAGCATATTTTCGCGTCATCGTAGATTACCATCGGATTTGTTCACGTTCAACGCTTTAAACGGTGAGTTTATTCGTTATTTTTCACTTATATGTCCACTATTTGTTAAAATGTTATTGTATGGATCTTTCTTTGATCAAATGACCTCAATGCTTGCGGATTTTATGGTTTTTATAGTTTTATCAACAAGATCAGTTAAACATGGCTTCAACATCAAAACTTGTGTTGACTAAATCACCGTGAGTTTTCTTTATTCGAAGTATCTGCGTTAACTTCAATTATCCTTAATGATAAAGTTTCTTTGAAGTTTATTAGTTAATTATATATCAGCAAATCATTTCATTCAAAATTGTTGTTTGTTTAATAATGTTTGATCATATTAAATTCCCATGCTTAACATTGTTTAAACTAAATCAAAAGATAAGATGTTGCCATGTTGACTATCTGGAATACTTTAGCAGCAAAAAGTCAAATATACAGTACTAATGCCCTTTTCTCTGTAAAGCCACTAAAGGTTAATCTCAATCTCATATTCAACATGAGCAATACTTTTAAACATATGTTATAGCTCAAATATAATATATAGCATTTTGTTATTCTCCACCAGCCCATCTCATAATTTAAACTGTCAATTATTTAAAAATAACAAATATGGTATTGTAAACCTGGGCTAGCTTTGCCCAGGCTACCTCCTTGAACTAAACAGGTCCTAAGATACAGTATGCTGTCAGTATTTGCCACAATAAATACTGACCTCAAAAATTATCTCAGATAGTGTAGTGTATTCATAATAATTTAAAGGTAATTTGTTGTTTTGTAGAACCTGCTTTGTTATGAAATGGACAATACAGCATGATGTAGAGTTCTGCAAGGAAGTTTTACTTTCCAAACTTTTTGAGACTAAAAAGAAGTCGATCGAGCGAGGGCAAGTGTGGGAAGGCATTTCCAAACAACTTGAGCAAATAGACTTTCCATCTTTTCGGGTTGACCAACGTGCTGTGCGAGATAGATTCAGGAAATTGCTTTTACAATTCAGGAAAAAAGACCGTAAGGAAAATAATGCAAGTGGGATTTCCCCAGAGCAAACAGAACTAGATGCAATTTTGGAGGAGATAAATGCTCGCGAAGAGGCATCTGAAACACTTGCTGCAGAGGCTGGTGCAGAGGTTAAGAGAAAAGTGGAAGCAGACAAAGAAGCAGTTCAAGAAATAAGAAAAAGGGCGATGGAAAATTTAGCAGAAACAAAGAAAAGGAATGTAGATCAACAAGGTGGAAGGAAATGCAAAGTGAGAAAGGGCGGTGATTCTACATTACAGTATTTAAAGGAAAAGGGCGAAAGAGAAAGGTTGCTTAAAGAAGAAAGTTTGAGGTTGGAAAGAGAACGGGTGGCAATGGATAAAGAGAACAATGAAAGAAAGATGAATCAGCAAAATCAAATGTTGGCTGCCATGTTGGAAATGCAAAAACAACAAAGCCAACAATTTCAAGCAATTCAAATGATGCTCATGCAGCAGCAAGGACAGGCATTGATGGCTCTTTTGGCTAAACTTGTAGACAAATAAGTCTAAGGGCTAAGATAGCCACCTAATATTTTCAACTGTTTTTAAGTTTTAAAAAGTATTTATTGTGTTATTTATGCAGGAATATTTTACAACAGTTTTTTTGCTGTAGAGATGATTCAGCAAACATATGCCATCTTCCAACTATTGTATACTGATTATTAAATAACTATATATTTTACATGCTAGACATATATCACACACATGCATGTTATGTATATATGATGGCATTTACATTTGCTGAATCATGTCTGCATCAAAAAAAGGTTTTTTGAAGTTAATATTTATTATACATGCTAATATTAAAGAGTTTGAGCTGTATTGATCAGCAGTTTCAGAATAAAGTAAATTAATACTGTTCTGTTATATAATTTTACATATTATATTATACTGTAATGTTATTAATGATTGTTTTTCTCAAATAATTATTGGAAACACCTATTTGTGTTTGGCCAACTAGTCCATATACCATGCCTTTGTGCTACAGACTTCTAATAATAATAATAATTTATTTTATAGATTGTATCACACACATGCTGTGATTGGTCAATTACCATGTTTATATCTTGCTATACAAACATGGTGACATCATGGCACATTCCTTAGTCTCATTTCATAAAATAGAAAATGGATGCTCTGTGTTTATATGACCTGCATGCAAACACTTGAGTGAGTTTTGGAAAATTCAAAAGCATTTCTGTAAACCATTACCTACGACCCGGGTTAACATAATTAATATTTTGAATTCTCCCAACTCATTCTGGTGTTTGCATCAGGCTATATAAACATGGGCTGCCATCTTCTATTTAATTATTCTTAAACAATGCAATACAAAATTAAGAAAAGTAATTTTGAAGAGTAGGAGGTTCCAATTCAAAAAAACCTGAAGTAGAGTTGGACTGTAGGCAAGTAAGAGCATTCCTCAAGAGGGCAGCCACAATGTACATCTTGCCAACACTGCTTAAACCAATTTTCAAGTTCTTTTTAAAGTCAAGGAATTTAAAGTAGTTAATAATATCCCCAAAGATCCACTCTACTGACACTCGAACAGCACTCATGGACTTGTTGAACTCTTCCATAGCTGGTGTTAACTGTCGGTTTCTAAATGGCGCTTGTAGGTGCACTCGCAAAGGATAAGCCGGATCGCCATACAAACACATAGGCTGTCCATTGCAAAATGCATATTGCTCCAAGTCGTATAGTAACCCGGCCTAAGTCTACCAACATTGCAGCATCATGCCTCTTCCCCTCTAAAAATGTTAATAACAAAGTCTAATTGAAATATATAGAAGAACAGATTTGTTTAGAAGTTAAATGTTAATAGCAGCATAGTTACTTTTGATTCACACCTATTACATACCTACAATGTATAGGCCCAAACATGTTGGCAATGATACCATTAGGTAGAGTGACAGATTGAAATTTTAAGACATGCACCCTCTTGTGGCCATTGTAAACGGCTCTTTGCATCTGATCTGGTCGACAGATTTGCCTCCAGTCCCATCAACAAAACCAAAGCAGTTTTCCAAAGCAGATCCTTTGCGGTGTACTGCATCAGCATACAGCCGGAGAGATCCAGGGCTAAGTAGTTGGTGATTCCATCTTGTTATTTTTTCTCCATGTCTCTGGTAGATGTAGTCGACGACTGTATTTGTGATCATGCTTAATTCCGGAATTGGTCTGCCAAACTGGGGAAGCATATCGCTGTATCTACACGGGTAGGAAAATCGACGAAGAACCATACATAAGGCTTCCGTAAATTTGTCTGGGAAATCCGGCACTCCAGCAAGAATTGGAATTTCGTTTTTCTTAAAATCTATAGCACATTCAGCTTCATCCACTTCTTCTAAACAAAAACTTGGGTATTCATAGTAAGGCAACTCCTGATTCTTCGAACGACTAACGTCGTATAGTGCCACAAACTCTTCATCATCGACAAGTGAATCATTGTAAGCTATGAGAAGAGCATCTCTAGCTTTCTTAAAAGAAGACATTTTAAAACACGCGTTCGCGTAGATGGAAACAAATCTTAAGGTATTTTTGATCATGCTCGCGGACGCGCCTCGCCCCAGTCTTTTCGCAAATATCGACGCGTCGCAGATTGCCGCGTCGTGAAATCTTAAGATCCCTTGTAACCATTTAATGACCGCCGTTAGTGGAATTACCAGGAAGAGCTATTGCTATACCCTCGGCATATGTCCACGTCCGTGTCTGCATCCGGGCCAAATGATAAGGTCAGCGTTAAGATAAGGTTAACAATATGAAATGATAAGGTCAGCGTTAAGATGATGAATTTTGAATGTGTTTAGCATTGAACCAGAAGTATATACCCCACACGATAACAAGCTTTTTCCCGAGCTTTCACTATTTTGTAGTGGCGAAGCAGGCCATGACAACTGGTCATGATATGTAAACTCTAAAATGAATTACATATTATTTTTCAAAATTCAGAAATATATTGTTTTCAAAAGATGCAGATGATTATAATTTCCCATAGCATAACCAAGTATGGCCAGCCGCCAACTGATAGGTCAGGGACCCAGGAGCGATTATATGGAATACCGTCAACTTTTAAACTTAAATTTACTGAAATAAATCAAGAATGTAAAGTCGTATTTATTATTTACTTTTAGCTAAACCTAGAGTAATGTAATTTTAAAGAACGAAGCAATTCTATTATGACAATTTTCAACAATTTGACACGGTTCAATGAACGTTTAATAATAGTAAGCGTTACTGGTATTCTGTTCCTACTAACCTAGCGGGTCTTCGTGTACCGGACACAGAAATTTAGCACTGTCTAGAACTGCTTCGTTCTTTAAAAAATCCCCGTTTGTTTTTGTCCTCGAGTTCTCCAATTCATGAATTAAACCTATTATAGATAAAATAAACGGGATTTTTTAAAGAACGAGGCAGTTCTATATAGTGCTAACTAACATTTTACTCATGCAAATTTCTGTGTGCGGTACACGAAGTTAGATCTATCTCTTACTTGATTCTAGAAGACTTAACATCATCGAGTACTACTAGCTCACTTTTTAATTCTGGCTTTTCTTCTTTCCATACTTGTGTGTCTTAGAAGGGTTTCTATATTCTTATAAGTTTCAGGCATAATTGCTCCCTGATTCTGTTTTACTTCAGTGTTTACGTTTCTAAATATAAATCGTCGCTTGACTTGACAACTTTGCTTTTCGATCAACATTTCTAAAATCACCTACTGTTCCTTGCATTTGAAGGACTAACTGTTGTGATCAATCGCTTATGGATTTACAACAATTTCACAAGATTTGAATAGGTTATATTTGCTTTAATTTGGCCATCCTCATAAATGAATTGCAGACGGTGTTTACAATATGGAGCAACTGGCAAGCTCGGGCCGTGCGCCCAGGAACGCTTCTGTGCCCACATATAGTCATATTCTGTGATCATACTGTATTTGACTTTTCCTTTTGTCTTTTGTAATAAAAAATATGGAAATTCACTTGCAAATTCGTTATACTGAATTCCCAGTCTGATATTATGAATTGAAATAAGTTTTATGTCTACGCACTGGCTTATTGTCTTAGAACCAAAGACTCGATCCTTATCGACTCACTCCTTGTCCCAGCTACGTACAGATGATCCAGAAATGATCCATAATCGGTTGTAGGAAGCTAGATGTAATTTTTGCTGATATGAGGATAGAGCACTCGTGACCATTGTCTAACCTATGGAATATATGAATCATATTTTTCAGACCACAAACCGGTGTGGTGTGCCTTAAAATAGATGAGACATGCATACATATAATACATACATCGTAATGTTCGCTTCATAATATGTCTTACACACAGGTTAAAATTTGAAAAGTTAAAAAACTACCAAACGTAATTTTCGACTACAATAATAATAATAATGATAATAATTTTTATTGATCCATCTTAAATTTAAAAATACAATGGATTTACAAATTATATGTAAGGTTGAAAAAATTTACACATTTGAAAACTACATATACGAATAAAGTATATACAAGCTAATTTTAAAATGATTTATGTCTTATTGCTCGGGCAATAAAACTGTTCTTATTTATTCTGCTTCCATTGTACATATCAAAGAATAGCAAGTGTTAACAAAAATTTAGTACAATATGGCAAGTTTATAACAGGCTCTAGATCCAACAAGATAAACTGCCAAAATAATAAGTTAAATCATTAAATTTAAAATTAGTTTTACAGTCAATTAAAAACATCTGTGAACTGATGATTTGACAGGTAAGGAGACATGTTTGTGATATTTTGTACAAATAGATTTCCAAGTATAAACATCGTCTACATTAAAGTAATTAATAAAAGTATCAATCAAGTAATTATTAGTGTTTGACTTAAAAGAACTGGAAGAAAAACTGGCTTTAACTAAGAGAGGAAGTGAATTCCAGAGATTTAAAATTCGGTTGAAGTAACTGTTTTTAAAATGTAAGGTTCTTGTAAGACGAGGTTGCAGGCACAGACCAGTTGATGTACGTGTAGCTACTCGTTTCGTTGTGATGTAGTTTGGCACGGGCAGATCGTAGTAACCATCGAGTAATTTAGCCAGTGTGCAAAGATCTTTCAATTCGTGCCAGTAGCTTACAGGTAGGAGTTTTAAGGTTTCAAGTCTATCCTTGTAGCATGAATCGTAGTCATTCAGGATATATTTGGATGCCCTACGTTGAATGCTTTCAAGAGATTTCATGTCCTTGTGGAGGTAGGGTGACCATATTTCACTTGCCTAGCCGAGGTGTGAACGTACAAGAGCAAGTACGGAGAACGTTTGGAGGGGACATTCAGAGATTTTCGCTTACTCTCTTGATAAGGCCTAGCATTTTACTAGCCTTGCCTACTGCGGTTTGTATATGGTCTCCCCACTGAAGTTCTTTGTTAACAATGACTCTCAGATCTTTAGCAGTAGAGACTGTTTATGGGCTTGTTAGAAACGTTGTAGTTAAATTTGATTGGTTGACGTTTCCGTGTGATCGTTAGTATTTCGCATTTCGTTGAGTTGAAGAGTAGGTCGTTTTGGACGCTCCAGTTGTCGAGAGAGTTTAAGTCATTCTGTAGAAGGTTTGCGTCGGAGTTGGAGGTGATGGATCTGAAGCATTTTGAATCATCAGCGAAAAGAGCTACATTTGAGTCATGTTGAATGCTGTAGGGTAGATCGTTTATGAAGATGAGAAATAACAAAGGACCAAGAATGGAACCTTGAGGTACACCAGACAACACAGGGCGAAATATGGAGAAGGTGTTATCTATAACTACTCTTTGTTCACGGTTGGTTAAGTAATCAGAAAGCCAAAGTAGTATAGATCCAGACAGGCCATATCTTTTCATTTTTGTAATAAGGCCGTAGTGGGAGACAGAGTCAAAAGCTTTGGAGAAGTCCAAGTATGCAACATCTACTTTACCAGCTTTGTCTAAGACAGCACCAACTTCATGTTGAAATCCAAGTAATTGGGTGACTGTTGAACGTTTCCTTAAGAAACCATGCTGATTAGGGTTGATTTGAGGACGTATAAGTAGTTCAATGTGATGGTAAATACATCGTTCAAGAACTTTCGAGATGATGCAAAGTAATGAGATTCGGCGGTAATTGGCAACTACTTCTTTTTATCCCCTTTTTTGAAAACTGGCACGATATTAGCTTGTTTCCATTGAATTGGTAATTTGCCTCTGGAAAGAGGCTTGTTAAAAAGTTTGGTCAGAGAAGGTGCTAATTGGTCATGGAATGCTTTTAGTAGACGAGCAGGAATTTCATCTGCAGTCCTGAGGATTTGGTTGGATCTAGGTTTTTAATGATTGCATGACTTCATTTGTGGATAATGTTATTGAGTGGAGTTGATTAATGGGTTGTGGTAGAGTTACATTATCTATGTCATCAGTAAAGTTGTCTTGCCTATTAAAAGTTGAATGGAAGAAGGAACTGTACATCTCACATTTCTCTGCAGACTTCTCTTGAAACAAAGGGAAATATGCAATGGCCTCTACGAATCTTGAACTATCGCTGGTTTCAGAGGGTGCTTGATAGGTTTCCCAATTGATTTCAGGGAAGTTGAAATCTCCTAAGGCCAGGATCTTTTCAAATGAGCACGCTTTAGCTCTTCTTAGCGATTCAGTAAAGTTTTTGATGAAACTAAGATTTTCATTTGGCGGGCGATAGAACGTTAAAATAAGTGTTTTTGGTTTTGTATTAAAACGTAGTTCGACAGTCACTACCTCGCAGTTCGTTTCAAGATCTTTTCTACGGACTGAGTTAATGTCCTGTTTAATTGCGATGAGAACACCACCTCCAGCTTTTCAACTCTGTCTCTTCTGTAAATTTCATAGCCAATTGTTAAGATATTTTTGTCCGCTATATCCGGGTTTGGCCACGTTTCACAAACAGTAACAATGTCTAAACGTTCACCATACACAAATTATTGGAAAGCGTTTTGTTTTTGATGCTCTTAGCATTGAAAAACATGCCTGTTAATGCGTGATGACGATTTTCTGGCCTTTGAGGCAGACGGTCACAAGGACGAGAAACACTTTTTGCACCCAAAGGACCTGGGTTGGTTGCAATGTCGCCAGCAAGCATAATAAAATAAATGAGTGTAAGTTTTTACGATTGATTTGGAGATCCAAACCGTAGCAATGTTTATATGGCAAGAAGAATTTTCTTAGTACTGCGTCGCGAGTAGAAATCCAGGCACAACAAAGTCTCTCAGGAAGGATTGCAAGCTCTGAGCTAATTCGAACGTTATCAGCAGTAATATCAATCTGAGGAAAGAGCGAAACAGGTTTATGTCTTAAGGTTAACCATGAAATAATTACGAAAATAATTAGAAGCCGTCTAGCCAACGATATGTTGAACATTATTCCAAAAAGCTGAACGTGATTGAAAACCATGTTTTTAGAAATATTCTATTCTGCACGCTCTTTGCCTTCTTCGTAGATATTTAGAGTGTGGCCTCGCAGTCGATATGGCAAAACCACACAGATTTAAGTGGCAAATAAACAAGCAAAAGGAAACAGATCAGTTAAAAGCACTTGAACGGCGAAACACTTGAACGATAACAGCAAATTAACAGCAACAGGTCAAGCCAGGGTCAAACAGTAATTACTGGGCTACCCCCTGTGGGGTAGCACCAAGTCTTAGAATGGGCTGCACTTCTATATTTTTATTATTTTTATTTTTCTGGTCCAACAAAATGCAACTAATTCCCATCTATCAAACTGACGTGATCTTATTTCGTTGTTCTTTATTCTCATGACGTCATGACTGTTTCAGTGTTTATTCTCATGACGTCATGACTGTTTCAGTGATGAAAACGAGCGCTGACCTTATATTCATCCACGCTTCTTTGGTCGCCATTGCCATTGATCAACTTCAAGACTCTAGCAAATTTGTGATAAGATTGATAAGGAATGTGGCTGGCAAGTATATTAATAATAAACATGCTCACACTACTTACAATCGCAGACACCGATAGCGGTAGACCTACACTAAAAGTAAAAGATGAGCGATTTCGAAACAGGTTGTTCCGCGGTCTCCATTATTATCGTACGCTGATGTGTACTCGATCAAATCTATGTTTACATGTTTTATTAAATCGATCAAACTGTTTAAATGTGCTACTAAATTGTACTGAAATATGTTGCTCAATTGCTGTAAATGGAAGAATGAAGAACATTTATGAAGTGATAAATGAAGTGACAGGCACTATAAAAACATGCTGCTGTTGTGTTTTGTAATACCCGACTACGCGGCAATGTTATTTTTCTAAATATCTGTTCGATTGAAGGTCTCGTGTGTCAAAATTTATATAAAAAAACAACGGCAAGGTATACGAAACATATCTGTTACGAAATTACATCGGTTTAATGGACATAAGAGCATTAAATCATCGGGTAAACAACGAATAGATCTTGAAGCCACGTCCTTTGATTTTAGAGACGAGTCTCGCTTTAATCGCTAATACGCATTTTCTCATATAACATCTGATCTTCACATTTTAAGTAGACGAAACCTACAGCGTTCGATTCGCCAGATTCAAGTGATCATTTCGATATAGAATTGATTTAAATCGGACAAAAACACAATATTTCATGGTTTCACGGGATAAATTTCAACACAGTATAATTAACAAGACGCCCGCTAGGCGTTAACTCGGGCTACTTGAGTAGTGGCTTATTGAAAGACATTGTAGGCAAATTCAGTGATTTGAATTCAATATACACAAATCTATAGTTGTAGATACAATGGTTGGTTAAATTTTCCATCATTGCAAACCCATAACATAGTGTTGGCCAACAGCTTTGATTATACTGTATGAAGGTGAGTTGACTCAGTATCCAAGCTGGCTTACTGAGAAGTCTGCTCCACCAAATGCTGACCTAATCCAGTTCTAGTCAACAGGGTCAGCCTGGCAAGCAAGCCGGCCTGTGCTCATGTAATAATAATTCATATGGTCAGTCCGGCAAACAGGTTCAGTTTGAGCAATCATTAAATCAGTTAATCTTGTTCTCAGTGTATAAGGCATAGCAGTAAATCAAACCATTTAGCTGGCAGTAGCAAGGTGTCATAAGCTATTATAAAATAAGTAAAATAAAGAAATGTAATTCAAAATCATTATTTCTTTGAAGTTATATTAACATTTTGAGCCAGTAAACATATTCATAATTTTAGCATATTTATTATTTGAGAGGCTTTATACATACTAGTGACTAGTCCAGTGGGCCAGCCAGCTAGCTAATTGCAATATAAAGACAGATTACTGCATAGTTAACTATGTTACTGTTTCGGTTAGCGAGCCAACTCCCTTTCCATGTAGTCAAGGCCAAAATTCAGACCCGTCACTGGTAGTAAACTAGCAAACAACAACAAACTCTTTACTCCTTGATCTTGATAGTTGGTATGGGTGTCACAGATTTATATACTGTGTGTTCATTTGTAAGCATTTGTGTATAATAATACATGTATGAACAATCGATACAAATTTACTGATAACCCAGAACATTTTGGAGCTCCATTTAAGCTTACATGTAAAATATCAAGTGAAACAGGGTAAAATTCGATAGCAACTAATTACTAAACATTAACATAGGCTCATAGCATCAACTTTATTTTGTATAACATAACAATAAACAATACAGCCAACAAAGCTTATAAAAATATTACAGTTACCTCAGAACAATTAACATATTTCCATACAGCATTCATATGCTGAGTCTCATAATAAATTATTAAACATTTAGTAGACAAAAAGCGTATGGAAACAGATAATTTGATCGAGTACAGGTTCTTCTCGAAATCGTAGACCAACCCATTTCGAAAGCGATCGGGATTGTGAGCGTATATATATAAGATCAAGATACTTGCCAGTTGCCAGCCACATCAAAGATTTTCAGTGAAGAGCACTCGAAGAAAGGTGATCAATGAGTAAATATTAAAGCACAATTTTTCACAAAGGTGAAAAGCCTGGGTACGAAGACAAAAATATTTTGGGATCACTTCACTGCGCATGTGTAGTAATCCCACATTCATAGTCTCGCTCACTAGTCTACAAATTTAGTCAACAATGATGCAATAATTGCCATTTCGCGACGACGACAAAATAATAATAATAAAAATAATAAAAACAAGACGCCCGCTAGGCGTTAACTCGGGCTACTTGATCAGTGAACAAATTAGGGACAGCGGGTTGGGGCGGGCAGCTTGCAGGGGGGTATGGGTATGCAATGAGCCCCCAATGGGCATGTTAGACAGTTGGAATTAGAAAACACACTCACTTGTCTATATTATTAGAAAGGATAATTTATTTATCTATTAATATTATACATGTCTGGAGAACCTAGATCTGGACAAGTGGACAACATATAATTCATTTACTGTATATGGATGGTATTTTACGTGTCAATTATTAAACTGAAGTACATGACACAGTATTGTGACATTAATGTGTACATATATTCTAGTTAATTTCAGTTGCTGTTTATATACTGTTTTGATAGTGTTCACAATTTTCATTTTTTAAAACTTGTCTCGAGATGCAAAACTGTTTTGATGGTGTTCATAATTTTCATTTTTCATTGGATATTTGGACCAGGATAATGATCTATTTGTGACATACATCAGATGATTTGTAATTGCCATGGCAACAGAACATTGTTCATTCTTTATATAGTCTTCTTTAACAACTCCACATGAAAATTATTTATAAAAGAGAGATGTACATGTACAATACGAATGCAAAACATATGTAGTGAATCAAGTTTGCAGCTTTGACCTTTGTTGACATGCAGTTGCTTGGTTTGGTGATGGCAATATTACAATCACAATGCATCCCATCAATTCAAGCATGTGGTTAAAGCAAAGTTATTTTGGTGGACATTGGAATTTATCTAAGGGCCAGTTTACTAGAAACAGACTTAGTAACCAATGTGTCCTGCTGCCTTGAATTAAATACTACCTCAATATCAGCACCATATATATTTACTGTTTGTAGTAAATAATCACATGTAAACTCATGGTCTTGTAAATAAACATGCCATGTTCTGCAACAGCACCTAATGTCAGTTCATTCCAGTAAGTACATAATGTAATAGTAGAAAAGCAAATTGAATAGAGACATATATTGCACAACTCTCTGCAGAAGAAATAAAATTGTCATTAAATGTTTCATTGTCACATATCGATGAACAGTGACCTGATTCAATTGTGCTTGTATGTATATTTGTAATTTGTGTAAATTGTGCAACAGTAATTTTAATGCCTTTAAAGGTTTATATAAATTTTTGAAATATTCTACCAAGTCGATAACTGAATTTACTTCAAACAAATACACATGTTCCACGAGGGTCGTCGACCAACATGGCGCTTGTTTACCTCAATCACAATAAATTTAGTATAACGAGATCTACGTACATTCCTTTGTGTTTAAAGTCTCTGGGTCAATATCAGCGGAAACTTCTACTGATAACTGGGAACTTTTTACATTTGTCAAGTGAAGCAGGGTTATTCGATGGCAACGTTTTCTGAATTATTAGGCAAAACATGCGACTGTTCAGATAAACGATAAACTATTGAATCACATCGACCATATTTTGCACGACATTTGTAACACAACAAACAATACAGGCAAAAATAAAACAAATCATAAATATTAATAAAGTTACCTCAATATACATCTCTAACGCATAATTTCCATACAACGTTCGTGTAGCATGTTTACCTGAGTGACACTTGCAACTTGGCTTCGTCAAATACGTTCTTTGTGCTTCTATTTACATCATTTGAGCAATTCAATGACACACATAACCGATAACGTTGTATTCAAGTTTATATTAGCTTTAGTTTTGTAAGTTTGGCATTCATTGTGAGATTGGCATTCATATAAGTTTTCATCAGATCGCGGACCAACCCGTTTCGAAATCGCTCGGCATCTTTTAGAATAGGTCTACCGCGATCGGCGTGTGCGATTGTAAG
Organism: Chrysogorgia sp. JL179-B06; assembly: GCA_035772405.1. Classification (NCBI taxonomy): domain Eukaryota; kingdom Metazoa; phylum Cnidaria; class Anthozoa; order Scleralcyonacea; family Chrysogorgiidae; genus Chrysogorgia; species Chrysogorgia sp. JL179-B06. The sequence goes on along the minus strand of JAYKKM010000094.1, from coordinate 1,992,132 downwards.
CATTGTGAGCGTATTCAAGAACAAGATTAATCGCTGGCAAGTTTTCGAACCACGTGACATGCTAGATATTATAGTCACATGACATGCCTCAGTTTCGCAAAGCCTCTTGGGGCCAAAACTCGACCCCAAAAAAATAATCGCAGAACCTAAACTCGGCTAACGCCCGAGTAATAATAAACAGAGCCCTTTTTAAGACTCGTGCTCTCCCCCCAGGGGGGGGAAGCCCGAGTAATAAAAATAAAAATAACAAGACGCCCGCTAGGCGTTAACTCGGGCTACTTGATCGGCAGCTTGCGGCGGCGGGGTAGACAGTTGGAATTAGAAAACACACTCACTTGTCTTATATTACAAAGGATAATTTTTTTATTTATTAATATTATACATGTATGGAGAACCTAGATCTGGACAACATATAATTCATTTACTGTATATGGTATTTTACTGTCAATTATTATGACACAGTATTGTGACATTTTGTGTACATATATTCTAGTTAATTCAGTTGCTGTTTATATACAGTACTGTTTTGATAGTGTTCACAATTTTCATTTTTTAAAACTTGTCTTGAGATGCAAAACTGTTTTGATGGTGTTCACATTTTTCATTGGATATTTGGACCAGGATAATGATACATCAGATGATTTGTAATTGCCATGGCAACAGAACATGTTCATCCTTTAGCTAAAGATTGCACAGTCACACTGTTTATCGTCGATATATTCAGACCATTTTTGCTATTTATAGTCTTCTTTAACAACTCCACATGAGAATTCTTTATAAAAGAGAGATGTACTTGTACAGTACGAATGCCAAAACATATGTAGTGAATCAAGTTCGCAGCTTTGACCTTTGTTGACATACAGTCCGCTTGGTTTGGTAATGGCAATGTTACAATCACAATGTATTCCATCGATTCAAGCATGTGGTCAAAGCAAAGTTATTTTGGTGGGCAGTGAATGGTGACTTGAAATTCCACTGAGTTTGTAATCATGAATCATGATATTTTCAATGGCGTATGGGAATTATGCCAGTGAATTTCTGTCTTTGTTGACTTTGTGGACTTTGCATTGATGATTAAATGCCTTTACCACTTTATTCCACTCCGGTGTTAATTTGACTGCTCTTTCATTATATGATACTATAGTCCAACTCACAAATCCAACTGTGTGGTCGTAGATGCCCTTTACTTCAGATACCAGACGTGTTAATTGGGTTTGCCATTTCATTAATACCAATTATATATTATGTCAATGTTATAAGGTCATTTAATATACACCAGAGTATTAAATTGGTCGTAAGTTGTACAATCCCAATGGCAATGATGCCTTAATGTGAATATTGCTGAGGCTTTTATGATTCTACCAGATCTTTAGCTTTGTCTGAAATATGAAAGAGAGAGAAAATATGTGTGTTAAAAAGCAATTAAGCTATGCATGCATAGGAACTTTGAAATATTAAAGAACAGTTACATAGAGATTCAGTACATTTTTTTACTTACATTAATTTGTTGTCCCATATGGTTTGGTTGTCCAGGTGTTTTAAGTCCTTTTCAGGACAGAGGCACCGAGTATAGGTGCATCATCCCAAGTACAATTAGCGCAGCGTAACTGCACCAATTCTGGGATGGACCATTTGAAAACTTTGGGAGAGGGGTAAATAAAATATTTCTAAGCATGACTTTTTTCATCCTATGAAAGCTCTGCAGGATTCGGTTTTGGACAATAAAGGGGTAACCGTTATTTATTAAAGTTGTAAACAGTTTTGCCCTTTATATTGCCTGCAGGATTTTTTGATCACTTTCCCTTGCACAGAAATTGTCACCCTCTCCCTGCAAGATTTCCAATGGCCCACCCCTTATTGATAAAATGATATGGTTTGTGAATATAACAATGTTAGATGTATGGACGTCAGCGGAAACGTAATGTACAATTGGTGTAAGATAAACTTGCTTGATAACAATTGCCAAAAAGAATTGGATAAACTATATGTAATTAATAATAATTTATAATATTTCAATTAATGTGACAAACATAATTAATACTCCCTAGTTGCAATATTGTACTATGATTTTGATAGCATCATGATCAGAATAATACACATTGACTACATAATTGTCAATTATTTGAAACACTGTGGATCGAACATATATATGATCTAATAAGCTACCAGAAGATATAAATGTAGGTTTTGTTACAATCTGAGTGTAATTGAGAGATTCCATTAAAGATTTTAGTGGTTGAACTTGATTGTCATTCAAGTAATTACTCGGGCGTTAGCCGAGTTTAGGTTCTGCGATTATTTTTTTGGGGTCGAGTTTTGGCCCCAAGAGGCTTTGCGAAACTGAGGCATGTCATGTGACTATAATATCTAGCATGTCACGTGGTTCGAAAACTTGCCCCGATTACTGCAAGTGTTCGAACTTCGAAGTCAGTGTGTGGCTGGGAAGTATCTTATTCTTGAATACGCTCACAATGCTTACAATCGCACACTCCGATCGCGGTAGACCTATTCTAAAAGATGCCGAGCGATTTCGAAACGGGTTGGTCCGCGATCTGATGAAAACCTATATGAATGACAATCTTACTATGATACAATGAATGCCAAACTTACTATGAATGCCAAATGAATGCCAAACTTACAAAACTAAAGCTAATATAAACTTGAATACAACGTTATCGGTTATGTGTGTCATTGAATTGCTCAAATGATGTAAATAGAAGCACAAAGAACGTATTTGACGAAGCCAAGTTGCAAGTGTCACTCAGGTAAACATGCTACACGAACGTTGTATGGCAATTATGCGTTAGAGATGTATATTGAGGTAACTTTATTAATATTTATGATTTGTTTTATTTTTGCCTGTATTGTTTGTTGTGTTACAAATGTCGTGCAAAATATGGTCGATGTGATTCAACAGTTTATCGTTTCATCTGAACAGTCGCATGTTTTGCCTAATAATCAGTAGAAGTTTCTGCTGATATTGACCCAGAGACTTTAAACACAAAGGAATGTACGTAGATCTCGTTATTACTAAATTTATTGTGATTGAGGTAAACAAGCGCCATCAGTTGGTCGACGACCCTCGTGGAACATGTGTATTTGTTGGAAGTAAATTCAGTTATCGACTTGGTAGAATATTTCAAAAATTTATATAAACCTTTAAAGGCTTAAAGGCATTAAAATTACTGTTGCACAATTTACACAAATTACAAATATACATACAAGCACAATTGAATCAGGTCACTGTTCATCGATATGTGACAATGAAACATTTAATGACAATTTTATTTCTTCTGCAGAGAGTTGTGCAATATATGCCTCTATTCAATTTGCTTTTCTACTATTACAGTATGTACTTACTGGAATGAACTGACATTAGGTGCTGTTGCAGAACATGGCATGTTTATTTACAAGACCATGAGTTTACATGTGATTATTTACCACAAACAGTAAATATATATGGTGCTGATATTGAGGTAGTATTTAATTCAAGGCAGCAGGACACATTGGTTACTAAGTCTGTTTCTAGTAAACTGGCCCTTAGATAAATTCCAATGTCCACCAAAATAACTTTGCTTTAACCACATTCTTGAATCGATGGAATGCATTGTGATTATAACATTGCCATCACCAAACCAAGCAACTGCATGTCAACAAAGGTCAAAGCTGCAAACTTGATTCACTACATATGTTTTGCATTCGTATTGTACATGTACATCTCTCTTTTATAAATAATTTTCATGTGGAGTTGTTAAAGAAGACTATAAATAGCAAAAATTGTCAGAATATTCAGACAGTGTGACTGTGTCTTTAGATAAAGAATGAACAATGTTCTGTTGCCATGGCAATTACAAATCATATGGTCCAAATATCCAATGAAAAATTGTGAACACCATCAAAAGAGTTTTGCATCTCGAGACAAGTTTTAAAAAATGAAAATTGTGAACACTATCAAAACAGTATATAAACAGCAACTGAAATTAACTAGAATATATGTACACAAAATGTCACAATACTATGTCATGTACTTCACTTCAGTTTAATAATAATTAAATACGTAAAATACCATCCATATACAGTAAATGAATTATATGTTGTCCCGATCTAGGTTCTCCAGACATGTATAATATTAATAAATAAATAAATTATCCTTTCTAATAATATAGACAAGTGAGTGTGTTTTATAATTCCAACTGTCTAACATGCCCATTGGGGGCCCATTGCATACCCATACCCCCCTGCAAGCTGCCCGGCCCAACCCGCTGTCCCTAATTTGTTCACTGATCAAGTAGCCCGAGTTAACGCCTAGCGGGCGTCTTGTTAATATTAAAGTCACCAAAAATCATGTCAATTGTATAACTATTAATGACGTATGCCAAACAATCTACATATTGTAGGATGTTGGAGGCTTGCTTTCGATACAGCAAAAGAAAAGTTCTTTTTTTCTTGGGATTGACTATTAACCACATCAAATTTTAGTGCATTTAGTGAAGGAAAATATTCATAGTGTTTGATTTCTACAGTATTTCTAGTGCAAAGTGCCATACTCGAATATTTATCAGTATCATGATCTTGACGGTGGAGTTTGAAAGGACTGAGATTATTTAAAATTTCATCGTCAAAATCCTGAGGTAGTAGTTGGGTTTCAGTAAGAGCTATGATGTCACTGTTGAAAACTCTTAAATCAAATTTAATATCGATGCTATGTTTTTTGAGAGATCTTATATTTAAAAGTGATATGGTTAAAACATTGAAATTGTCTTGCAGTACAGTTGTTAAATGTGGTATCATACATTCATTTCGTAGTCTTTGGTATTCTTCAAGAACTTTAGGATTTGCTTTAACATGTTTACTCTCAATTTGTCCTAAAATATAGAGACCTTGTAAAGAAGTTGCACGGCTTAAGGCAACATAAATTTGTCCATAGTTAAATGCTCTCTGTTTTATTAAGTCAGAACTGATTACAACTTTTTCAAGTGTTAGTCCTTGAACTTTATGTACAGTACATGCCCAAGCAAGTGTAACAGGGAATTGTACTCTCTGTATTTCTGGGGAAGATGCTTTACCTGGTCTTATTTTGATCTTTGCTAGTACAGGTTCAATGGGAACTACTTTGTTTATTCTTGCAAAAGGGTTGCCACAAGTATTAGTTAAGTCTTTACCAGCATTTGGGTCATCAAATTTGATATAAAGAACAGTTGGTCTTTGGGTATTTTGATTGACATCAATTTTGAAGACAGTTCCCATTTGTCCATTGATGAGTCTATCTGGAATACTGATATTTGTTGTAAGCATTACTCTAGCTCCTTCTTTAATCAGAATTTCATAATCAAGTCCACCTGTTTCAGACCGTCCTCTTGTTAATACTCTATCAATATCTTGTTTCCTTACATTTGTTGGATATTGATCTTTAGCTTTAAGAATAAATAATGATCCAGAAAGTTCTTCTAGTTTTTTCTTGTTATGTTTATCAACAGGAGCATTTTCAGCCCAGATATGAATTGCATCTGATGGATAATTAGGGTCAGATGGGGTTATTGATCTTGATTGGATTATCTGAATGTCATTTTCTGTTTGAGTAGCAGTCCTTATTCTGTTAAGAAGTTCAATAAATGCTTGGTCATTTTTCTGTCTCATGATTTCACGAAGTTCTATCATTTTGAAGACTCTCCATGGATGGCATAGATTAAACATATCATTTTTGTAAGAATCAAATACAAATCTCTTACGTATTGGTGGAAGTTGGCAAAGATCACCTACAACTATAATAGTAATTCCTGCAAATAGCAAAGAACTTGTGGTGCCAAATATTCCTTTTAATCTTTGGTGGACATGAAGTAAGGTTGTGTTTCCAACCATAGAAATTTCATCTATTATTATTAGCTTTAGGTCAGATAATAATAGTCTTAGTTGTGTTTTCTTTTGGTCTGACATTGCAGGTACATTATCACCAGTTTGTATAGGAATAGCAAGACCAGTATTAATAGTTGTTCCATCAATGTTTATTGCAGCTACACCTGTTGGTGCCATGAGAAGAACTGTCGGTAATTCAGGGTTAATAGGAGGATGTCTAAAAGTTTTAACTGCTGTATGGTATATTGTTTTAATTAAGTGACTTTTTCCTGCACCTCCACCACCAGTTAAGAAAAGGTAGATTGGTTCTATTTCAACAGGTTTTAAGGTGTTCATGTTTTTCATTGTATTCCTACACCATGTAAGAAATGTATCATATGCATGACGTTGCTCCATGTTCAAGGACCTCACAGTTTCACGTAATGTATCATCAGAGATCTCTGTTGGTCGGTTGTAAGAAGTAATTGCTCCAGTGGTATGCTGATTAGATTGTGGTGTTGAGTCAAGATGTGATGGTAATTGTTCATTAAATGATTCATGTGGGATTGAGTCATCTTGTATTTCACCTTGTAAATCTGCATTTTCTTGATCATTTATCGAATCAAATGAACAAATAATATTACCCTGATTAGATTTTAATACTTGAAGAGCCTCACTAACAGCATCTGCATCAGGTTCAAATATTGCTCTGTTGTGTTCAACAATAAGTTGGACATCAGGTTCATAGAATTTTGATGTATATGTTTGATCTGAAGCCATTAGATTACTTTCATCACGCCATGGATAATAGAGCATAAGTAAATGGTGAAAATAAGATTCTGGTTCTTTTCTTTTATTAGGTGTATGATACCTTAATACAGCCTTAACTTTTCTACATTTCATGTGTTCATTGGTGTTAATTAATTTTATTTTTTTTGGAAGGCATTGTGTTGTATCACTACTACTTTGCGATGCAACCAAGTCATCTGTTAGAACATCAGGTTGGGAATCTTTTGTTTCACTATAATCAATTTTATAATCTTTATAGTAATATGCAGCAAATTCTGCAAGACATAATTTATCAACAACTGGAAGTGATGTTGGTCTAATGCTGTAACGCTGAATTATATTTGACTTAAAGATATCTGTACTATCATCATCTAGTTCATCAAGCTCCACTTGTGCCTTAGTCACACGTACCCTTTTTTCTGGAAAATCTGTACTAACAAAAACAGTTTTTTGGAAATATTTTTCTCAACCAAAGTTCAGGCATTGATCTGTAGACACATTCTTGTGAACTAACTTCTCTTGTAGAGAGAAAAGCAGCACCAATTTTTTTCAGCCCATCTCTAATATTCATGTTAGCAGCTTTTGCTTCTTTTGCTGCATTTGTAATAGCTTGAGAACATTCAGTCTCATCTTTAGTAAAATATGAGCAGACATATGTTATGCATTTATAGTGATTGAATACAGGTTGCAAATCAACATTTGCTGCAAATCCCTTAACACCAGCAACAAAGTAATTGTTAATAAAACAGCTGTCTACAGGCCTTTTAAGGTGCAACTCAAAATCAGAATCTGGTGAAATTGACAGAGCCCAGTAATATTCATCCTCAGTGATACCTACTGATTTTAGAATGTCTGCATCATTTAATGTTTCATTATAATCAGGCTTGGATGGATTTAATACTTCATCTATTTTCTGTTTCACTGAGGTCAGAATCTGTGTTCGCCTGTCGAGTATATTACTCTTGATTCCCTCATCTAGATCATCAGTAAGAGGTTCTGCTACTATTGTGCTTTTGGTAAAAAATTGACCAAAATTGAATCTACAACTAATATTTTTGTATTTTCTGCAGGTTTTAGAATGATTGTGCTTTTGATAAGTTTTAACTAAATCATGTAACTCTGGTTCTATTTCCTTATCTGGAAGATAGGCTTGTACATGGTTGTCTATAAATTGTACATAAACTTCTTTGTTGTCAGATGTAAGTTTGGGGCAGTCAGACGTCCATATTAATGCATGTAAATGAGGAGATCCTCTCATTTGAAATTCAATACGGAGTGCATAATAGATTATTTTACCTATTGGGTTTTTTTGGCTAAGCAGAAGTTCAGTGAAAAATGTTTCAACTCTATGTTGAAAATGCTTTGCAACAACAACAGGATTAAGATTTAGCATTGAACATCTTTCATTGTAAGACAAAGCTTCAACTTGTTCATCAGTCATGTTTTTACCTTGTGTTCTAGCTATAATCTGAAACAACTCAGGCCATCTAAGATCAGCACACGATAATGTCATAAACCATGTTGGAATCCCAAGTTGCTTTACCATGGCTACTACTTCATACATAAATTTTTGCCAGTAGGGTGGTGTACCTGGAATTTGCCTTAAAAACAAATATGCCTGATCTTGACAAATTAAGCCTTTTAACTTGTTTACATCTGATTTTATTTGTGATGCAGTTACAGGTTGGCCATGAATTTTTTTTAAGGCTATATTAATACTATCCGATACTTTTTTTTGTTCCATTATAAATTGTGCAAAGAAAAGATACTCTGGATTTGTTGCAAACCTTCCGCTATGATGCAAAAGACGAGCATTGAAGTACTTCACTGGTGACAATTTAATCTTTCTATCTTCAGTGAAGCCAAACTGTCCTTTTGGAAACAACACTGGAAATGCAAGCTCTTCACATTTTATGTCTCTCATTAGTGACACAGGGTGTTTGTTTTCTCCAGGTGCAATATTGTACACTTCATTCCCTAATGAACAATTTCCATTACTTTGTATTGTAACAGGGTAATCTGGTAATACAGACTGTAAACATGTCTCATTAGTTGCTTGTCTATATTCATTCAATGGGTCGTCTTTTTCCTCAGTATCATCATCATTTGTAATGTGTTGCTTGCAGTTTTCTGTTAAGGACTTTTCATTTTTATCAAAATTTATACCTGAAGTATTGTCATCTTGTTCTAAACTGGTAAGTTTTGCACTGATATTTTGAATATCAATTGTAATATTATTATACAATGGATTGTTTACTTTGAGCCAGTTAAGCGCATCATGAATGAACTGAGGACGCACTGCTTGAAAATACACATGACCTCTGAATTCAAGTTTACGTTTAAGTTTCAACATTATAATACCTGATCTTTCTGGTGGCCGTGGTAAAACTTTACATGTCTCATCACATTCAACCGGCACATTACAGATTGCTCCCTTAACTTTTCTTTGCTGTCCTTTTGGCATTACTATTATCTTCTCAAAAACTATTCGCTGTGCAATAAGAATTTGTTCAAGTTTTTCTAAACATGCAAGCTCAGCTGGTATGTTATCAACATACATGTTATTATAGATTGCCTGGCAAGGAATTTTCCCCTTTAACAACTTTGAATGGCAGGTTTTACAAACATATTCTTTTTCATCAAATGACTTTATATCAGTGAACAGAGTTTCAGGGATATCTGTGTACTTATTTTGATTTAGTGACATGACTGATTTTCTGTAGAGTAATCGATTGCAAACAGAACATATATAATAAGGACCTTCTTTTATTTTACTGCAAAACCTAGAAATATAATCATCCAAGTCATGTAAATCCATTGATAATTTACATTTTTTTAATTTATATTTTTGTGCATTTGTTTCAAGTAGTACTTTTTTCTTCAGAGGATCCATGCAATTATATGTTTCCTGTTTTTTTATAGGATCCATAGTTTTGTAGTCTAAAGCAGCTTTCTCAAGCATCATTTTTTTCTTAGCAGGTTCCAAATTTGCATATTTCTCTCTTTTTTTGTCAATAAGTAACCTTTTTTGTGTGGTAGACTTATGCTTTCTTGCAACTTTTTGCTTCTCTGATTTTGTTAGTTGACATAAACATGACAAAAATTGAATATTGTATTTAATTTCTATTTCTTTACATTTAGATTTTTGTGTGACAATATGGCAAAATTTATTAATGAGAAAATCTATATCATTAAATTGTTCAAATAAATTTATTGTTTGGCTTTCATTGCAGACCAACAAGAAATACTTTATGTGCCTTGCATAATGCTGAAAAATGCAAGATAAGCAATAGTTTGGAAGCCACAGCAAAAACCCAGTATTTTCTGAAGTATTATCTAATATTAAACTCTTAAGGGCCAGTTTACTAGAAACAGACTTAGTAACCAATGTGTCCTGCTGCCTTGAATTAAATACTACCTCAATATCAGCACCATATATATTTACTGTTTGTGGTAAATAATCACATGTAAACTCATTTCCAATTTTTAAGGAATTCTTGTAAAGAAACATGCCATGTTCTGCAACAGCACCTAATGTCAGTTCATTCCAGTAAGTACATGCTGTAATAGTAGAAAAGCAAATTGAATAGAGGCATATTGCACAACTCTCTGCAGAAGAAATAAAATTGTCATTAAATGTTTCATTGTCACATATCGACGAACAGTGACCTGATTCAATTGTGCTTGTATGTATATTTGTAATTTGTGTAAATTGTGCAACAGTAATTTTAATGCCTTTAAGCTCAAATAAAACATCAGGTTTATATAAATTTTTGAAATATTCTACCAAGTTGATAACTGAATTTACTTCCAACAATACACATGTTCCACGAGGGTGGGCCATACCAAATGAATCTCTTGCATGTGAATCAAATATTTTCAGTGAACCATTTGCAATAGTATAGATGGATACAGTATTACATCCGATTGTTAACAGAAAGGAATTATAACTTTCTTGTACCAAACCGTGTAAAGCACATCCTAAGGGCATGACATATGGGATGTTTTCATTCAAAGTAGTTGTATGGAGTCTACCAGAGTAACTTTCACTAAACTCAAGTTGATAATTTGTGTTTAGCACTGTAACCATGGTGGGTAATTCAGTTAGCAATAAATAAGATTGCCTTGATAATCTTGACAATGCAGAATACAATTCATTTCCAAGGTTCATAATTTGAACTAGGTGTTCTGGGTCATTTATTGTGTAAGTAATTGATTTGTTTCTGAAGTTATGTATCAAAGCACACAAACTCATAGCTACACATTGCTGTCCTGCATTTGGACCAAATACATCAACATCACCTTGACTATAAGGTGCATGAATAGTTTTTACTAGGATCAATAAAAGTAGGACCTGGGTTCTTTTCAATGTCTCTACTAAGATTGAACTTGCAGCAATTCATTCTGTGGTTTAAGTTCATGTAAGTCTTGTTCCTCTCTTTATTTATATTTTTAGAAAGAAATACATAACTTTTCGGTCCAGCTGTTTGTTTTCTATGTCGTTTTGATTTTTCATGTAAACCCTTTGATTTTTTATTAACTTGAGGTATAAAATACCTTACTTGATTACTCAGCAACCTTTTCCGTTCATGGCTAAATGCATAAACTAGACGATGGATATGAGAAGACCTGGGTACATTTCTTTTAATGTGTTTTCGAAGCTGTCTACGTAATTTTCTACTTTTATTCAAAAGGCGAGAAAGTTTTTTAGCTGGGATCCTGCTAGGTTCTCGATCACGAGCTCGATCACGTCGACCAACATGGCGGTTGTTTACCTTAATCACAATAAATTTAGCATAACGAGATCTACATTCCTTTGTGTTTAAAGTCTCTGGGTCAATATCAGCGGAAACTTCTACTGATAACTGGGAACTTTTTACATTCTCATATAATGGTACAATGTCAAGTGAAGCAGGGTTATTCGAATATGGCAACGTGCTTAATCCTGAATTATTAGGCAAAACATGCGACTGTTCAGATAAAACGATAAACTGTTGAATCACATCGACCATATTTTGCACGACATTTGTAACACAACAAACAATACAGGCAAAAATAAAACAAATCATAAATATTAATAAAGTTACCTCAATACATCTGACGTATAATTTCCATACAGCGTTCATATAATGTCGACACTCCTCGGGTGATATCAACACAGCATGTTTACCTGACACTTGCAACTTGGCTTCGTCAAATACGTTCTTTGTGCTTCTATTTACATCATTTGAGCAATTCAATGACACACATAACGTTGTATTCAAGTTTATATTAGTTTTTAGTTTTGTATTAAGTTTGGCATTCATTGTAAGTTTGGCATTCATTGTAAGTTTGGCATTCATTGTAAGATTGGCATTCATATAAGTTTTCATCAGATCGCGGACCAACCCGTTTCGAAATCGCTCGGCATCTTTTAGAGTAGGTCTACCGCGATCGGCGTGTGCGATTGTAAGCATTGTGAGCGTATTCAAGAATAAGATACTTCCCAGCCACATAACTGACTTCGAACACTTGCAAGTAATCGCTGGCAAAAACACTTCTCTTCGATTCGATTTCGAACCACGTGACATGCTGGATATTATAGTCACATGACATGCCTCCAGTTTCGCAAAGCCTGTTGGGGCCAAAACTCGACCCCAAAAAAATAATCGCAGAACCTAAACTCGGCTAACGCCCGAGTAACAAGACGCCCGCTAGGCGTTAACTCGGGCTACTTGAGGTTGTGGCTTGTTGAAAGACATATATTGTAGGCAAATTCAGTGATTTGAATTCAATATACACAAATCTATAGTTGTAGGTACAATGGTACATGTAATGATACAGCTGTCAGTGCAGGGGTGGTTAAATTTTCCATCATTACAAACCCATAACATGTGAGTTGGCTCAGTATCCAAGCTGGCTTACTGAGAAGTCTGCCCCACCAAATGAGCCATCCTGTTTGCTGACCTAATCCAGTTCTAGTCAACAGGGTCAGCCTGGCAAGCGAGCCGGCCTGTGCTCATGTAATAAGAATTCATATGGTCAGTCCGGCAAACAGGTTCAGTTTGAGCAAGCATTAAATCAGTTAATCTTTTTCTCAGTGTATAAGGCATGGCAGTAAATCAAACCATGCATTTAGCTGGCAGTAGCAAGGTCAAACAACAACAAACTCTTTACTCCTTGATCTTGGTAGTTGGTATGGGTGTCAGAGATTTATATACTGTGTGTTCATTTGTAAGCATTTGTGTATAATAATACATGTATGAACAATCGATACAAACTTACTGATAACCCAGAACATTTTGGAGCCCCATTTAAGCTTACAGGTAAAATATCGAGTGAAACAGGGTTACTCAATGGCAACAATGAGTGTCAGAGATTTATATACTGTACGTTCATTTGTAAGCATTCGCATATAATATGAACAATCGATACAAACTTACTGATAACCCAGAACATTTTGGAGCCCCATTTAAGCTTACTGGTACAATATCAAGTGAAACAGGGTAATTAATTCGATATATAGCAACATTGCATACTTTAATAATAGTACTTCTACTTGGTATAATATGAAACAATAAACTGTAGCATCGACTTTATTTTGTATAATTACATAACAATAAACAATATAGGCAACAAAGCTTATAAAAATATTACAGTTACCTCAGAACAGTTAACATATTTCCATACAGCATTCATATGCAAGCATTCATATGTTGAGTCTCATATTAAATTATTAAACATTTAGTAGACAAAAAGCGTATGGAAACATATAATTTGATCGAGTACAGGTTCTCGAAATCGTAGACCAACCCGTTTCAAAAGCGATCTGGATTGTGAGCGTATATAAGATCAAGATACTTGCCAGCCACATCAAAGATTTTCAGTGAAGAGCACTCGAAGAAAGTTGTCAGATCAGATGAGTAAATAAATCAGAAATATACGCAGTGTTTTCAGTTTCGCAAAGGTGGAAAGCCTGGGTAAGAGGTTGATCGGGATGATGCAATAATTAGCCTCCCTAAAAACGACTGCGGGGGGCAAAATTGTTTTGGGGATAACTTCACTGCGCATGTGTAGTAATCCCACATTCATAGTCTCGCTCACTAGTCTACTAATTTAGTCAACAATGATGCAATAATTGCCATTTCGCGACATTGCCAAAAAAAATAATAAACAGAGCCCTTTCTAAGACTCGTGCTCTCCCCCCAGGGGGGGGGGGGAGGCCCGAGTAATAACATGTTTGTCCTTGGCTGTTAGTGGTGGGCGATACCCGAAAAATCGTTTCGATACGATACCGATTACTTTTGAGGTTAGGTATCGATGGTATCGATTACTCAAACGATTACTTTGACGTCACACCTGTTAGAATGTCAGTGTGACGTCACACCTGTTATGTGTTGTTAGAATGTTGAAAAACATCGTTGCACAACAAGCACTTCGACTTTGTTTCGTCTGGAAACTTTTCAAAATAGATCTACAACAGACTACGCGTTGCAGTTAATTGATGATGAAAGACCATATAGACGAGAAAATCAGAAAAAGTCAAAAAGGAACGCAGACTCAAGTAATCGAAAGCAAGTTCGATACCAGTCCCAGTATCAATTACTCGCGTTAGTGGCTCAGTAATCGATTTGGCGCCGACATTAAATGTTGACGCCATTTCTGCCATTTTCCAGCACGAAAAAGAAAAACCTGGAAAGAAAACTGTGAAAAGCTGTTACTGCATGCTCGTTTGGCAAAGAACTAAACGAAGAACTTCATGTAACATTAAATATTAACCATAATCCGGTCACATGACAAGTATCGAAAACATCGATATTTAAAAAAAGTATCGATACCATCTTTTGAATTGTGAATATCGAAAGTATCGATACTTTAGTAGTGGTATCGCCCACCACTATTGGCTGTTCTTTCCGTCTTCATGATTGATCTCTCATCTGTGTTTCTCTCATCTTGGAGAGAATCTTTGCAATGGTTTGCAGGTTTACAGGTCTCGGTAAACTTTTCCAACAGCGATTCATTGCCAATAAAACGAAAGTCCGAACTCGCTTCATATTCGCTTGCATGCCTTGCCCCCAAATCAGTAGCCCAAGTGAACGCCTGATCAGCAGGCGTCTTGTTAATAGGATATTGCCATTGACGGAAGTTAGCAACGTGCAGATTTGTTGTAATAATACAAAAGCAAGGCAGCTTATGCCGTTCTGTTCCTGAAAATGATATATGACTACCATGCCTATGATTATGACTGCATGCTATCAGATGAAGGTCATAAACAGGAGATACTTAACATATTTGGTCCCTCATATCAGCAAAAATTGCATCTAGCTTCTTCCTACAACCGATTATGGATAATTTCTGGATCATATGTACACCAATATTCCAGACGAACCATTACAAGTGGAATATATGAATCATATTTTTCAGACCACAAACCGGTGTGGTATGCCTTAAAATAGATGAGACATGCATACATATAATACATACATCGTAATGTTCGCTTCATAATATGTCTTACACACAGGTTAACATTTGAAAAGTTTAAAAACTACCAAACGTAATTTTACACTATATTAATAATAATAATAATAATAATTTTTATTGATCCATCTTAAATTTATCATCTTCATACATCATACATCATCTTCAGGGTTCAAATTGACGATTAACTAACCTTCGCCATGCCGCTGCAAAGCTGAGTAATCAAACCGTAAACCTTAATTGCTTAAACAACCTGTTAACAAACATCTTGTATACTATAATAAAATTGTCGTATATAATGTAATGAAAGATTGGTGGTACCATATAGGAAACGAGACCATTGGTTGCGTGCTTATGAGCAAGCTTATAAGCGAGCTTTAGGGCTTTGTCACCTACTGTATCCCTCGCTATATGAACGTTATCTCGATCAATATTCAACCGTTTTCAATTCTGAAAACAGATTTGGAATAGTCTAGATACATAACATACGTACCTATTATATTACGCAAACGTGTATACCCCTCGTAAAAACGTCTTTGTCAGATTACCACTCGTTAATGGCTGACAAAATATTGTACGACTCAAACGGATCACCCAAAACGACTATTTACTTCCATATAAGGATCGAGGAGTTGGTCCTACCATGTGCGGCTTATATATATATAAATATATATATATATATATATATATATATATATATATATATATATATATATATATATATATATATATATATATATATATATATATATATATATATATATATATATATATATATATATATATATATATATATATATATATATATATATATATATATATATGTATATATATATATATATATATATATATATATATATATATATATATATATATATATATATATATATATATATATATATATATATATATATATATATATATATATATATATATATATATATATATATATATATATATATATATACATATATACATATATATATATATATGGATTGTATATATATATATGGATTGTATATATATATATGGATTGTATATATATGGATTGTATATATATATATACTCTCATGGATTGGGCGGAGAGTCTCTCTCAATGAGACGTTTACTGTTAGCATTATGCATTGCTCACTGCTCGCAGTTTGAGCACTCTGGTGACTCCACAATGCAATCCAACAATGTGTAGCCGTACATAGTGGGTCCCAAGTCCACAGTTACCATAAAGCCATATGGTGATAGCCGGTAGGGCACATTGTATACTTTCGTATATATTACGCTCACCGCTCATGTGGTTTGAGCACTCTCATGGATTGGGCGGAGAGTCTCTCTCAATGAGACGTTTACTGTTAGCATTATGCATTGCTCACTGCTCGCAGTTTGAGCACTCTGGTGACTCCACAATGCAATCCAACAATGTGTAGCCGTACATAGTGGGTCCCAAGTCCACAGTTACCATAAAGCCATATGGTGATAGCCGGTAGGGCACATTGTATACTTTCGTATATATTACGCTCACCGCTCATGTGGTTTGAGCACTCTCATGGATTGGGCGGAGAGTCTCTCTCAATGAGACGTTTACTGTTAGCATTATGCATTGCTCACTGCTCGCAGTTTGAGCACTCTGGTGACTCCACAATGCAATCCAACAATGTGTAGCCGTACATAGTGGGTCCCAAGTCCACAGTTACCATAAAGCCATATGGTGATAGCCGGTAGGGCACATTGTATACTTTCGTATATATTACGCTCACCGCTCATGTGGTTTGAGCACTCTCATGGATTGGGCGGAGAGTCTCTCTCAATGAGACGTTTACTGTTAGCATTATGCATTGCTCACTGCTCGCAGTTTGAGCACTCTGGTGACTCCACAATGCAATCCAACAATGTGTAGCCGTACATAGTGGGTCCCAAGTCCACAGTTACCATAAAGCCATATGGTGATAGCCGGTAGGGCACATTGTATACTTTCGTATATATTACGCTCACCGCTCATGTGGTTTGAGCACTCTCATGGATTGGGCGGAGAGTCTCTCTCAATGAGACGTTTACTGTTAGCATTATGCATTGCTCACTGCTCGCAGTTTGAGCACTCTGGTGACTCCACAATGCAATCCAACAATGTGTAGCCGTACATAGTGGGTCCCAAGTCCACAGTTTCAAGGCCGAAATGGTTCTTTTGGTTCTCACTATTTTTGATTTTAAGAAAGAAATTGGCTTTCCATCTCATACGTTTTAATACACTTTCCACTTTTTCAATCAAATTCTTCAAATAAGCGTCCTGTGATGGTATAGGGATATTCTTTAGCGAATAGTCAAATCGAAATTGCCGCATTTTAAGGTTAGATAGGAATGAATAACGTAAACAAGAGTGCACAACTGATATACGGGTGCAAATATACGTGTAGGTTTTGGTCTACGAAATGCAAAGAGTGCTCAACAACATATAGTTAGAGCAAATAATAGATTTTCGCTTACCTCAAAACTGGTCTGCTACAACTTGTTTCATCTGTAAAAGAATCTTCAGGCAGTGACAATATCGAAAGGGATGACCGCTTATTTATAGGCTTTTATTTGAAGATTCTTTTACAGATGAAACAAGTTGTAGCAGACCAGTTTTGAGGTAAGCGAAAATCTATTATTTGCTCTAACTATATGTTGTTGAGCACTCTTTGCATTTCGTAGACCAAAACCTACACGTATATTTGCACCCGTATATCGGTTGTGCACTCTTGTTTACGTTATTCATTCCTATCTAACCTTAAAATGCGGCAATTTCGATTTGACTATTCGCTAAAGAATATCCCTATACCATCACAGGACGCTTATTTGAAGAATTTGATTGAAAAAGTGGAAAGTGTATTAAAACGTATGAGATGGAAAGCCAATTTCTTTCTTAAAATCAAAAATAGTGAGAACCAAAAGAACCATTTCGGCCTTGCGTCCAACAAAACACCTCCTTCGATTCCAGATATGAAACCCTTCGAAGACGAACTTATAAAACTAATCGAGAATGTACAATTCCGGCCATATAGGAACCAATTTCAGAAATCTTTGGCTAACGATTTAAAGAAAATTAATACGTCTCCCAACATTTTCATTTTTGCAGACAAAACTCGGAATATTTATGAAACCCCGCCCGACATATACAACAATCTCTTACATGACAACATCACAAAAACATATAAGCATGGATCCGAGGACTCTATAGATGAAATTGACTCAGAACTAAAAGACATTTCGAACAATTTAGGAATCGGCGACAGAATTGAAAAAAATGAAAAAAACGCGAAGCATTTATATCTTTAAAAGACCACAAAGAAAATTTCGAAAACAACCCAAAATGTCGATTAATTAACCCCGCCAAAAGCGAATCCGGAAAACTAAGCAAAGCTATTTTGGACAAAATTAATTCTAATTTGAGACAAAAACTGAATTTAAATCAATGGAGAAATACAAAACAAGTTATTGAATGGTTTGGCAATATAAAAGATAAGGACAGACACAGTTTCATTTCATTTGACATTGTCGATTTCTATCCATCTATTTCTGAAAAACTATTGGACCAAGCTCTGTCCTGGGCTTCAAATTTGACTACTATACCTCAAAACAACATTTCAATAATAAAACACGCTAGAAAATCTCTCCTTTTCAATAGCGGAATTTCATGGATAAAAAAAGATAGCAAGAATTTGTTCGACGTTACCATGGGCAGTTTCGACGGCGCGGAAATTTGTGAGCTCGTAGGCCTTTTCATTTTAAACCACCTAAGTAAGAAATTTGGCAAAGAAAGCATCGGCCTATATAGAGATGACGGTTTGGCTATCATAAAAAGTAAATCAGCACGTTTTAGCAGACAAAACAAGAAAAGATCTCCACAACATTTTCGAGCAATTTGACCTAAAAATCACCGCCGAATCAAATTTACGTATAGTAAACTTTTTAGATGTAACTTTCGACCTTAACAATGGAAACTATAGGCCCTATAGGAAGCCCAATGACGATCCGCTATACATAAATATGCACTCTAACCATCCACCAAGCATAACAAGGCAACTACCTGCATCAATTAACAAACGCATTAAACTCCTTTCGTCAGATGAGCAAACTTTTCAGGAATCTGCACCCTTATATCAGAACGCGCTTAGGCACAGCAACTTTAATCATGAACTTAGCTACACTCATGATACACCGCAACGACCACGTAGGAATAGGCAACGCAATATCATTTGGTTCAACCCACCATTTAGCAAGAGTGTCAGCACTAACATAGGACGTAATTTCCTTAGCCTAATTGACAAACATTTCCCTCCGCACCTCAAGCTCCATAAGATTTTTAACAGAAATACCGAAGTTAAAGTAAGTTACAGCTGCATGAACAATGTTAAGTCAATAATCACTAAGCACAATGCACGCATAGCTAGGAACATCAAACCGCAGGATAGGGACGCTACTAATTGCAGTTGTAGAGAGAACACCATTTGCCCGCTTCAAGAACAATGCATGACTAGAGACATAGTATACAAAGCAACAGTGACAGTAAACATCACAAACGAAATAAAACACTACATTGGTATGACTGCAACCACATTCAAAGAGCGATTGGCCAACCACACTAAATCTTTTCAACATAAAAAGCATGAAAATGACACCGAACTTTCGAAATATATTTGGACATTGAAAGAAAACAATAAAGATTTCAGTATTAATTGGCAAATTCTAAAACATCCTATTTCGTACACAGGAGGATCAAAACGATGCAATTTATGTTTAGAAGAAAAATTTTGTATTTTAAAAGAAAAAAATAAGAATAGTTTACTCAACAAAAGAGCGGAAATAATTTCACAGTGTCGTCATCGTAATAAATTTCGCGTAATCAACGCAAACAAAGCCATGACCTCATGCTTTGTCCCCCACATACGCCCCCACTTTCCGGCAGAAAGCCTATAAATAAGCGGTCATCCCTTTCGATATTGTCACTGCCTGAAGATTCTTTTACAGATGAAACAAGTTGTAGCAGACCAGTTTTGAGGTAAGCGAAAATCTATTATTTGCTCTAACTATATGTTGTTGAGCACTCTTTGCATTTCGTAGACCAAAACCTACACGTATATATATATATATATATATATATATATATATATATAGCAAAAGGTGGTAAACTGCCAAGAATTTAGTGACGAGATACTGACGTTTCGAGCGCAGCCCTTCATCAGAGTAAAACGAGATGAAATAAAATAAATAGGGCTGATATATATGCCAAAAGGGTGTCACAGGTAGAAAGTAGCCAATCAAATGCACGGGAAATAAACTAACTAATAATTAATGAGATGGGAAAAGTTAAGTCATTTACTATTTTTAAAGTCGATCAATAAGCAGACTGAGGGGGTGGGAGAAATGACAGGTCGGATATTGAATGGGATTAGGCGATAATAATAGAAACAAAGACTTGAAAAGGAATGAAAGTGCATAAGCTAATAATAAAAAGTTCCAAGCAAAATAAAATAACAAAAAACTTTTAGGAAATTAAATAAAAGAAAAACGTTCGTTAAGACCAAGAGGATGTGTGGTGCCAAGTTTAAAAATGAGACGCTTCTCTTGCCGCTTGCGGTTATCGTTGCCACCGGAGATGGGAAGGATGGCACAGACTTTCATGTCTGAAACCAAATGGTTGGAGCTGTTGAAATGGCGGGCTACAGGTTTGTCACCATCATTGATCCTCACGGAACGAAGATGTCCAGCAAACCTGTCTGAAAGGCGTCGCCCAGTTTCACCGATGTAGATTTTAGGGCATTTATCGCAACAAATGCAATAAATTATGTTGGTATAAATTATTATATATATATATGTATATATATATATGTATATATATATATATATGTATATATATATATATGTATATATATATATATGTATATATATGTATATATATATATATATATATATATATATATATATATATATATATATATATATATATATATATATATATATATATATATATATATATATATATATATATATATATATATATATATATGTATATATGTATATATATATATATATGTGTGTATATATGTATATATATATATATATATATATATATATATATATATATATATATATATATATATGTATATATATATATGTATATATATATATATATGTATGCCTGAAGAGTCTTTTACAGATGAAACAAGTTGTAGCAGACCAGTTTTGAGGTAAGCGAAAAAAAAAATATATATATATATATATATATATATATATATATATATATATATATATAAATATATATATATATATATATATATTTATATATATATATATATATATATATATATATATATATTATATATATATATATATATATATATATATATATATATATATATATATATATATATATATATATATTTTCGCTTACCTCAAAACTGGTCTGCTACAACTTGTTTCATCTGTAAAAGACTCTTCAGGCATACATATATATATATATATATATACATATATATATATACATATATATATATATATATATATATATATATATATATATATATATATATATATATACATATATACACACATATATATACAGCGAAACACGTGTCTGTAGATTGAATTATGTACGCTCCTTCACTTCGGTGTTGTTGAGCACTCTGTGAAGTAAACGTGGGTGTCCTTTAGCGATAATGCAACGCTCACTACCCTTGTGGCAGTTTGAGCACTCTGGCCCCATGCGCACTTCACGCTATCTGGATGTTCTGATTGTCGGTGTTGTACCACAAGCGGTTGTCAATGACGATCGTAAGTGTATAATTACCGAGTCAGACTCATTCAGATTGTTCCAAGCTACACTGATGAGCTGTTGTACAGCGAAACACGTGTCTGTAGATTGAATTATGTACGCTCCTTCACTTCGGTGTTGTTGAGCACTCTGTGAAGTAAACGTGGGTGTCCTTTAGCGATAATGCAACGCTCACTACCCTTGTGGCAGTTTGAGCACTCTGGCCCCATGCGCACTTCACGCTATCTGGATGTTCTGATTGTCAGTGTTGTC